>QRFJ01000345.1:668786-704601 GCA_006176705.1 Cocos nucifera | reverse complement strand
TAATCACATTATGGTCTTCTTGGAATGTAGGAAATAGTATTGCCTAATACTCTTTAGGATATCGCTATGAATGACGAGCTCAAAGACCTAAAATTCTACTTGTCCGCTTGTTGTCTTTTACATTAGCCGGAACAACCCCAAATTCTGAGATGACTCAAATTGGTTTCTTCGTGCCATATTGCTCATACCGGTTGGGAGGAACGGTTTTAGAGGAAACCCTATTCAGTAAATAGATTGAAGTTAATATGAATGTCCCAAAGAAAAATTTGGGGTCTGTGAAGCTCATATGGACAAACCATATCCCAATAGAGTCCGATTTCTCCGTTCTGAAACCCCATTGATTGAGTGTCCTGGTGAGTCCATTGAAAGACTATGCCATTTTCCTTAAGATAGTTTAGGAATTCCCGGCTAAGTATTCACCTCCTCGATCTGATCGAAGAACCTAATGGGTTTTCCAGTTGTTTTTCTACTTCATGTCTTGAATTCTTTGAACTTTTCAAAGCTTCAGACTTATGTCTTCATAAGGATACACATTACCCATACTAGACAGATCATTGGTAAAGGTAATGAAGTAGACAAAAATTGCCTCTTAGGCCGGCACATCGAATGGGCCGCACACATCATATGGTACTAGGGCAAGGAGATCTGTGGCTCTCTCCCCATGCCAACAAAAGGATTTAGTATTTTGCCTTGAAGACCAAGAATTCACAGTTGATATGACTTCAAAGTCAATGCGACTCAATAGCCATTTTCTCTAATTTGTTAAATCCTATCTTCTGCTATTGACCGAATCTCAGGGCCATAGATATCTGCGTTTGGGACTATCCCTAGGTCTTTGGCATTCACGTTTTGCTCGATAGTTAAATAGGAATCAATATGTAGCGATTAAAGACCGTTAAGCACAAAGAAACCATTTGCAATTTATTTCTTTCATAAAGAATGTTACAATGTTCCCTTTAAAAAAGGTTTGATTCACATAACCTTCTAGTGCTAAGCATGAAACAGAAATTCAAATTGCTCTACACTGCTTAGGCACATAATAACAGTCTTATAAAACTTAAGTCTAAACCAGATGGTATCGTAGAGAGGATATGTTCTCCACGCTATACTGCTAGCAACTCTTGCTCATTATCGAGCTAGGATCATTTTCTCCATCCCTCAGCCTCCTGCTATCCTTAAAGACCTAGTATGGAAGTGCAAACGGATGAGGCATAGAACAGAGTGAAAGCACCCAAACTGGATGCTAGAAGAAATCGTAAGGTTAGAACTCATAACGAGCATACCTCTAGGAAGGACCTTCCTTCTTGTTTCTTCAGGAGTGGCCAGGTAGTAGGGCAGTTCTTGCTTCCAAGTGGCCGATCGCTTTGCAATGGAAAGACTTTCTCTTTGCCATCTGCCTTCTTTCTTCAGTGTCTGCCTTTTCTTCTTTACTCCTTCTATCCTTTTGGCTTTTTGCAGCAGACTTCTTTTTCTTTCCATAAGACTTTCTTTTGGAAGAAGTCACCGTTCCATTAGCAAGAACTGAGGCCTTTAGAACTTTTCATAGAAAAGCTCAGCGTAACCAACATGTCTCAATCAACTGGCCAAGGATTTGAAGTTTATGCAATTGGTAATTCCATTGATGAATTTACCCATATGCATCAGTCAAGATGCAGATTAATATCGTTCTGGCAAGTCCAGTCCTAACTTCAACACCAGAGCTTCTCTAAGCTCTTCCATGTCCTGATATATCAGATAGTGATCTTGGACTGACTGCCCATCACTGCATTCTTAGCCTTAAAAAAGTCTTTGTGACTTGTGATATTTGGCTGCGCGACTCTGATTACACAAACATCTTCTGTAGTGAGCCAACATTTGGCGGCAGTCCCGTATTATCTCATGTTGGCCTGGAGCTCATCAGAACATCGACCCAACATGTAATTATCTGGCCTATATTGTCTTCGTTATCCATTTTTCAGAGACCTCTCTGTCTAAGTAGATGACGGCTGGATCAAGGTGAGGAAGGTCCTGGTCCAAGATATGTGTTAACTTCTTGAACCAAAAATGATTTTGTTAGTTCCTGAGCCAATCTTTATTAATTACGGTCGTCAGTCTATTGTGTGTCAGGATACGTGCTTAATGAGGTTGACGACAGACATGTTTTCTATAGAGAGTAAAATTCTAGTTAGATACTATAAATTTACGTTGACAATTTTTTAGAATTTTATTTTTAATAACAATAGCTTCCACTATTTTTCTCGGATCCCTACACTCCTCTGTAGAGATACGAAAAATCGCCAGATTGATGATTTCTAGTGGGTGGGTGCGGTCTCACCAACTGAACTCATCACCTCACCTAATAGTTATTGTGATGGTTAGCCAATTGAGTGAAAACAACTCTTGGTTCATATGAATCTCTAACATCTTGGCTGCCCCAAACTTCAGGTCTCTAATTCGATGATCTCACCGTATCCTGGAATATTGATCCATCTCCTTAGAGTTAAAGTCAGACCCACATCATTGGCACAGGATGGTTTCCAATTGAGTCTTCTCACCGTATCCGAATTATTGAAGCCCAACTATCCTCCACCCATAGCATACCAATGCCCTAATAGACATGGTTGCATCTTCTCGTGCAACTGAGACCACTGTATCCCGTCAGAACTAATAACACTCTGAGAAGGGCCCGCACGATCTACAATGTGGAAGACCGTCAACTTTTAATCTTTTCTTAGGGGAGAATTGATTCAGGTCTCATTAAACTAGACTTGCTTATAGTCCATAACATTATGACTATACTTAGTGCATGGGTTAGCTCGGATTATTGAGCCCATCTTCAGATCAGAATTGTGTAATAGAGTAGCTAGAGAAGTGAGACTCGGCGAAGAATATGCCATTAACTCGTACAAGAACGCATTCAGGTCGAGTAGCTTCCAATTAAAAACCCAGTGGTGTATGTCCAAACTTACCTTAGACAACCAAATTGTATTGAGCAGAAACCAATGGGTTAGCCTACAATCATAGACTATAACCTCTGAGCCTAATTAGCGTGTTGCTTGATCGTGACTCGATCTGACCAGGACTGTAATCCTATTAGGCTGTCGAATTTAAAGCATTGTTGAATCCCATCTAACCAACTCTTGAATTCGAATTTGATCAAACCGCCACTTAGACCTAATTGAGCTACCAATCCAACCAGTATTATTGAATTATGTCTTAGATCTAAAATCTCTAATTTTAGAGCTAATTTATATTCCATAAATCTTAATTTTTAATTAAGTAGGTTCATAAAAAATTTGAACACAATAAATCCTAGGTTGTCAGGATCTAGGGATTTGTTAGAAAGTAATTTTGGTTTCGTGAATTAATGGACGAACACAGCGACCTCCTACACATCGATAAGAACACCTATCGAATGGAAGAGAGGGCTTTAACCTCTTTCAATCTATATGATCGGACGGCCAGAGACAGCCTTAATCAGGAACATGTCAATACTACAAAACAAGTTTCTGATCTATATCATATTTTCATATATTAGTTTAAATTTATTTTTTTCTTCAATATTACATCCAATGTAAGATTTTAAATCATGCATATTTTATCTCATGTATCTCAGCCAATTTTGATTCTCAAATATTCATGAAAAAATAAGATTTAAATCTGATCTATATCAAAATAATATCTAATCTAATAATATGTAGAACTATTCTACATAACTAGTCTAAGGACATGCATCACATCATATCTCATAATGATGTATTAAAATTGAATAATTTTTATTTACGTTATTTTTTAGATATTATTAATAATAATTATATATCAAAAAAATATAATAAAAGGATTCTAAATATGATTTAATCAAGATTAAATAATAAGCATGCAGTCTATAGAAACTATTCTATTTTAGAAACTAGTCAGCATATCTTTCTAAATCTTAGAGTCGCAAATCTATTTAATTTTAATTTTTTCTAATTTTAGATCTAATCACAATCTCTATGTAGATCTTAAAATCATTATTTTTATTAATTAAATAAATTTAAATCTAGATCTAAAACTTTAGAACCATTCTCTGATAGCCAGTTAAGATGAAAAATCCCTGATTTTTCCGACCAGGTTCGTTCAGATCTTATCAGGATAAGAGATATTATTTCAAAAAATTTCTCTTTGATCTTAATAATTGAGATTTTTTAGATCTAATTCTTTATTATGTTTAATAATAAAATAATAGTAACTAAAAATTAAATCAAAATTTTAATTTACCTTGATGTTGGGGTAATCCTATTATCCTGTTTGATGATCCTGTATGTGAGCGGAAGGTTCTGGATCTCTAGCCACGCAGTGCCTGTGCTCTACCATATCATCCACGTCGGTGGATCTAATGATCCTCTTCTTCTCTATCAATAATTCCTAAAAAATAATCCTGGGAATGCTGATTGGAGGATCTTCAAACTCTTTTCAAGAACAGCAGTTGTCCTTTGCAAGCAGTGCACCTTCTAGCTTTTGTCCACTTTCTCATCGTTGATCGCACCCAAAACCAAGAACCCCTTTTGAGCTGTGAGAGCGAAGGGGAGTGAGATGTTGGCAATGGAGAAGGAGAAGGGAGAGCCTGGTGAGCTTGTGGGCATGGGTCAATTTCAATTACTCTTTGTTGGTATTAGTCGCAGTCTCTATTTATAGACCTAATGATCACAAACTCCTCTTCTTCCAAACCAATCACAACCCTTTGTGTGAAATCAGATCAAATCTGAATTGGTGGAAATAGAGTCCCTGGATTCCTCTTAGATGGGACCTAAGACTCAGTCAAATATGGTTCTCTAAGGAAGAACTCTAATTCGGAATCCAAAAGGAGATGGAGTCCTTGGTCCAACATAGGACTCCAGGTGCCCTCCACTTGGGCACACCAAGGTGGCTGCGCCCTCTTCGCGCTATGGTCAGGTTGTAGCAGGGGAACAGGCCTCCATCAGCTCTGCAATAGGTGATGACAGTGGGCAAAAAGTTCAAAGTATCAATGGTCAACATTTGACCAGTCAAAGGTAACTTTGACGCAAAGTCAAAAGACTAAGAAATGCAGGGACACCAAAATGGTAGGTAATGTTTGTCTTACAAAATAAGACAACGCCTTTTGAATTGGACACGGCTCCAGTCTAGACCAAGTGAAGGCCCTCTTTGAATCGAGCAAAACTCCTTTTGCTAGACGGAGACAACTTATTTATGAAGTAAACAGAAAACGTTAGTTCAATCGAGTGCTAGCACGATTTTCTTGAACCCTAATTGGAATCTCATTCAGATCAATTGAAACTGATCAGTTCCAATGATGATCACAGATTCAAACCTTGTTTGTGTTGACCAGTTAGGTTCAGTTTATTTATGGTAATGGGATATGTCATGATCTCTACAATCGACATCATCGAAACTCCTTTCGATGGGTACAGAACTCGTTCTGATTCGAACAGTTAGAATAATCGATCGATCTAAATCATTCTAATACTCCAAAATCCCACCAGTGCACCTAGCAGTATATGGTTGGCAAACCCATCAGAGCTGAATTGCAAACCTCTTTGGTGCAGCTACCTATGTGTTTAGTTCTTCTATCTTGATGCCCCGATCAGATTAGGTTAAGGTAAACTCTTCAAACCCTAGTCTCTGTATTATGATGTAATCATTCGATGTCAAGTTCCGATCTGAAAATCCTAAATAGAAACTCTTTCTATTATTCTCTCGTGCAGGCCATGATTGGGTCTAGGACTTGATTCATGATCATCAGTAGGGCTGTCCTCTACCACCGAGGTAGATAGATTCCATCTTGTTATGCCATCAGTTCTCTACAATAACATGTATAGCCAACATACATCTTGGTTCCTTAATATGCTAGGAGACGGAGTTAATGGTGTAGTCAAACTATAACACACCTCAAGTGAACTACTCGTATGACCTCAGGTCAAAGAACCAACAACACGGCCACTGTAGCATCGAGTCAGTCATTGACGGAAGGTAGACTCCTAATGACTACTCGAGGTGGTCAGCTCAGTGCCCTCGTTCTCTAAACGAGATACATGTAACTCTCCTCGTGTCTCCACACCGTATACTCTAGACTCATTTACTAAAAGAGAAGAAGCGATGTTACACACCAACCTTCGGATCAATCACGCATCTTCGGTGATGATCCTATGAGGAGCATTTATGAGTTAATAATGATTATTCAATGTCTTAATTTTCAACTCTTAAAATAATGAATTATCATAACCATAACTCGAATGGATGTATCACAGACAGCTAAAATATAATATGTGATAGAAATAACCATTTTTAATTTATATTAATATCAAAATATAATTTATGCCCCTTAGAAGTGTATTACAAGTGTCAGCCAATTCTGGCTCTTAGGGCACATATATATTAACACCCACACGTAGTGGTTAACGACTGACACTTGATTGCTGCAATATCAGCCAACCTGCTCGATAGACGCTGATCATCCTAATTAAACAGGGCCTACATTTGGTCATGGAAACAAATTTAAGGAACTAATCGGATAAAATTCTCTCTTTATCGACTAATAGTCCTAAGGACTTCATTCACAACCAATGGAGTTCATTAGAAGATATAAACTATGATTGAAAAAAGATTCCAAAATATTTTTTATAATTAATAATTTAAATTATAATATCTCAATCATCAACAAGCTGATGATTGATTTTGGAACATAATTTCCAAAATATGTCTTCATATTTTTCTTTCAGATAAATTAGATATGCCTCCCTAGTAGAGGTATTTAAGTCGCTTCGTTCACTGTTGGATAGTGACAAGCCATTGAGGATCTGAATTACGAGGAGTCTAGTGTTATCCAATCAGTAGACGAAAGAAAAAAAAATGAATGATCCTCTTGACCTAATAGGCTGAACAAGAAGAAATCAAACAATGGTTGCTGGTCAAGGCTGTTATTATGATAAACACCTTGCAATTGTTCTATTTGTGATATATCTACCTGGATATTGGACACTAGGAGTTCATTTCACATATGCAATTCATTGCATGGACTTCAAATTGGTATAAAGTTTGAGAATGGTGATAGATTTCTTAATGTTAGAGATGAAAGTAAAGTTCTAATCTTAGTAATGGAAACTCTCAAGCTTATTTTCAAAAATAATAATATCATTTTAAGTGACTATCACTATTGTCCATCTTTTATGATGAACATAATATCTGTTGGGCTTCTAGCCCAGGATAGTTATTATTTATCAATAAAAAAATTATTATGATATCATTATGAATGATATTACAGTAATGCGGGAATAATTAAGAAATGATATTTATATTTTATCATAGTCTATTTGTGTAATGTACACATCAAATAAACGTTCTAAACCAGATGTTGTCACTAATGCCTATCTTTGGCATTATCGGCTAGGTCATACACACAAGAATAGGATCAACAAGTTAGTCAAGGAGCATATTCTTGACATCGATGATTGTGAATCATTGACTATCTATGAGTTCTGCCTTCTTGGTAAGATGACCAAATCATCTTTTACTGAAAAAGATGAACGGGCCATTGAGCTTCTGGGTCTAGTACGTACTAATGTATGTGGACCTATGAACACATGCACTAGAGGTGGATTCTACTACTTGATTATGTTTATTGACGACCTATCTAGATATGGGTATGTTTATCTTATGAAGAGTAAATCCGATTTGTTTGAAATGTTCAAACGATATCGAAATGAAATAGAAAAATAACTTAGGTAGAGTATTAAAACTCTTCAATCAGACTGAGAAGATGAATACCTCTCTAATGAGTTTATAACATCTAGGAGAAAATGGGATTCTCTCATAATAGACCTCTCCTAGAACACCACAGCATAATGGTATATCCAAAAGAAGGAATCAGACCTTGTTGGACATGGTTCTGTCTATGATAGGATTTATGAGTCTTTAAATTTCTTTCTGGGATTATGCACTCGAGATTGCTTGTTTTGTTTTGAACAACATTCCGAGCAAGTCTGTTGTAAAGACTCCATATGAGATATGGATTGGTCGTAAGTCGACACTCATACCTTAGGATTTGGGAATGTTTGGCTTATGTAAAATGTTTATAGCTAGAAAAGCTTGGATCTAGATTTGAAAAGTGTTTGTTTATAGGGTACCCCAAGAAAACTAGGAGATATTACTTTTATCTTGTTGAAGAGCAAAAGATGTTCGTCAGCAATAGGACAGTCTTTTTGGAAAAGAAGTTTCTTATGGAAGGAATAGCTGCCTCTAATGTTGAGCTTAGTGAAGTTCGGTAGGTAGAAGAACCAATACATTCTAGTGAACTTGCAGAACTGAATTTGATAAGATCAAATCCAGAGCCCATTGTAGAGGCATCCTTGAGGAGATCCGATAGAGTACCACGTCAATCAGATAAATACTATAGTTTCTTGGTCCAAGATGGTGATTCTATTGAACTCGATGAGAACGACAAGGATCCGATCATCTATATAGATGCTATGTAGAGGATCGACTTTGATAAGTGGCTAGAAGCCATGAAGCCTGAAATAGAGTCCATGAAAGTCAACAGTGATGGACACTAGTTGATCCACCTGAAGGGATAAAATCCATTGGGTGTAAGTAGATTTTCAAAAGAAAATGGAATACAGACAGCAAGATGGAGAGCTATAAAGTCTGTCTAGTTACCAAGGAACATCGTCAATGTTATGGTATTGATTATGATGAGACATTCTCTCCAGTGGCAATGCTTAAGTCCATTCGGATTATGCTTTCAATAGCAGCATACCTAGACTATGAGATCTGATAAATGGATATTAAAACAGCTTTCCTAAATAGAAAGCTAGATGAAGAGGTGTATATGATATAGTCTGAGGATTTCACATCCACAGATGAGTCCAAGATATGTAGGCTTCAGAGATCCATCTATGGATTAAAGCAAGCATCTTGGAGTTTGAACATGCATTTTGATAAAGTAATCAGAACATATAGCTTCGTTAAGAATGAAGAGAAACCTTGCATGTACAAATGGGCTAACGGTTCTATAATTATATTTTTTGTACTATTTATGGATGATATTCTCTTAATCGAGAATGACACCTCTACATTATAGGAAATAAAGGTTTGGCTATTGTCTCAATTCTTCATAAAGAACTTGGAAGAAGCTTTCTACATCATAGGGATGAAGATCTATAGGGATAGATCTAAAAGGTTGCTTGATTGTCCTAGTCTACATACATCGATATCGTATTTAAGAGGTTCAACATAGTGAATTTCAAGAAAGGCTATCTCCTAATAGGCCATGGAATTTTTCTCTCGAAGAGGAATTATCTGACAACTCCTTAAAAGAGAGAGCATATGAGTAGAATACCATATGCTTCAGTAGTGGATTTTATTATGTATGCTATGATATGTATGAGACCAGATATGGCATACTCACTAAGGGTAGTGAGTAGATACCAGTCTGATCTGGATGAGAATCACTGGAAGGTTGTAAAGACAATCCTAAAGTATTTGAGAAATACTAAGGACCAGTGGCTCATCCATGAAGATACTGACTTGAAACTTGTGGGATATACTAATTCTAGTTTTCAATTAGATCATGATGATAGCAAGAGTGTATCAGATTATGTGTTTACCGTGAATAGAGGAGCGATCTACTGGAAGAGTTTCAAGCAACATACTGTGGCTGATTCTATATGCGAGGTGGAGTATGTCACGACATTTGATGATGCGAAGGAAGTTGTATGGTTGTGAAAGTTCATCGATGAGCTGGAAGTGGCACCCTCCTTGGATGGTCTGGTTTTGCTTTATTATGATAGCACTGGGGCCATAGCTCAAGCAAAGGAGCTGAAGGCATATTAGTGCAGCAAACACATTCTACATTGCTACCATCTTGTACGAGAAATCGTAGAGCGAGATGACGTCGAGCTTTAGAAAATTGATGGAAAAGAGAATGTGGCCGATCCATTTATTAAAGCTCTCAGAATCAAAGAGTTCGATAATCACAAATGGGAGATGGGTATTCGATACTATTCTGAGTGGATTTAGTCTAAGTGGGAGTTGTTGAAAAATATATCCTAAAATCAATCATCTAGATTGTAAATGGTTGAGCTAAATATAATTTATACTTAAATTTTAATTAAATAAAATTATTATTCTGATAATTTCATCATTTTATGCATCTTTCTGTAATGAACTCTCTATGATGAAGTCCTTAGGGCTATTTAGACTCGACAAAGGAGGATTTATCATTTAGTCCTTAAACTAATTGTGATCAAATAATTCGTTATTACCTAGGATGACAACATTAATCAAAAGTAGGTCGTTGTGTGTCATAAGTATTGGTTGTCCTCTTAACCAAGAAGCAAGGTGATGCTGTTATAGAATGCAGGTGAAATGTAGGGATACATTTCACTGATCGTGACCCAACTGTGGAGCTCTTTTTTGCTAGGATTGCTCACGAAGGATATGGGTATATTTGTTTCTTAGATCTGAGATCACGATGGTGACTTGCAAGCAACTCACTGTACTTAGGTACCGGACTACCTAAATTTTTAATTCAATGATAGAAGGCTATTGGATGCAGTCAAGTACTTGGCTTGTCAGTGTATGAGTCAATATGAGATTGACCCCTCCAAGTGTTGGAGCAAGTACATCGCTGTATTTTAATTTAGCAAATT
This sequence comes from Cocos nucifera, assembly GCA_006176705.1. NCBI lineage: Eukaryota > Viridiplantae > Streptophyta > Magnoliopsida > Arecales > Arecaceae > Cocos > Cocos nucifera. The sequence continues at coordinate 693,955 of QRFJ01000345.1, read as the reverse complement.
CTCGATCGGGATAGTCCATATGATGGATACTGAATTTTGAAATATAATGTGGATGAATTTTTAGGATTGACAGTTAACCTTAGATCATCCTAAAATGAGCATCAATGGTCAAATGGTGTTGAATAGTATACCTGATTGGGTAACCATATATCATAGGTTTGTTGATGTTGCATGACTGATCCAAGATTTTGAGTAACCTATCCGAACGCATCGGGTTACCGATATTACTCGGATCAGATCAAAAAGGTCACATTCTGATTGATACAGAAAATTAGTTCCTATGCTACCGGCTTAGAACCTTCAAATAAACTACCGAGGGTTACGTTCACAATAGAAATTCCTACCTGATCGCTGATGGTTGATCAAAGGGACTTCCACTAGATTGCAGGTTTTACTCAATTATTATTAGAGGATTAATTAGGATCAATTAGGGATTGCTGATTAACTCAATTTGATTGAGCTTCGCCATGAGAAATGAATTGATCAATAGTTGCTAGGGCTTGAATTTATAGACCTAGTCAAGAGTCCCTTTGCAGGTAACTTGACATGATCAAAGTTTATCATGTGTGATCTCCATGATCGCCATTAGCGAGATGAATCCTAATTTGATCAAGGGTTGAACTTGACTAATTTTTAATTTGATTAGAAATTAATTAAGTTGGATTAAAGTCTAATATGATTGGATTTTAATTAGTCAAGATAATTTGGTTTGGATGAAACCAATTTGATCGAATTCAAAGCTAGCTTGAATTCCTATCTCCCTACGCCATTGACCTTTGACCCATTCTTTTTCTCCATGCACATTGGGTATATGCATGGGATTTCTCCATGCCAGAATGAAGTTGTGCGCCTCCTCTTATCTATCTTTGACCTGGTCCAAGTGTTGGATTAGATCAGATTGAGAGCAAGTTGAATTTTGAATTCAACTTGTGTTGGTTAGTTTGATTGAAACTTCCCAACTCCCTTTCATCCTCATCTCGGTGCCTAAAGCTCTCTTTCTCTCGCATATTTTTGTGCATTCTAGGTATGGGCGCATAGAATGAGAGCCCTTCTGCACGTCAACTTCTTGGAATTTGTGCTGGAATGGATTAGGAGTCCTCTTGAATTTTGAATTCAAGAGATTATTTGAAACAAGTTCAACCAAACCTATCCTTATTCTCCCACGCATAGATGCCTATTAAAATGGATTTTTTCTAGGTGTGTGTGGAGGGATCTACATGAGAAATAAGATGAGAAGCCTTGGGTGTGCATGAGGTATTGAAGGATTTCTATGAGACAAAAATTAGAGAAGGGTGCTACCTTCTAGGCGTGAGGTTTTTTCCTAAGAGAGAAAGGGATCAAGGTTTTAAAGGATGAGTGCTGAATCCTAGAGTGGGGACTCTAGGTTTGGGTGGAGAGTTTGAGTGCCAGATCTCCACCAATTTTTACCACCATCTTGTCTTTCTCCATTGCATCTTCTGATTTTTAGAGCATCTAAAAGATCAAGAGCAGTTTGCCGACTGGATCGATGAAGATCAGCTGTTGAAGGCCCTGGAGAGGAGCTAGCACTCTGAAGGGACTGATCAAGACCAAAAGCTCCATGTGGACTCACCGTAGAGGCCGGACATATGTGCGGTTGCAGCATGATGCGGAAGCAATTTTTTGGTGGATCCAGATTATGATGATCATCTACCCGTGCACAGGTACTATGCTTTGAACATAGATCGATCAGCAAATGCGATTTGTTGATCGATTACATTTTATTTTTCTAATGCATATTAACATGTCAAAGTTCCTAAAGTAGGGTTTTATGATTAGATCATGGCATGTAGTAAATTAATGTAGATTAATTTAGCTTCCGCTATCATTTTTGGAAAAAGTTTGGAAAAGTATGCTTAGAATCTTGCTAGGTTCCCTTCAGTACACCCATGACTTCAAAATACCTTTCGAAGATCAGCATTGTCCTTTGCAGCAGTGAAGGAAAATCCTGATTTTTCGGACCAGGTTCGTTCAGATCTGATCAGATCAAGAGATATATTTCAAAAATTTTTTTCTTTGATCCAAATCAGATCTGGGATATTTTAGATCTGATTCTTATTATTTTAATAATAAAAATAAAATTAGATAAATTAAATCAAATTTAATTTACCTTGATGTTGGGTAATCCTATTATCCGTTGATGATCCTGTAAGCAGCGGAAGGTTCTGGATCTAGCCACGCAAGTGCCTGGCCTCTACCGGTATCCACTCAGGCTGGATCTAGGAGATCCTCTTCTTCTCTATCACATCTCCAAAAATTAGATCTGGATCTGATCTGGAGGATCTTCAAAACTCCTTTCGAAGATCAGCAGTTGTCCTTTGCAGCAGCGCAGCCTTCTAGCTTTCAGTCGCCTTTCTCTCATCTGGATTGCACCAACCAAGAACCCAAAACTACTTTTGGACATGGAGAGGAGAGGGAGAAGATGGGCTTTGGCATGGAGGAGGAGAGGAGAGGCAGCCTTGGGGCATGGAGAATTGTGATTCAATTCAATTCTCTTTTGAGTTGGGCGCAGGGTCTTATTTATAGACTAAGCGTGATCCAACTCCTCTTCTTCCCAACCAATCACAACCCTTTGTAAAATCAGATCTAAATCTGATTGGTGGGAATAGAGTCCCTTGGATTCCTCCTTAGATGGTGCCTAAGACCAGTCAAACTTTGGTTCTTAGGAGAACTCTAATCGGAATCCAAAAAGGAGATGGAGTCCCTGTCCAACAGGGACTCCTGGGCGCCTCCAGCTTGGGCACACGCCAAGGGTGGCGTGCGCCCTCCTCCTTGCCAGGTTCTGGCAGGGGGACAGGCCCCCACCAGCTCTCCAATAGGTGCATGACACGTGGACAAAAGTCAAAGTGTCAATGGTCAACATTTGACCAGTCAAAGGTCAACTTTTGACCAAAGTCAAAGGATGAGAAATGGCAGGTGACCAAAAATGGCAGGTATTGTCTTATAAAATAAGACAACTCTTTTCTGACCTGGACAGACTCCAGTCAGACCAAGTGAAGGCCTCTGATTGAGCACAAACTCCTTTGGCTCAGTCAGGACAACTATTTATGATAGTAAAAGAAGAACGTTAGGTTCAATCGAGTGCTAGCACGATTTTCCTTGAACCTAATTGAATCTCATTCAGATCAATTGAACTGGATCAGTTCAATTGATGATCACCAGATTCAAACCCTTGTTTGTGTGACCCAGTTAGGTTCAGTTCTGTATGGTAATGGGATATGTCATGATCTCTATCATCGACATCATCGAAACTCCTTTCGATGGATCAGAACTCTTCTGATTCGAACAGCTAGAATGATCGATCATCTAAATCATTCTAATTGCTCCCAAAATCCACCAGTGACACCTAGCAGTATATGGTGGCAACCCATCAGAGCTGAATGCGAACCTCTTGGTGCAGCTACCTGTGTGATTAAGTTCTTCTATCTTGAGCCCCGATCAGATTAGGGTTAAGGTGAACTCGTCAAACCCTAGTCTCTGTCATATGATGTAATCATTCGATTCAAGTCCGATGTGAAAACCTAAATAGAAACTCTTTCTATTATTTCACTCTGCCATGGCCATGGGCTTCTGGACTTGATTCTCATGATCATCATAGGGCTGCTCCTCTACCACCGAGGTAGATAGATTCCATCTTGATGCAATCCAGTTCCTACAATGAACATGCTATAGCCAACATACACCTCAGGGTTCCATATGGCTAGGAGACCGAGTAATGGTGTAGTCAAACTATAACACCCTCAAGGTGAACTACCGATGCACCTCAGGTCAAAGAACCAGACACACTACTGCAGCATCGAGTCAGTCATTGACGAGAAGGTAGACTTCCTAATGACTACTCGAGGTGGTCACGCTCAGTGCCCTCGTTCTCTAACGAGTACCTGTACTCTCGCTCCGGTGTCTCCACACCGTAGACTCAAGACTCATCTACTAAAGAGAAGCGATTGTACACCAACCTTCCGGATCAATCACCATCCTCGTGATGATCCTATGGTCGGGAGCATTTTATGAGTTAATAATGATTATTCATGTCTTAAATTTTCAACTCTTGAAAATATGAATTATCATTACCATTAACTCAAAGGATGTATCACAGACACTAAATACACATATGTGATAGAAAATAACCCATTTTATTGATTATAGTCAAAATTATAATTTTGCCCCTAGAAGTGTATTACAAGTGTCAGCCAATTCTGGCTTCTAGGGCACATATATCTAACAATCTCCCACTTGTCCTAAAGCCAATTGGCTACAAGTCTAAGTCCCATCTTCTCAAGGTGGGCTTCGATCTTCTGCTGGCCCAACGGCTTTGTAAGTGGGTCTGCCACATTATCTGTGGAGTTGACTCTCTTGACCTCGACGTAACCCTTCTCGAGGTAATCGCGGATGAGGTGGTATCGCCGCTCAATGTGCTTGGATTTCTTGGTGAGACCTCGGCTCCTTAGCAAGGGCTATGGCGCCATTATTGTTGTCGCAGTATAGAGGAATGGCATCTGATGGCATTACTCCGAATTTCTGCAGCAAACTTCTTGTACCAGAATGCTTCCTTCGCAGCCTCTGATGCAGCGATATATTCTGCTTCCATGGTGGAATCTGCTATCACGGTTTGCTTGGAACTCTTCCAGCTGACAGCACCACCATTGCACACAAACAGACTCCCAGATGTCGACTTTCGATCATCTATATCGGACATGAAATCCGAGTCTGTGTATCCCTGGACTTGGAGTTCTCCGTTACCAAAGACCAACATCATATCCTTAGTTCTTCTCAAGTACTTAAGGATACATTTCACAGAAGTCCAGTGTTCTTCACCTGGATTTGACTGATATCTGCTTGTGACACTCACAGCATGGGCTATATCAGGTCGTGTACATAGCATGGCATACATGAGGCTCCCTATTGCAGAAGCATAAGGGATCTTGCTCATGCATTCTATTTCCTCAGGTGTGCTAGGGCACATCTTCTTGGAAAGATGAATACCATGTCTGAAGGGTATTAATCCCCTCTTAGAGTTTTCCATACTAAACCTCTTTAGTACTTCCTCTATGTACATCTTCTGTGAAAGTCCTAGCATCCTATTCGGTCTATCCCTATAGACCTTAATTCCTAGAATAAAGGATGCTTCACCTAGGTCTTTCATGGAGAATTCCTTGGACAACCATAATTTGACTGTTGTCATCATGGGAATATCATTCCCAATAAGGAGGATGTCATCCACGTACAATACGAGGAAGACAACAGCGCTCCCACTGACCTTTTTGAAGACACACGTTCCTCTTCATTTTTGATGAAACCAAACATTTTGATCACATCATTGAAATGAGTGTTCCAGCTCCGAGATGCTTGCTTAAGTCCATATATGGACCTTTGCAGCTTGCAAACCTTGTGATCAGTATCACTGGATGTGAAACCTAGCGGCTGTTCCATATAGATATCTTCCTCAAGATATCCATTTAAGAATGCCATTTTCACGTCCATTTGCCATATTTCATAATCGAAATAGGCTGCAACGGCAAGCAATGTGCGGATGGATTTTAGCATAGCCACTGGGAAAAGGTATCCTGATAGTCAATGCCTTCGCGTTGACTATAACCTTTTGCCACTAGTCTAGCCTTGAATGTCTCCACATTCCCATCTGCACCAATCTTTCTCTTGAAGATCCATTTACACCCAATAGGTACTATACCTTCTGGTGGATCTACCAAGGTCCAGACTTGGTTTGAGTGCATCGAGTCAATTTCTGACTGCATTGCCTCTAGCCATTTCTCGGAGTCGATATCTGATATCGCCTCGTTGTAGGTTTTGGGATCATCACCATGAGCACCATTACCTACGAGGAACATTTTCTCTACTTCCTCTGAAATAATACCTAAGTATCTTTCAGGGGGATGGAAAACTCTTTCCGATCTACGAGGTGGAGGAGGTAGTGTTCTTATTGGCTCAACCTGATTTGGTTCCAATTGGTCCTTAGCTCGTTGTACTTGTGAGACTTTCTCATCAAGCTTAATCTGCTTTCCAATGCCGCTATCTTGAATAAACTATTTTTCAAGAAAGATGGCATGTCGACTCACAATCACATTGTGGTCTTCTGGAATGTAGAAATAGTATCCTAATGACTCTTTAGGATATCCTATGAATCGAGCTCTGAAAGGACCTAAACTCTAACTTGTCCGCTTGTTGTCTTTTGACATGAGCCGGACAACCCCAAATTCTGAGATGACTCAGACTTGGTTTCTTACCATGTGCCATATCTCATACGGTGTGGTAGGAACGGTTTTAGAGGGAACCCTATTCAGTAGATAAATTGAAGTTAACAATGAATGTCCCCAAAGAAAATCAGGAAGCTCATCATGGATCGAACCATATCCAATAGAGTCCGATTTCTCCATTCTGTTTTGAGCTCCATTGATATGTTAATAGTCTAGGAATTCAAGGTATTCATCAATAATGTAGCTGAATTCTTTGAAAAAAGGAGACCATTAACATAAGAAGATCATCCATTTGCAATCAATTTATTTCTTTCCCTATAAAGATATGTTACAATGGTCCTTAAAGAAGGTATAGGATAATTTTATATCACATAGCCTTCTTGTGCTAAGCATGAAACAGAAATCAAATTCCTGCTAGCTGCAGGCACATAATAACAGTCTTTCAAAACTAAGTCTAAACCAGATGGTAATCGAAGAGGGTATGTTCCCACGGCTACTGCAGCAACTCTTGCTCCATTACCGATGCGTAGGATCATGTCTCCATCCCTCAGCCTCCTGCTATCCTCAAGACCCTGCATGGAAGTGCACAGATGAGCACTAGAACCAGAGTCAAGCACCCAACTGGATGCAGAAGAAACCGTAAGGTTAGACTCAATAACGAGCATACCTCCAGAAGGACCTTCCTTCTTGTTCTTCAGGGTGGCCAGGTAAGTAGGGCAGTTCCGCTTCCAATGGCCGTCGCTGTTGCAATGGAAACACTTTTCCTTTGACATCGGCCTTCTTCTTCGGCTCTGCCTTCTTCTTCTTTGATCCTTCCACCTTTTGCTTTTTCACAGACTTCTTTTTCTTTCCATAAGACTTTCTTTTGGAAGAAGTCCGTTCCATAGCAAGAACTGAGCCTTTAGAACCTTTCATAGAAAGCTCAGCGGTGAACCAGCATATTCATTAATTCGGCCAAGGAATTTTGAAGTTTATGCATGTGGTAATTCATGATGAATTGCCCATATGCATCAGTCAAGGATTGCAGAATAATATCATTCTGCAGATCCAAGTCTAACTTCACACCGAGCTTCTCAAGCTCTTCCATGTCCTTGATCATCATCAGACAGTGATCTTGGACTGACTGCCCATCACGCATCTTAGCCTTAAAAAGTCATTTCGTGACTTGATATTTGGCTGCGCGACTCTGTTCACCAAACATCTCCTGCAGGTGAGCCAACATTTGGCGAGCAGTCCCGATATCTTCATGTTGGCGCTGGAGCTCATCAGACATCGAGCCCAACATGTAATATCTGGCCTTATTATCTTCGTCTATCCATTTTTTCAGAGACGCTCTCTGTTCAGTGGATGGACGGGCTGGTAAGGTGGGAGGGTCCTGGTCCAGTATATGTGTTAACTTCTCAGAACCCAAAATAATTTTGTAGTTCCTGAGCCAATCTTTATAATTGGGTCCAGGTCAGTCTATGTGTGTCCAGGATACGTGCTAATGGGTTGGACGCAGACATTTTTCTGTAGAGAGTCAAAGATTCTAGTTAGATACTGTAATTATGACTTGACCAATTTATTTAGAATTTTATTTTTAAACAAATTAGCTCCCACTATTTTCTCGGATCCCTACACTCCCTCTGTAGAGATGCGAAAATCTCCATGATTAATGATTTCTAGTGGGTGGTGCGGTCTCACCAACTGACTCATCACCTCACCTAACAGTTATTGGTGATGGGTTAGCCAATGAGTGAACAACTCTTGTTCAATGATTCTCTAATCATGGTGCACCCAAACTTGGTCTCTAATTCATGAATCTCACCGTATCCGGAAATATTGATCCACTCCTTAGTTAAGTCAGACCCACCATTTGCATAGACTGGATTCCTAATTGAGTCTCTCACCGTATCCAAATATTGAGCCCAACTCATCCTCCAGCCCATAGCATCCAATGCCTAATAGACATGGTTGCATCTTCTCGGTGCAACTGAGCCACTGTATCCAGTCCGAGAACAATCAACCCCGGGAAGGGCCCGCACATCTACAATGGTGGAAGACCTCAGACTTAATCTTTTCTTAGGGAGAATTGATTCAGGTCTCATTAAACTAGACTTGTCATAGTCATAACAATTATGACTAACCTAGTGGCATGGGTTAGCTCGGATTATTGACCACCTCAGATCAGAACTGTGTCAACAGATATGGCCAGGTAAGTGAGATCCGGTGGAAGGAATATGCCATTAACTCGTACAAGAACGCATTCAGGTCGAGTAGCTTCCAATTAAAAACCAGTCGGTCGTATGTGCCAAACTTACCTTAGACACCAAATTGTTGAGCCAGAACCAATTGGGTTAGCCTACAATCCAGACTCTAACCTCTGAGCCTAATTAGGTCTTGCTTGATCGTGACTCGATCTTGACCCAGACTTAATCCTATTAGGCTGGTCAATTTAAGCATTGTTGATCCCATCTAACCAACTCTTGATTCGGTTTGATCAACCGCTTAGACCTAATTGAGCTACCCAAGCCCGAACCCAGTATTATGAATATGTCTTAGATCTGAAAATTCTCAATTTTAGACCTAATTAATATTCCATAATCTTAATTTTTAATTAAGTAGGGTTCATAAATAAAATATGCACAATAAATCCTAGGGTTTCAGGATCTAGGATTTTGCAGAAAGTAAGTTTTGGATTTCTGATTAAGGACGAACGCGCAGCACCCCTACACATCATAAGAACACCCCATCGAATGGAAGGAGAGGGCCTTTAAACCCTTCTTCATTCTTATGACCGGACGGCCAAGAGGAATGCCTTAATCAGGAACATGTAATACTACAAAACATAGTTTTAGATCTATATCATATATCTCATATACAAATTAGATCTAATCATGGCATATTTTGCATACATCTCATGTATCGAATCATGCATATTTTCAGATCTAAATTATCTCATAATAATCTAAAAAATTAGATTTAAATTGATCTTATCAAAATAAACTCTAATCTAGACAACTATGTAGAACTATTCTACAACTAGTCTAGACATGCATCAATCATATCTCATATGATGTTTAAAATTAAATAATTTTTATTTGCTATTTTTTAGATATTATTATAATAATTATAATATCAAAAAATAGTAAATAAATAGATCTAAAATATGATTTAATCAGATTAAATCAAAAACATGCAAGACTATTCTATAGAACTATTCTATTTTAGAACTAGTCATGCATATTTTCTAATCTTAGATCCAAATCATTTAATTTTAATTTTTTCTAATTTTAGATCTGATCACATCTCATGTGACATCTAAAATTATTTATTTTTTAATTAAAATAAATTTAAAATTAGATCTAAACACTTTAGAACCTTGGCTCTGATACCAGTTGAAGGAAAATCCTGATTTCCCGGACCAGGTTCGTTCAGATCTGATCGGATCAAGAGATATATTTCAAAAATTTTTTCTTTGATCTTAATTAGATTTGAGATATTTTAGATCTAATTTTTATTATTTTAATAATAAAAATAAAATCTAAATAAATTAAATCAAATTTAATTTACCTTGATGTTGGGTAATCCTATTACCCGTTGATGATCCTGTATGTAGCGGAAGGTTCTGGATCTAGCCACGCAAGTGCCTGGCCTCTACTAGTATCCACTCGGGCTGGATCTAAAGATCCTCTTCTTCTCTATCATGTCTCTAAAAATTAGATCTGGATCTGATCTGGAGGATCTTCAAAACATCTTTCAAAAACCAGCAGTTGTCCTTTGCAGCAGCGCAGCCTTCTAGCTTTCTGTCATCTTTCTCTCGTCTGGATTGCACCAACCAAGAACCCACTTTTGGACATGGAGAGGAGAGGGAGAAGATGCTTTGGCATGGAGGAGGAGACAAGAGGAAGCCTTGGGGTGTGGAGAATTGTGATTCCAATTCAATTCCTCTTTGGGTTGGGCGCAGGGTCTTATTTATAGACTAAGCATGATCAAACTCCTCTTCTTCCCAACCAATCACAACCCTTTGTGAAATTAGATCTAAATCTGATTGGTGGAAATAGAGTCCTCTGGATTCCTCCTTAGATGGTGCCTAAGATCAGTCAAACTTGGTTCTTAGGAGAAGTCTAATCGGAATCCAAAAAGGAGATGGAGTCCTTGTCCAATAGGGACTCCTGGGTGCCTCCTGCTTGGGCACACGCCAAGGGTGGCATGCGCCCTCCTCCTTGCCAGGTTCTAGCAGGGGGACAGGCCCCCACCAGCTCTCCAATAGGTGCATGACACGTGGACAAAAGTCAAAGTATCAATGGTCAACATTTGACCAGTCAAAGGTCAACTTTTGACCAAAGTCAAAGGATGAGAAATGGCAGGTGACCAAAAATGGTAGGTATTGTCTTACAAAATAAGACAACCCTTTTTTGACTTGGACAGGCTCCAGTCAGACCAAGTGAAGGCCTTTTGATCGAGCACAAACTCCTTTGGCTCAGTCAGGACAACTATTTATGATAGTAAAAGAAGAACGTTAGGTTCAATCGAGTGCTAGCATGATTTTCTTGAACCTAATTGAATCTCATTCAGATCAATTGAACTGGATCAGTTCAATTGATGATCACCAGATTCAAACCCTTATTTGTGTGACCCAGTTAGGTTCAGTTCTTGTATGGTAATGGGATATGTCATGATCTCTATCATCGACATCATCGAAACTCCTTTCGATGGATCAGAACTCTTCTGATTCGAACAGCTAGAATGATCGATCATCTAAATCATTCTAATTGCTCCCAAAATCCACCAGTGACACCTAGCAGTATATGGTGGCAACCCATCAGAGCTGAATGCGAACCTCTTGGTGCAGCTACCTGTGTGATTAAGTTCTTCTATCTTGAGCCCCGATCAGATTAGGGTTAAGGTGAACTCGTCAAACCCTAGTTTCTGTCATATGATGTAATCATTCGATTCAAGTCCGATGTGAAAACCTAAATAGAAACTCTTTCTATTATTTCACTCTGCCATGGCCATGGGCTTCTAGACTTGATTCTCATGATCATCATAGGGCTGCTCCTCTACCACCGAGGTAGATAGATTCCATCTTGATGCAATCCAGTTCCTACAATGAACATGTCTATAGCCAACATACACCTCAGGGTTCCATATGGCTAGGAGATCGAGTAATGGTGTAGTCAAACTATAACACCCTCAAGGTGAACTACCGATGCACCTCAGGTCAAAGAACCAGACACACTACTGCAGCATCGAGTCAGTCATTGACGAGAAGGTAGACTTCCTAATGACTACTCGAGGTGGTCACGCTCAGTGCCCTCGTTCTCTAACGAGTACCTGTACTCTCACTCTGATGTCTCCACACCGTAGACTCTAGACTCATCTACTAAAGAGAAGCGATTATACACCAACCTTTCGGATCAATCACCATCCTCGTGATGATCCTATAGTAGGAAGCATTTTATGAGTTAATAATGATTATTCATGTCTTAAATTTTCAACTCTTAAAAATATGAATTATCATTACCATTAACTCGAAGGATGTATCACAGACACTAAATACACATATGTGATAGAAAATAACCATTTTATTTATTATAGTCAAAATTATAATTTTATCCTTAGAAGTGTATTACAAGTGTCAGCCAATTCTGGCTTCTAGGGCACATATATCTAACACTAAGATAGCTGGTTCGACTGCACTTTGAGTTGGCTCAATCTCAGCTCAAGCCGGCTCGATTGCATATTTGAGCTAGCCTATCTTTGTGTCGCCCCTTGTCTTGGTTGATTCTTCTCCTGGCTTTGGTCCTTTGCTCCATCTTGTGTCCTAGATTTTTGGAGCACCTACCAAGCCTCCCTCAAGGTCCTCACACCTGAACCTAAAGCTTATGTAGGGCTATATGCCGCCTTCATCCTAGGATAACTTCCATCCTAGCCCTAGGACCACACCTATCATAGTCTCTCCGGAGCCAATACCCTGGCTCCTTTTGTAGCCCCTCAAGGCTTGGGACCACCACACCAAATCCTACAATCTCCATCTTAGTGCGCCCAAGCTTTGGCACACCTGACAATATTTTCTTGCACGATCCCGCTGTCGATGCATGCCCTAACAGCTACTTGTGCACACCTTGCCACTATCATCTTTCTTTAGTTACTAAGCTTCCTTTGAGGCCTTTGAGATGACTGCCTCCATCGCTAAAGATCTTGGCTTGTACCTATGCACCATCCTTAGAGTTGTAGACATTCTTCTGCTTGGCAGCCACATCATTTATCTTGGACTTTCATAGAGAATCTATAGCAATCCTATGTTGGCACCCATTGCATACCCGGACATGGTCTCCTTAGAACTATGTCTATCCTTCTACATGTGTTGCTCCATCTGAACTTGTGCATATCCGATGTTGGTGCTAGGATAATGGTCCTCCTGCACTCTTTCGCTCTGAACTCGCGTCAAAACTCTCTTCAGTTATGAAGCCATCTCTATCCGGTGCTCTACCTAAAACCAAAGTCTCCTTGATGCCACAGAAGCTGACTCTGTAACTAAGTCCCTCGAGGCCAACCACTCAACGCTGCACTATTGAGCCTGCCGCTATACCTCGAATACCGTTGCTTCTCTTTCGAATCCTCCGTACTCTGCGAATCCCTCCAAAACTGTATTGGATATACTACACCTTGCAGGCTCCTCTGAAACCATCAAGAGCTAATCCGACTCTTCACTTTCAGTAATTGAAATGATGAAATCTAACTTTTCTCCTCCCTTGCAATTCTTCCAAAGCAGATATTCTCGCTTAAAATGCCCTACTTCACCACACTTAAAGCACTTCTTGAACCTCTTGTTGCCACTTCGCTAACCCTTCTTCTTCTCTTGTTGAGGCCTCTCCGACACCATGAGACCCTCTTAGAAGACCTTCCTCTTCGTCATTCATTCCCACTACTTGTTGGACCTTAGCACTGATACGATCTCCTCGTACATCAGTATCTCTTTACCATACAGCAGTGTAGTTATCAACGGATCGAAGCTCCCGGATAGTGAACATAGTAGCAATAAACTCTTATCCTCCTCTTCAAGCTCCATCCCAATGTTGAGCAAGTTCATGCTTATCCGATCGAATCGCTGAATATGTTCCACAACATCCTTGCCCTCCTACATCCGAAGGCTATACAGTTGCTTCTTCAGCACCAACTTGTTGCATATATTCTTCCGTTTGTATAACTGATGTAACCTCAATCATAAATTCTTGGATGTCTTCTCCTCCAACATGCCATACAGCATCTCATCTGTAGACAAGTTCTAATCATGGTACATGTTCTTTTCTCTAAGAACGTTCACTCCTTGTCTGTCATCTCCTCCGGCCCATCCTCCAAGGTCGAATCTAATCTCATTTGAATTAGTAAATCCTCTATCTTAACCTTCCACATCATGAAACTATCATTTTTATTAAATTTCTCAAATCCTACCTTCAACCCACTATTCTCTATGATCAAATTGAACCAAAAATAGCTAATAGGTAGATCTAAAAATTATCTTGACTATAGATGGTGGACAGCAACCCTTAGATTACCTCCTTCCTCACAAAGTCTGGAGAAAATCTTAGATCTGAACCTCATTACTGATCTCTACTGAAACTCGATCTTCTGCTGATCTCTGAACTAGGTTCTAATACCAAGTGTTGGAATAATCGGTACTGATTTGATACCAATTATTATGCCTACGACTGCTCGGAACTACAGTCATAGTTTTGATCTCTTGCACGAATCTAGATGTTAATCTAGAAATATGAAGAAGAGAAAAAGTTGATAATAGCACCTAGGGCTTGGCATTGGAACTAAAGAGATAAGAGAGAAGAGAGTTAGGGAGAAAAGCTGTATATTGATTCCACTCTTTTTTTATAAAGAATACAATACCTGAATTTATGTATCCTAGGATTTCTGCTATGCTACATGAACTCTAATAAATCCAAACTTTAGTTGAAAAACTCCTTTAGGTTAACCGAATACATGAAAGCACTCACCGAGCCCATGCACACCCATGTCTTCCATGCTCTCATCCCCTAGATGTTGTTCCATCAGATGGCCACTCTGATACCAATCTATCGGGAACAATCCTTGCTACTTGAAGATTGCAAAAATAGCAACAAGGATCCGAGGAAAGAGATGGCTAACCTATGAAATCCTAGAAAATCCTAGGGCATGGAGAAGAGAGGGAGAACAAGAGAGGAAGAGAGAAATTTCAGGGAGAAAAAGCTTGTATTGATTTCGTGCTTAGTTTACAAAACTTAGTATAGAGTATATATACCTGGTCAAATAAGATTCAACCTAAAAAACTCTCCTAGGTAACCTAATGTGATGCACTCTCTGAGCCCATATACACCCATATCTCTCATGCACACATCCATTGGACAAATCCCAGTATAATCCATAGGTTAGCCCCCTTAGGACCTTACAAACCAAGGCCCTAAGTTCCTAAGATTAAACCCAATCTTAGGCCAGAATAGAAACTATGTTTTGTTCTATTCACTGCTCGAGCCGGCTTGACTTCTACTCGGGCTGGCTCTGATAGGAACCTAGTCATTGAAGGAAAAAATCCTGTTTTTTGGATCAGGTTCGTTCAGATCTGATGGGATCAAAAGGGATATTTCAAAAATTTTTTCTCTTAGATCCAAATCAGATCTGAGACTCTTTAGATCTAATCTTATTGATCTAATAAAATTAAATTAAATTAAATTAAATTAAATCTAATTTAATCATACTTTTGTTATGGGTAATCCTATTATCCTATGATGATCTCAATGTTTGCCTGAGGTTCTGGATGTAGCCACGCAAGCGCCTAGCCTCTACCGGTATCTACTCAGATAGGATCTAGAGATCTTCTTCTTAATCTATACTTCAAAAATTAGATCTAGATCTAATCTTAAAGGTCTTCAAAATAACTTTTGAAGATCAGCCATTGTCTCTTGCAGTAGTGCTGCTTTCTTTCTTTCCTGTTGCCTTTCTCTTGCTCGGATCGCACCAAACTCATGCCCAAAAACTCTTGGACATGGATAGGAGAGAGAGGACTTGAAGGTGGTGTGAAGGGGGAGGGAGAGAAGCCTTATGGCATGAGCAAAGGGTAGAAACTTTTTTATTCTAGGCACAGATAGGGTTTATATAGACCCTGCTGCGCCATGCAGTGCCACACCATCCTGGCCAATCGTGACTCTTTGTGCAATCAGATCTAAATCTGATTGGTGGGATGACATCATCTGATCCAATCAGATTAGAGTTCCTTATAAACCTTCTTAGGTGGCATCAAGACTGGTCAAACAGGACTCCTTGGTGCCACCTAGTTTGAAACCATGAAGCAACCTAGAGTCCCATCTGTATAGGACTCCAGGCATGATCCTCATGGGGCGCATGCCTTCTTAGGCATGCACCCCCTCCCTTTCTACCTTTTAGTATGGGACAAAGCCCCATGTTCTCTCCTATGGGTGCATGACACATGGACAGATGTCTAAGTGTCAAAGGTCAATATTTGACCAAAGTCCAAAGACAAGATTTAGCAGGTAACGAAAAATGGTAGGTGTTGTCTCAAATTTATCTCATAAATTAAGACAACCCTTTTTTGACTTAGACAAGCTCTAGTCAGACTAAGTAAAGGTTCCTGAGTGAGTCCAAATACATTTGGCTTAGTCGAGACAAGCTTTAATGATTGTTGAAGGAGAACATTAGGCTTAATCATGTGCTAGCATGATTTTCTTGAACCTAATGGAATCTTATTCAAATTAATTGAACTGGGTTAGTCCAATTGATGATATCCAAATCCAAACCCTTGTTTGTGTGATCCAGTTAGATTCAGTTTCAAATGGTAATGGGATACGTCGCGATCTCTATCATCGACATCATCGAAACACCTTTCGATGGATCAAAACTTTTCTGATTCAGACAACTAGTATGATCGATCATCCAAATCATTCTAATTGCTCTCAAAATCCACCAATGACACCTAGTAGTATATGGTGGCAACCCATCAGAATTGAAAATGAACCTCTTGGTGTAGTTACCTATGTGATTAAATTTCTCTATCTTGAGCCTCGATCGGATTAGGGTTAAGGTGATCTCGTCAAATCCTAATTTTCGTCATATGAATTAATCATTCAATTCAAGTCTAATGTGAAAATTCTAATAGAAACTCTTTCTATTATTTCACTCTACCATGGCCATGGGCTTATGGACTTGATTCTTATGATCATCATAGGGCTGCTCCTCATCTACCGAGATAGATAGATTTCCTATTGGTGTAATTCAATTCCTAGAATGAACATGCTATAGCCAACATATACCTCAGGATTTTGAATGGCTAGGAGACCAACTTATGATGTAGTCAAACTATAACACCCTCAAGGTGAACTACCGATGTACCTTGGATCAAAGAACTAGACACACCACTGCAGCTTCGAGCCAGTCATCGATAAGAAGGTAGACTTTCTAATGATTGCTCGAGGTGATCACGCTTAATACTCTCATTATTTAACGAGTATCTGTACTCTCGCTCTGATGTCTCTACACCGTAGACTCAAGATTTATCTATCCTAAAAAAGAAATCATATACCAATCTTCTGGATCAATCACCATCCTCATGATGATCCTACAGTCGGGAGCATTTTATGAGTTAATAATAAAAATTTATGTATTAAATTTTCAACTCTTGAAAATATGAACTATCATTACCATTAACTCAAGAGATGTATCACAGACACTTTCAAATACACACTATGATAGAAAATAATTTATTTTATTATTTATAGTCAAAATTATAATTTTGCCCTTAGATGTGTATTATCAGTCAATTCTGGCTTCTTGGACATACATATCTAACAAACTCCCACTTGATCTAAAACCAATTAGCTATAAATCTAAGTCCCATTTTCTTAAGGTGGGCTTCGATCTTCTGTTGGCCCAACAGCTTTGTGAGTGGGTCTACTGCATTGTATGCGGAGTCGACTCTCTTGATCTCGTCATAATCTTTTTCGAGGTAATCATGGATGAGATGGTATCGCCGCTCGATATACTTGGATTTTTGGTGAGACTCAGTTCCTTAGCAAGGGCTATGGGCCATTGTTATCGCAGTACAGAGGAATGGCATCCAATGGCATTACTTCGATCTCTGTGATAAATTTTTTGTATCAGGATGCCTTCTTTGCAGCTTCTGATGCAGCGATATATTCTACTTCCATGGTAGAATATGCTATCACTGTCAGCTTGAAACTCTTCCAATTGATAGCATCATCATTACACACAAACAAACTTCTAGATGTTGACTTTCGATCATCTATATCAGACATAAAATACGAGTCTGTATACCCCTGGACTTGGAGTTCTCCATTACCAAAAATCAACAACATATCCTTAGTTCTTCTCAAGTACTTAAGGATATATTTCACAGAAGTCCTCGGGGCTTCTAATAGAGTTTTAGATTTATTGTTGTTTAATCTGTTATTGGATGATTGTTTTGAGATTTTTTTGAATTTACTATTTTTTGATATTATAATATTTTATTATTAATATTCTAAAAAATAGCAAATAAATTATTTAATTATTTAAATATCATATGAGGATATGATTGTTTGGCATGTTCTAGACTAGTTGTAGAATAGTTCTACATATAGTTTCTAGATTAGAGTTTATTTTTGGGATAAGATCAATTTAAATTATAAATTTTTTATAATTATTATGAGATATTTAGATTCTGAAAATATGCATGATTGATTCATGAGGTGTATGCAAAAATATGCCATGATTAGATCTAATTGTTATATGGGATATATGATATAGATCTAAACTATTTTGGTAGTTTTGTGTTGTTTTTCCTCTGTTTGCTTGTTAATATGTTTAATATTTTAAATATCCCTCTTGGCTATCCTGTTGCAGTGTTATGATATGATATAGATTTCTAAAGTGCTCTCTCCTTTCCTCGATCCGATTGGGTTTCTTATGATATGTAGGGCTGTGCGTTCGTCCTTAATCAAAACCCAAAAATACTTACTTTCTGCAAAACCTAGATCTTGAAACCCTAGATTATTGTGCATATTTGTTTTATGAACCCTACTTAATTAAGAATTAAGATTATGAAATATAAAATTAGATCTAAAATTAAAATTTTAGATCTAAGACATATTCATAATACTGGGTTCGGACTTGGGTAGCTCAATTAGGTCTAAGCGGTTGATCAAACCGAATCAAGAGTTGGTTAGATGGGATCAATAATGCTTAGATTGACCAGCCTAATAGGATTAAGTCTGGGTCAAGATCGAGTCACGATCAAGCAAGACCTAATTAGGCTCAGAGGTTAGAGTCTGGATTATAGGCTAACCCAATTGGTTCTGGCTCAACAATTTGGTGTCTAAGGTAAGTTTGGCACATACGACCGATTGGTTTTTAATTGGATGCTACTCGACCTGAATGCATTCTTGTACGAGTTAATGGCATATTCCTTCCACCGGTCTCACTTATCTGGCCATATCTGTTAACCCAATTCTGATCTGAGGTGGTCAATAATCCAAGCTAACCATGCCACTAGGTTAGTCATAATTATTGTGACTATGACAAGTCTAGTTTAATGAGACCTGAATCAATTCTCCATAAGAAAAGATTAAGTCCAAGGTCTTCCACCATTGTAGATGTGCGGACCCTTTCCAAGGTTGATTGTTCTCGGCTGGATACAGTGGCTCAGTTGCACCAAGAAGACGCAACTATGTCTATTTGGCATTGGATGCTATGGGCTGGAGGATGAGTTGGGCTCAATATTTTGGATACGGTGAGAGACTCAATTAGGAATCTAGTCTGTGCAAATGGTGGGTCTGACTTAACTAAGGAGTGGATCAATATTTTGGATACGGTGAGGTTCATGAATTAGAGACCAAGTTTGGGTGCAACATGATTAGAGAATCATTGAACAAGAGTTGTTCACTCATTGGCTAACCCATCACCAATAACTGTTAGGTGAGGTGATGAGTCAGTTGGTGAGACCGCACCACCCACTAGAAATCATTAATCATGGAGATTTTCGCATCTCTACAGAGGGAGTGTAGGAATTCGAGAAAATAATGGAAGCTAATTTGTTTAAAAATAAAATCTCTAAACAAATTAGTTAAGTCATAATTACAGTATCTAACTAGAATCTTTGACTCTCTATAGAAAAATATCTGCGTCCAACCCATTAGCACATATCCTGGACACACATAGACTGACCGAACCCAATTATAAAGATTGGCTCAGAAACTATAAAATAGTTTTGGGTTTTGAGAAGTTAACCCATATTTTGGACCAGGATCCTCCCACCTTACCAGCCCATCTATCCACTGAACAGAGAGCATCTCTGAAAAAGCGGATAGACGAAGATAATAAGGCCAGATATTACATGTTGGGGCTTGATGTCTGATAAGCTCCAGCGCCAACATGAAGATATCGGGACTGCTCGCCAAATGTTGGCTCACCTGTAGGAGATGTTTGGTGAAAAGAGTCACGTAGCCAAGTATCAAGTCACGAAATGACTTTTTAAGGATAAGATGCATGATGGGCAGTCAGTCCAAGATCATTGTCTGACGATGATCAAGGACATGGAAGAGCTTGAGAAGCTCGGTGTGAAGTTAGACTTAGATCTGCAGAACGATATTATTCTGCAATCCTTGACTGATGCATATGGGCAATTCATCATGAATTACCACATGCATAAACTTCAAAATTCCTTGGCCAAATTAATGAACATGTTGGTCACCGCTGAGCTTTCTATGAAAGGTTCTAAAAGCTCAGTTCTTGCTATGGAATGGACTTCTTCCAAAAGAAAGTCTTATGGAAAGAAAAGAAAGTCTGTGAAAAAGCAAAAGGTGGAAGGAGGAAAGAAGAAGAAGGCAGAGCCAAAGATGGAAGCTGCTGCCAAAGGAAAGTGTTTCCATTGCAACAGTGATGGCCACTGGAAGCGAAACTCTCCTACTTACCTGGTCATCCTGAAGAACAAGAAGGAAGATCCTTCTAGAGGTATGCTCGTTATTGAGTCTAACCTTACGGTTTCTTCTGCATCCAGTTGGGTGCTTGACTCTGGTTCTAGTGCTCATCTATGCACTTCCATGCAGGGTCTTGAGGATAGCAGGAGGCTGAGGGATGGAGACATGATCCTACACATCAGTAATGGAGCAAGAGTTACTGCAGTGGCAGTGGGAACATACCCTCTTCGATTACCATCTGATTTAGACTTAGTTTTGAAAGACTGTTATTATGTGTCTACAGCTAGCAGAAATTTGATTTCTATTTCATGCTTAGCACTAGAAGGCTATGTGATTACCTTCTTTAAGGACCATTGTAACATTTTTTATGAAAGAAATAAAATTGCAAATAGTTTCCTTATTAATGGTCTTTATCAGCTACATATTGATGTACCTATTTTAACTATCGAGCAAAATGTGAATGCCAAACGATCTAGGGATAGTCCGAACGATAGATATCTATGGCACCTGAGATTAGGTCATATAGCAGAAGATAGGATCAACAAATTAGAGAAAAATGGGCTATTGAGTCCATTGACATCCGAGTCATATCCAACTTGTGAATCTTGTCTTCAAGGCAAAATGACTAAACTTTCTTTTGTAGGACATGGGGAAAGGGCCACAGATCTCTTTGCCCTAGTACATACTGATGTGTGCGGCCCATTTGATGTGCCGGCTAGAGGTAATTTTGTCTACTTCATTATCTTTACCGATGATCTATCTAGGTATGGATATGTGTATCTTATGAGACACAAGTCTGAAGCTTTTGAAAAGTTCAAAGAATTTAGACATGAAGTAGAAAAACAAACTGGAAAACCCATTAAGGTTCTTCGATCAGATCGAGGAGATGAATACCTTAGCCAAAAATTTCTAGACTATCTCAAGAAAAATGGCATAGTCTCTCAATGGACTCCACCAGGAACACCTCAACTCAATGGAATTTTAGAATGGAGAAATCAGACCCTATTGGATATGGTTCGATCCATGATGAGCTTCACAGACCTCCCTGATTCCCTTTGAGGATATTTATTGTTAACTTTAATTTATCTGCTAAATAGGATTCCCTCTAAGACCGTTCCTACCACACCGTATGAGATATGGCACGGTAAGAAACCAAGTCTGAGTCATCTCAGAATTTGGGGATTGTCCGGCTCATGTCAAAAGATAACAAGCGGACAAGTTAGAGTTTAGGTCCTTCAGAGCTTGATTCATAGGATATCCTAAAGAGTCATTAGGATACTATTTCTACATTCCAGAAGACCATAATGTGATTATGAGTGGACATGCCATCTTTCTTGAAAAATAGTTTATTCAAGATAGCGGCATCGGAAAGCAGATTAAGCTTGATGAGAAAGTCTCACAAGAACAACGAGCTAAGGACCAATTGGAACCAAATTAGGTTGAGCCAATAAGAAACACTACCTCCTCCACCTTGTAGATCGGAAAGAGTTTCCCATCCTCCTGAAAGATACTTAGGTATTATTTCAGAGGACGTAGAGGAAATGTTCCTCGTAGGTAATGGTGCTCATGGTGATGATCCCAAAATCTACAATGAGGCGATATCAGATATCGACTCCCGAGAAATGGCTAGAGGCAATACAGTCAGAAATTGACTCGATGCACTCAAACTAAGTTTGAACCTTGGTAGATCCACCAGAAGGTATAGTACCTATTGGGTGTAAATGGATCTTCAAGAGAGATTGGTGCAGATGGGAATGTGGAGATATTCAAGGCTAGACTAGTGGCAAAAGGTTATAGTCAACGCAAAGGCATTGACTATCAGGATACCTTTTTCCCAGTAGCTATGCTAAAATCCATCTGCACATTGCTTGCCATTACAGCTTAGTTTGATTATGAAATATGGAAAATGGATGTGAAAATGGCATTCTTAAATGGATATCTTGAGAAAGATATCTATATGGAATAGTCGCTAGGTTTCACATCCAGTGATACTGATCACAAGGTTTGCAAGCTGCAAAGGTCCATATATGGACTTAAGTAAGAATCTCGAAGCTGGAATACTCATTTCAATGATGTGATCAAAATGTTTGGTTTCATCAAAAATGAAGAGGAACCGTGTGTCTTCAAAAAGGTCAGTGGAAGCGTTGTTTTCTTCCTCGTACTATACGTGGATGACATCCTCCTTATTGGGAATGATGTTCCCATGATGACGACAGTCAAATTATGGTTGTCCAAGAAATTCTCTATAAAAGACCTAGGTGAAGCATCCTTTATTCTAGGAATTAAGGTCTATAGAGATAGACCAAATAGGATGCTAGGACTTTCACAGAAGATGTACATAGAGGAAGTACTAAAGAGGTTTAGTATGGAAAACTCTAAGAGGGGATTAATATCCTTCAGACATGGTATTCATCTTTCCAAGAAGATGTGCCCTAGCACACCTGAGGAAATAGAACGCATGAGCAAGATCCCTTATGCTTCTGCAATAGGGAGCCTCATGTATGCCATGCTATGTACATGACCTGATATAGCCCATGCTGTGAGTGTCACAAGCAGATATCAGTCAAATCCAAGAGAAGAACATTGTGGTCTTCTGGAATGTAGAAATAGTATCCTAATGACTCTTTAGGATATCCTATGAATCGAGCTCTAAAGGACCTAAACTCTAACTTGTCCACTTGTTGTCTTTTGACATAAGCCGGACAACCCCAAATTCTGAGATGGCTCAGACTTGGTTTCTTACCGTGCCATATCTCATACGGTGTGGTAGGAACGGTTTTAGAGGGAACCCTATTCAGTAAATAGATTGAAGTTAATAATGAATGTCCCCAAAGAAAATCAGGGAGGTTTGTGAAGCTCATCATGGATCGAACCATATCCAATAGAGTCCGATTTCTCCGTTCTGAAACCCCGTTGAGTTGAGGTGTTCCTGGTGGAGTCCATTGAGAGACTATGCCATTTTCCTTAAGATAGTCTAGGAATTCTCGGCTAAGGTATTCACCTCCTCGATCTGATCGAAGAACCTTAATGGGTTTTCCAGTTTGTTTTTCTACTTCATGTCTGAATTCTTTGAACTTTTCAAAGGCTTCTGACTTGTGTCTCATAAGATACACATACCCATACCTAGACAGATCATCGGTAAAGGTAATGAAGTAGACAAAATTGCCTCTAGCCGGCACATCGAATGGGCCGCACACATCAGTATGTACTAGGGCAAGGAGATCTGTGGCCCTCTCCCCATGTCCAACAAAAGGGAGTTTAGTCATTTTGCCTTGAAGACAAGATTCACAAGTTGGATATGACTCAAAAGTTAATGGACTCAATAGCCCATTTTTCTCCAATTTGTTAATCCTATCTTCTGCTATATGACCTAATCTCAGGTGCCATAGATATTTGTCGTTTGGACTATCCCTAGGTCGTTTGGCATTCACGTTTTGCTCGATAGTTAAAACAGGTACATCATATGCAACTGAAAAAGACCATTAACAAGGAAACCATTTGCAATTTTATTTCTTTCATAAAGAATTTTACAATGGTCCTTAAAGAAGGTGATCACATAACCTTCTTGTGCTAAGCATGAAACAGAAATCAAATTCCTGCTAGCTGTAGGCACATAATAACAGTCTTTTAAAACTAAGTCTAAACCAGATGGTAATCGCAGAGGGTATGTTCCCACGGTTATTGCAGCAACTCTTGCTCCATTATCGATGCGTAGGATCATGTCTCCATCCCTCACCTCCTGCTATCCTCAAGACCCCGCATAGAAGTGCACAGATGAGCACTAGAACCAGAGTCAAGCACTCAACTGGATGCAGAAGAAACCGTAAGGTTAGACTCAATAACGAGCATACCTCCAGAAGGACCTTCCTTCTTGTTCTTTAGGGTGGCTAGGTAAGTAGGGCAGTTCCGCTTCCAATGGCCGTCGCTGTTGCAATGGAAACACTTTCCTTTGCCATCGACCTTCTTCTTCGGTTCTGCCTTCTTCTTCTTTGATCCTTCTACCTTTTGCTTTTTCACAGACTTCTTTTTCTTTCCATAAGACTTTCTTTTGGAAGAAGTCCGTTCCATAGCAAGAACTGAGCCTTTAGAACCTTTCATAGAAAGCTCAGCGGTAACCAGCATATTCATCAACTCGGCCAAGGAATTTTGAAGTTTATGTATGTGGTAATTCATGATTGATTGCCCATATGCATATCAGTCAAGGATTGCAGAATAATATCGTTCTGCAGATCCAAGTCCAACTTCACACCGAGCTTCTCAAGCTCTTCCATGTCCTTGATCATAGTCAGACAGTGATCTTGGACTGACTGCCCATCACGCATCTTAGCCTTAAAAAGTCATTTCGTGACTTGATATTTGGTTGCGCGACTCTGTTCACCAAACATCTCCTACAGGTGAGCCAACATTTGGCGAGCAGTCCCGATATCTTCATGTTGGCGCTGGAGCTCATCAGACATCGAGCCCAACATGTAGTATCTGGCCTTATTGTCTTCATCAATCCATTTTTCCAGAGACGCTCTCTGTTCAGTGGATGGACGAGCTGGTAAGGTGGGAGGGTCCTGGTCCAAAACATGTGTTAACTTCTCTGAACCCAAAATAATTTTGTAGTTCCTGAGCCAATCTTTATAATTGGGTCCAGTCAGTCTATGTGTGTCTAGGATACGTGCCAGTGGGTTGGACGCAGACATTTTTCTGTAGAGAGTCAAAGATTCTAGTTAGATACTGTAATTTTGACTTGACCAATTTATTTAGGGATTTTATTTTTAAACAAATTAGCTCCCACTATTTTCTCGGATCCCTACACTCCCTTTGTAGAGATGCGAAAATCTCCGCGATTGATGATTTCTAGTGGGTGGTGCGGTCTCACCAACTGACTTATCACCTCACCTAACAGTTATTGGTGATGGTTTTGCCAATGAGTGAACAACTCTTGTTTCAATGATTCTCTAATCATGGTGCACCCAACTTGGTCTCTAATAAA
>QRFJ01000345.1:638201-668776 GCA_006176705.1 Cocos nucifera | reverse complement strand
GCATCATCATTACACACAAACAAACTTCTAGATGTTGACTTTCGATC
The DNA here is from genome assembly GCA_006176705.1 of Cocos nucifera. Lineage (NCBI taxonomy): Eukaryota > Viridiplantae > Streptophyta > Magnoliopsida > Arecales > Arecaceae > Cocos > Cocos nucifera. The sequence goes on along the minus strand of QRFJ01000345.1, from coordinate 668,729 downwards.
ATCTATATCAGACATAAAATACGAGTCTGTATACCCCTGGACTTGGAGTTCTCCATTACCAAAAATCAACAACATATCCTTAGTTCTTCTCAAGTACTTAAGGATATATTTCACAGAAGTCCAATATTTTTCATCTGGATTCGACTGATATCTGCTTGTGACACTCACAGCATGGGCTATATCAGGTCATGTACATAATATGGCATACATTAGGCTTCCTATTGCTGAAGCATAAGGGATTTTGCTCATGCATTCAATCTCCTCTGGGGTGTTGGTGTTAGATATATGTGCCCTAGAAGCCAGAATTGGTTGACACTTGTAATACACTTCTAGGGGCAAAGTCATAATTATGACTATAATCAATAAAATAGGTTATTTTCTATCACATATGTGTATTTAGTGTCTATGATACATCCTTTGAATTAATGGTAATGATAATTCATATTTTCAAGAGTTGAAAATTTAAGACATGAATAATCATTATTAACTCATAAAATGCTCCTGACCATAGGATCATCATGAGGATGATGATTGATCCAGAAGGTTAGTGTACAATCGCTTCTCTTTAGTAGATGAGTCTTAAGTCTACGGTGTAGAGACACTGTAGTGAGAGTACAGGTACTCGTTAGAGAATGAGGGCACTAAGCGTGACCACCTCAAGTAGTCATTAGAAAGTCTACCTTCTCGTCAATGACTGACTCGATGCTACAGTAAGTGTGTCTGGTTCTTTGACCTAAGATGCATCGATAGTTCACCATAAGGGTGTTATAGTTTGACTACACCATTACTCGGTCTCCTAAGCATTCGGAACCCTGAGGTGTATGTTGGCTATAGCATGTTCATTGTAGGAACTGGATAGCATCAAGATGGAATCTATCTACCTCGGTGGTAGAGGAGCAGCCCTATGATGATCATGAGAATCAAGTCCAGAAGCCCATGGCCATGGCAGAGTGAAATAATAGAAAGAGTTTCTATTTAGGTTTTCACATCGGACTTGAATCGAATGATTACGTCATATGATAGAAACTAGGGTTTGACAAGTTTACCTTAACCCTAATCTGACCGGGGCTCAAGATAGAAGAACTTAATCACACAGGTAGCTGCACCAAGAGGTTTGTATTCAGCTCTGATGGGTTGCCACCATATACTGCTAGGTGTTACTGATAGATTTTGGGAGCAATTAGATTGATTTAGATGATCGATCATCCTAGCTGTTCGAATCAGAAGAGTTCTGATCCATCGAAAAGAGTTTCGATGATGTCGATGATAGAGATCATGACATATCCCAATACTATACAGAACTGAATCTAACTGGGTCACACAAACAAGGGTTTGAATCTGGTGATCATCAATTGAACTGATCTAGTTCAATTGATCTGAATGAGATTCAATTAGGTTCAAAGAAATCGTGCTAGCACTCGATTGAACCTAACGTTCTTCTTTTGCTATCATAAATAGTTGTCCTGACTGAGTCAAAGGAGTTTGTGCTCATTCAGAGGCCTTCACCTAATTTAACTGGAGTCTATCCAGATTAGAAAATTGTTGTCTTATTTTGTAAGATAATACCTATCATTTTTGGTCACCTGCCATTTCTCGTCCTTTGACTTTGGTCAAAAGATCCAGAACCTTCCACTGCATACAGGATCATCAACAGGTAATAGGATTACCCAACATCAAGGTAAATTAAATTTGATTTAATTTTTTTAAATTTTATTTTTATTATTAAAATAATAAGAATTAGATCTAAAATATTTTAAATCTAATTAGGATCAAAGAAAATTTTTTTTGAAATATATCTCTTGATCCGATCAGATCTAAACAAACCTGATCCGGAAAATCAGGATTTCCCTTCAACAGATATCAGAGCCAAGGTTCTAAAGTATTTAGATCTAATTTTAAATTTATTCTAATTAAAAAATAGGTAAATTCAAATGTCACATGAGATGTGATCAGATCTGAAGTCAGAAAAAATTAAAATTAAATGATTTGGATCTAAGATTAGAAAATATGCATGACTAGTTCTAAAAAGAATAGTTCTATAGAATAGCTTGCATGCTTGCGATTTAATCTGATTAAATCATATTTTAGATATATTTATTTACTATTTTTTGATATTATAATTTTTATAATAATATCTAAAAAATAGCAAATAAAATTATTTAATTTTAAATATCATATGAGATATGATTGTTGCATGTCTAGACTAGTTGTAGAATAGTTCTACATAGTTGTCTAGATTAGAGTTTATTTTGATAAGATCAATTTAAATCTAAATTTTTAAATTATTATGAGATAATTTAGATCTGAAAATATGCATGATTGATTCATGAGGTGTATGCAAAATATGCCATGATTAGATCTAATTTGTATATGAGATATATGATATAGATCTAAAACTATTTTGTAGTATTGCATGTTCCTGATTAAGGCATTCCTCTTGGCTATCCGGTCATAAGAATGAAGAAGGGTTTAAAGGCCCTCTCCTCCCATCCGATGGGGTGTTCTTATGATATGTAGGGGTGCTGTGCGTTCGTCCTTAATCAGAAACCCAAAAAACTTACTTTCTGCAAAATCCTAGATCTTGAAACCCTAGGATTTATTGTGCATATTTTGTTTATGAACCCTACTTAATTAAGAATTAAGATTATGAAATATAAAATTAGATCTAAAATTAAAAATTTTAGATCTAAGACATATTCATAATACTGGGTTCGGACTTGGGTAGCTCAATTAGGTCTAAGCGGTTGATCAAACCGAATCAAGAGTTGGTTAGATGGGATCAATAATGCTTAGATTGACCAGCCTAATAGGATTAAGTCTGGGTCAAGATCGAGTCACGATCAAGCAAGACCTAATTAGGCTCAGAGGTTAGAGTCTGGATTATAGGCTAACCCAATTGGTTCTGGCTCAACAATTTGGTGTCTAAGGTAAGTTTGGCACATACGACCGATTGGTTTTTAATTGGATGCTACTCGACCTGAATGCATTCTTGTACGAGTTAATGGCATATTCCTTCCACCGGTCTCACTTATCTGGCCATATCTGTTAACACAATTCTGATCTGAGGTGGTCAATAATCCAAGCTAACCATGCCACTAGGTTAGTCATAATTATTGTGACTATGACAAGTCTAGTTTAATGAGACCTGAATCAATTCTCCATAAGAAAAGATTAAGTCCAAGGTCTTCCACCATTGTAGATGCGGACCCTTCCAGGGGTTGATTGTTCTCGGCTGGATACAGTGGCTCAGTTGCACCAGGAAGACGCAACTATGTCTATTTGGCATTGGATGCTATGGGCTGGAGGATGAGTTGGGCTCAATATTTTGGATACGGTGAGAGACTCAATTAGGAATCTAGTCTGTGCAAATGGTGGGTCTGACTTAACTAAGGAGTGGATCAATATTTCGGATACGGTGAGGTTCATGAATTAGAGACCAAGTTTGGGTGCAACATGATTAGAGAATCATTGAACAAGAGTTGTTCACTCATTGGCTAACCCATCACCAATAACTGTTAGGTGAGGTGATGAGTCAGTTGGTGAGACCGCACCACCCACTAGAAATCATTAATCATGGAGATTTTCGCATCTCTACAGAGGGAGTGTAGGGATTCGAGAAAATAATGGAAGCTAATTTGTTTAAAAATAAAATCTCTAAACAAATTAGTTAAGTCATAATTACAGTATCTAACTAGAATCTTTGACTCTCTATAGAAAAATATCTGCGTCCAACCCATTAGCACATATCCTGGACACACATAGACTGACCGAACCCAATTATAAAGATTGGCTCAGAAACTATAAAATAGTTTTGGGTTTTGAGAAGTTAACCCATATTTTGGACCAGGATCCTCCCACCTTACCAGCCCGTCTATCCACTGAACAGAGAGCATCTCTGAAAAAATGGATAGACGAAGATAATAAGGCCAGATATTACATGTTGGGCTTGATGTCTGATAAGCTCCAGCGCCAACATGAAGATATCGGGACTGCTCGCCAAATGTTGGCTCACCTGTAGGAGATGTTTGGTGAAAAGAGTCACGTAGCCAAGTATCAAGTCACGAAATGACTTTTTAAGGATAAGATGCATGATGGGCAGTCAGTCCAAGATCATTGTCTGACGATGATCAAGGACATGGAAGAGCTTGAGAAGCTCGGTGTGAAGTTAGACTTAGATCTGCAGAACGATATTATTCTGCAATCCTTGACTGATGCATATGGGCAATTCATCATGAATTACCACATGCATAAACTTCAAAATTCCTTGGCCGAATTAATGAATATGCTGGTCACCGCTGAGCTTTCTATGAAAGGTTCTAAAGGCTCAGTTCTTGCTATGGAATGGACTTCTTCCAAGAAAGTCTTATGAAAGAAAAGAAAGTCTGTGAAAAAGCAAAAGGTGGAAGAGGAAAGAAGAAGAAAGGCAGAGCCAAAGATGGAAGCTGCTGCCAAGGAAAGTGTTTCCATTGCAACAGTGATGGCCACTGGAAGCGAAACTCTCCTACTTACCTGGTCATCCTGAAGAACAAGAAGGAAGATCCTTCTAGAGTATGCTCGTTATTGAGTCTAACCTTACGGTTTCTTCTGCATCCAGTTGGGTGCTTGACTCTGGTTTCTAGTGCTCATCTATGCACTTCATGCGGGTCTTGAGGATAGCAGGAGGCTGAGGGATGGAGACATGATCCTACACATCAGTAATGGAGCAAGAGTTACTGCAGTGGCAGTGGAAACATACCCTCTCGATTACCATCTGATTTTAGACTTATGGATCTCACCGTATCCGGAATATTGATCCACTCCTTAGTTAAGTCAGACCCACCATTTGCATAGACTGGGTTCCTAATTGGGTCTCTCACCGTATCCAGAATATTGAGCCCAACTCATCCTCCAGCCCATAGCATCCAATGCCTAATAGACATGGTTGCGTCTTCCCGGTGCAACTGAGCCGCTGTATCCAGCCGAGAACAATCAACCCCGGGAAGGGCCCGCACGTCTACAATGGTGGAAGACCTCGGACTTAATCTTTTCTTAGGGAGAATTGATTCAGGTCTCATTAGACTAGACTTGGCTTAGTCATAATAATTATGACTAACCTAGTGGCATGGGTCAGCTCGGGTTATTGACCACCTCAGATCAGAACTGTGTCAATAGATATGGCTAGGTAAGTGAGACCGGTGGAAGGAATATGCGTTAACTCGCACAAGAACGCATTCAGGTCGAGTAGCTTCCAATTAAAAACCAGTCGATCGTCTGTGCCAAACTTACCTTAGACACCAAATTATTGAGTCAGAACCAATTGGGTTAGCCTACAATCCAGACTCTAACCTCTGAGCCTAATTAGGTCTTGCTTGATCGTGACTCGATCTTGACCCAGACTTAATCCTATTAGGCTGGTCAATTTAAGCATTGTTGATCCCATCTAACCAACTCTTGATTCGGTTTGATCAACCGCTTAGACCTAATTGAGCTACCCAAGCCCGAACCCAGTATTATGAATATGTCTTAGATCTGAAATTCTCAATTTTAGACCTAATTAATATTCCATAAACTTAATTCTTAATTAAGTTGGGTTCATAAACAAAATATGCACAATAAATCCTAAGGTTTCAGGATCTAGGGTTTTGAAGAAAGTAAGTTTTGGGTTTCTGATTAAAGACGAACACGCAGCACCCCTACACGTCATAAGAACACCCCATCGAATGAGAAGAGAGGGCCTTCAAACCCTTCTTTGTTCTTATGACCGGACGGCCAAGAGGAACGCCTTAATCAGGAACATTCAATACTACAAAACAATATCAGATCTATATCATATATCTCATATATAAAGTAGATCTAATCATGGCATATTTTGCATACATCTCATGTATCAAATCATGTATATTTTCAGATCTAAATTATCACATAATAATCTGAAAAATTAGATTTAAATTGATCTAATCAAAAAAAATTCTAATCTAGACAATTATGTAGAACTATTCTACAATTAGTCTAGTCATGCATCTATCATATCTCATATGATATTTAAAATTAAATAATTTTTATTTGCTGTTTATCAGATGTTATTATAACACTTATAATATCAAAAAATAGTAAATAAGAAGATCTAAAATATGATTTAATCAGATTAAATCAAAGACATGCAAAACTATTCTATAGAACTATTCTATTCTAGAACTAGTCATGCATATCTTCATGTTCTTAGATCCAAATCATTTAATTTTAATTTTTCTGATTTCAGATCTGATCACATCTCATGTGACCATCTGAAATCACTTTATTTTCTAATTAAAATAAAATTAAAATCAGATCTAAACAATCTAGAACCATGGCTCTGATACCAGTTGAAGGAAAATCCTGATTTTTCGGTCCAGGTTCGTCCAGATCTGATTAGATCAAGAGATATATTTCAAAAATTTTCTCTTGATCTTAATCAGATCTTGATATGTTTCAGATCTAATTCTTATTATTTTAATAAATAAAATAAAATAAGATAAATTAAATCAAATTCAATTTACCTGGTTTGGGTAATCCTATTACCCTGTAGATGATCCTGATTGCAGCGGAAGGTTCTGGATCTTAGCCACGCAAGCGCCTGGCCTCTATCGGTATCCACTCGGGTTGGATCTGGAGATCCTCTTCTTCTCTATCACACCTCCAAAAATCAAATCTGGATCTGATCTGGAGGATCTTCAAAACTCTTTTGAAGATCTGCAGTCATCCTTTTGCAGCAGCGCAGCCTTCTTGCTTTTGATCGCCTTTCCTTGATCTGAATCACACCAAACTAAGTCCAAAACACCTTTTGGACGTGGAGAGCAAGAGGAGAAGAGACTATGGCATGGAGAAGGAGGGGAGAGGCAGCCTTGGGGCGTATCTAATAGCATTCGCTTTTCACTTAGGATTAGGGTTGGGCGCAGGGTCTTATTTATAGACCTCTTGTGATCCAACTCCTCTTCCTCTCAACCAATCACAACCCTTTGTGAAATCAGATCTAAATCTGTTGGTTGGAATAGAGACCCCTGGATTCCTCCTTAGAGGGTGCCTAAGACCAGTCAAACTGGATTCTTAGTAGAACTCTGATTGGAATCCAAAAGGGAGGTGGAGTCCTTGTCCAACAAGGACTCCTAGGCGCCTCCTACTTGGCTCACGCCACCTTGGCGTGCGCCCTTCTCCTTGCCAGGTTCTGGCAGGGGGACAGGCCCCCACCAGCTCTCCAATAGGTGCATGACATGTGGTCAAAAGTCAAAGGGTGAATGGTCAACATTTGACCAGTCAAAGGTAGACTTTTGACCAAAGTCAAAGAACAAGAAATGGCAGGTGACCAAAAATGGCAGATAATGTCTTACAAATAAGACAACCTATTCTGACTTGGACAACCTCTAGTCAGACCATATGAAGGCCTCTGATTGAGCACAAACTCCTTTGGCTCAGTCAGGACAACTTATTTATGATAGTAAAAGAAGAACGTTAGGTTCAATCGAGTGCTAGCACGATTTCCTTGAACCTAATTGAATCTCATTCAGATCAATTGAACTAGATCAGTTCAATTGATAATCACCAGATTCAAACCCTTGTTTGTGTGACCCAGTTAGGTTCAGTTCTGTATGGTAATGGGATATGTCATGATCTCTATCATAGACATCATCGAAACTCCTTTCGATGGATCAGAACTCTTCTGATTCGAACAGCTAGAATGATCGATCATCTAAATCATTCTAATTGCTCCCAAAATCCACCAGTGACACCTAGCAGTATATGGTGGCAACCCATCAGAGCTGAATGCGAACCTCTTGGTGTAGCTACCTGTGTGATTAAGTTCTTCTATCTTGAGCCCCGATCAGATTAGGGTTAAGGTGAACTCGTCAAACCCTAGTCTCTGTCATATGATGTAATCATTCGATTCGAGTCCAATGTGAAAATCTAAATAGAAACTCTTTCTATTATTTCACTCTGCCATGGCCATGGGCTTCAGGACTTGATTCTCATGATCATCATAGGGCTACTCCTCTACCACCGAGGTAGATAGATCCCATCTTGATGCAATCCAGTTCCTACAATGAACATGTCACAGCCAACATACACCTCAGGGTTCCATATGGCTAGGAGACTGAGTAATGGTGTAGTCAAACTATAACACCCTCAAGGTGAACTGTCGATGCATCTCAGGTCAAAGAACCAGACACACTACTGCAGCATCGAGTCAGTCATTGACGAGAAGGTAGACTTCCTAATGACTACTCGAGGTGGTCACGCTCAGTGCCCTCGTTCTCTAACGAGTACTTGTACTCTCACTCCGGTGTCTCCACACCGTAGACTCAAGACTCATCTACTAAAGAGAAGCGATCGTACACCAACCTTCTGGATCAATCACCATCCTCGTGATGATCCTATGGTCGGGAGCTGTTTATGAGTTAATAATGATTATTCATGTCTTAAATTTTCAACTCTTGAAAATATGAATTATCATTACCATTAACTCAAAGGATGTATCACAGACACTAAATACACATGTGTGATAGAAAATAACCCATTTCATTAATTATAGTCAAAATTATAATTTTGCCCCTAGAAGTGTATTACAAGTGTCAGCCAATTCTGGCTTCTAGGGCACATATATCTAACAGCAATACCATCTCATCCGCGATTACCTCGAGAAGGGTTACGTCAAGGTCAAGAGAGTCAACTCCAGAGATAATGTGGCAGACCCACTTACAAAGCCATTGGGACAACAAAAATTCGAAGCCCATCTTGAGAAGATGGGACTTAGACTTGTAGCCAATTGGCTTTAGGACAAGTGAGAGATTGTTAGATATATGTGCCCTAGAAGCCAGAATTGGCTGACACTTATCATACACTTCTAGGGGCAAAATTATAATTATGACTATAATCAATAAAATGGGTTATTTTCTATCACATATGTGTATTTAGTGTCTGTGATACATCCTTTGAATTAATGGTAATGATAATTCATATTTTCAAGAGTTGAAAATTTAAGACATGAATAATCGTTATTAACTCATAAAATGCTCCTGACCATAGGATCATCACGAGGATGGTGATTGATCCAGAAGGTTGGTATACAATCGCTTCTCTTTAGTAGATGAGTCTTAAGTCTATGGTGTGGAGACACCGGAGCGAGAGTACAAGTACTTGTTAGAGAACGAGGGCACTGAGCGTGACCACCTCGAGTAGTCATTAAGAAGTCTACCTTCTGGTCAATGACTGACTCGATGCTGCAGTAAGTGTGTCTGGTTCTTTGACCTAAGATGCATCAGCAGTTCACCTTGAGGGTGTTATAGTTTAACTACACCATTACTCGGTCTCCTAGCCATTCGGAACCTTGAGGTGTATGTTGGCTATAGCATGTTCATTGTAGGAACTGGATAGCATCAAGATGGAATCTATCTATCTCGGTGGTACAGGAGCAGCCCTATGATGATCATGAGAATCAAGTCCAAAAGTCCATGGCCATGGTAGAGTGAAATAATAGAAAGATTTTCTATTTAGGTTTTCACATCGGACTTGAATTGAATGATTACATCATATGACAGAAACTAGGGTTTGACGAGTTTACCTTAACCCTAATTTGATCGAACTCAAGATAGAAGAACTTAATCACATAGGTAGCTACACCAAGAGGTTCGTATTCAGCTCTGATAGATTGCCACCATATACTGCTAGGTGTCATTGGTGGATTTTGGGAGCAATTAGAATGATTTAGATGATCGATCATCCTAGCTATTCGAATCAGAAGAGTTCTGATCCATCGAAAGGAGTTTCGATGATGTCGATGATAGAGATCATGATATATCCCATTACCATACAGAACTGAACCTAACTAGATTACATAAACAAGGGTTTGAATATGGTGATCATCAACTGAACTGATCTAGTTCAATTTATCTAAATAAGATTCAATTAGGTTCAAGAAAATCGTGCTAGCACTCGATTGAACCTAATGTTCTTCTTTTGCTATCATAAATAGTTATCCTGACTGAGCCAAAGAAGTTTATGCTCATTCATAGGCCTTCACCTGATCTGATTGGAGTTTATTCATATCAAAAAAGGGTTGTCTTATTTTGTAAGACAATACCTGCCATTTTTGGTCACCTGCCATTTCTCGTCCTTTGACTTTGGTCAAAAGTTGACTTTTGACTGGTCAAATGTTGACCATTGACACTTTGATTTCTATCCATGTGTCACACACCTATTGGAGAGCTGGTGGGGGCCTGTCCCCCTGCCAGAACTTGGCAAGGAGGAGGGTGCACGCCACCCTTAGCGTGTGCCTAAGCTGGAGGCACCTAGGAGTCCCTGTTGGATAGGGACTCCATCTCCTTTTTGGATTCCGATTAGAGTTCTCCTAAGAACCAACTTTGACTGGTCTTAGGCACCATCTAAGGAGGAATTTAGGGGACTCTATTCCCACCAATTAAATTTAGATCTGATTTCACAAAGAGTTATGATTGGTTGGGAAGAAGAGGAGTTGGATCACAGACAGTCTATAAATAAGACCCTGCGCCCAACTCAAATTAAGATTGGAAAATTGAAATCCCATGCCCTAAGGCTGCCTCTCCCCTCTTCTCCATGCCAAACCCACCTTCTTCCTCTCCTCTCCATGTCCAAAGAGGTTTGGATTCTTGGTTGGTGCAATCCAGACGAGAGAAAGGTGACTTAAAGCTAGAAGGCTGCGCTGCTACAAAGGACGACTGCTGATCTTCAAAAGGTGTTTTGAAGATCCTCCTAATCAGATCCAGATCTAATTTTTGGAGACGTGATAGAGAAGAAGAGGATCTCCAGATCTAGCCCAAGTGAATATTGATAGAGGCCAGGCACTTGCGTGGCTAGATCCAGAACCTTCCGCTGCATATAGGATCATCAATGGGTAATAGGATTACCCAACATCAAGGTAAATTAAATTTGATTTAATTTATTTAGATTTTATTTTTATTATTAGAATAATAAGAATCAGATTTAAAACATCCTAGATCTGATTAGGATCAAAGAAATTTTTTTTTGAAATATATCTCTTGATCCGATCAGATCTGAACGAACCTGGTCTGGGAAATCAGGATTTTTCTTCAGTTGGGACATATTTTCTTAGAGAGATGAATGCCATATCTGAAGGGTACCAATCCTCTCTTAGAGTTTTTCATGCTAAACCTCTTTAGCACTTCCTCTATGTATATCTTCTATGAAAGATCTATCATCTTATTCGGTCTATCTCTATAGATCTTGATTCCTAGAATGAAGGATGCTTCTCCTAGGTCTTTCATGGAGAATTCTTTAGATAAACACATTTTAACTGTGATCAACATGGGAATATCTATCCCAATGAGAAGGATATCATCCATGTATAGTATAAGGAAGACAATAGCACTCCCACTGACCTTTTTGAAAACACATGGTTCCTCCTCATTTTTGATGAAATCAAATAATTTGGTCACATCATTAAAATGAGTATTCCATCTCCGAGATGCTTGCTTAAGTTCATATATGGATCTTTGCAGCTTGTATACTTTGTGATCAATATCACTGGATGTGAAACCTAGTTACTATTCCATATAGATATTTTGCTTAAGGTATCCATTTAAGAATGCCATTTTCATATCCATTTGCTGTATTTCATAATCGAAATAAGCTGCAACAGCAAGCAATGTGTGGATGGATTTTAGCATAGCTACTGGCGAAAAGATATCCTGATAGTCAATGCCTTCGCACTGACTATAACCTTTTGCCACTAATCTAGCTTTGAATGTCTCCACATTCCCATCTGCACCAATCTTTTTCTTGTAGATCCATTTACACCCAATAAGTACTATACCTTATGATAGATCTACCAAGGTCCAGACTTGATTTGAGTGCATCGAGTCAATTTCTGACTTCATTGCCTCTAACCACTTTTTGGAGTCGATATCCGATATCACCTCGTCATAGGTTTTGGGATCACCATGAACCCCATTATCTATGAGGAAAATTTTTCTCTACTTCCTCTAAAATAATACCTAAGTATCTCTCAGAGAGACGAAAAATTCTTTCCGATCTACGAGGTGGAGGAGGTAGTGATTGTATTGGCTCAACCTGATTTGGTTCCATGGGGTCCTTAGCTCATTGCTCTTGTGAGACTTTCTCCTCGAGCTTGATTTGCTTTCCAATGCTGCTATCTTGAATAAACTATTTTTTAAGAAAGATGGCATGCCGACTCATAATCACATTGTGGTCTTCTGGAATGCAGAAATAATATCCTAATGATTCTTTAGGATATCCTATAAATCAAGCTCTAAAGGACCTATAGTCTAACTTGTCCGCTTATTGTTTTTTGACATAAGCCGGACAACCCCAAATTTTGAGATGACTTAGACTTGGTTTCTTACCATGTCATATCTCATACGGTATGGTAGGAACGATTTTAGAGAAAATTCTATTCAGTAAATATATTGTAGTTAACAGACTATGTCCTCAAAGAAAATCAGGGAGGTCTGTGAATCTCATCATGGATCGGACCATATCTAATAGGATCCGATTTCTTTGTTCTGAAATTTTGTTGAGTTGAGGTGTTTCAGGTGGAGTTCATTGAGAGATTATGCCATTTTGCTTGAGATAGTCCAAGATTTTTTGACTAAGATATTCACCTTCTCGATTTGATCGAAGAACCTTAATGGATTTTTCAGTTTGCTTTTTGACTTCATGTCTGAATTTCTTGAGTTTTTCAAAAGCTTTAGACTTGTGTCTCATAAGATACACATATCCATACCGAGATAAATCATCAGTAGAGGTTATGAAGTAATTAAAGTTGTCTCTAGCCGACACATCAAATGGCCGCACACATCAATATGTACTAGGGCAAGTAGATCCATGGCCCTTTCCCCATGTCCTACAAAAGGAAGCTTAGTCATTTTGCCATGAAGACATGATTCATAAATTGGATATGGCTCAGAGGTCAACGGACTCAATAGCCCTATTTTTTTCAATTTGTTAACCCTATCTTCTGCTATATGACCTAGCCTTAGCTGCCATAGATACCTATCATTTGGACTATCCCTGGGTCATTTTACGGCATTCACATTTTGCTTGATATTAAGGATAGATACATTAATATATAACTGATAGAGACTGTTAATGAGGAAACCACTTGCAATTTTATTTCTTTCATAAAGAATATTACAATAGTCCTTAAGAAAACTAATTACATAGCCTTCTTGTGCTAAACATGAAACAGAAATCAAATTTCTGCTTCCGGCAGGCACATAATAACAATCCCTAAGTTCTAAATCTAAGCCAGATAGTAGTCAAAGAGGGTAGATTCTCACGACCATAGCAGCAACCCTTACTCTATTTTTGATGCAAAGGATCATCTCACCATCCCTCAGCCTCCTACTATTCTTAAGACCCTGCATGGAAGTACACAAATGAGCACTAGAACTAGAGTCAAGCACCCAACTGGATGCAAAATAAATCATAAGGTTAAATTCAATAACGAGCATACCTCCAGAAGGACCTATCTCCTTCGTATTTATTAGGGTAGCTAGGTATGTAGGATAGTTCTACTTCCAGTGGCCATCAATATTATAATGGAAATACTTTCCTTTATCAGAAGCCTTCTTCTTCAGCTCTACCTTCCTTTTCTTTCCACCTTCCACCTTCTACCATTCCACAGACTTCTTCTTCTTACCAAAAGATTTTCTCTTAGAAGAAGTTCATTTCATAGCAAGTACTGAGCCTTTAGAATCTTTCATAGAAAGCTCAGCAGTAATAAGCATATTCATAAGTGATAAGTGGAAAAAATACACTAATAAAAGTATTAAATTATAAAATAAATTATTTTTTTTAGGAAATTAATACTTTTATTAATCTTATGTAGGAAAGAAGGCCATCAATATGAAGATCTTATTTTTCTAGATCAGATGAAATAAATTTCAAGCAAAACGGACTTCAAACGAGCTCAAAATTGAATTTCAGAGGAAATGAAAAAAAAAAGTTGGTCGATCCGATTCAAATTGATTCAAAAAAACCAGCTCAGCAGACTATCGGGCACGACTGTGCTTAGATCGATCACCCACTGACGCCCTGCTTACGCCATGCTGATGTCAAAATTTTTTACGGTGCACGGTGGACCGCTACAGTAACCAGGCGAGGGCATTTCAGGAATTTCATGGGGACAAGCGTGCTCCGATTGGCTGAAGGAAGCGGTGGTCTACGCAATGCCAAACTTTTGCACGATCTATAGAGGATATTTTGGAAATTTTGCCTGATTCAATGGATGCTGTTCGTTGGAATTTGATCGAACGATAAAAATCTATGCACTGACGAATGGTGGATGCAGCTCCTGATCGAGATCCAACGGTGGAGATGCATTACCAATTTTAAACTAAGAATCAAAGGCTTTTTTGGGCATGATCTAATAGTCCAAATTCAATCTTCAAGGTTGATCCAACGGTCCAAATAAATTCCAACTTGATTTGGATTTTTAAAATAATTTTTGGCCTATTTGATCGACATCCAACGGTCAGAATTGATCTAGGTTTTTTTTAGTTATTTTGAGAGTTTTAAATCTAATTTCAATGGGATTTCGATCTAAGACCATCTGGATTAGCCTATTTAAAGGCCTGCTGCCTGCTGTTGCTGAAGATAAGAAGCAGAAAAAAGAGAGAGTTGAAAATAAAGAGAAAATAGGGAGAAATAGAGAGAACAGAGAAAGAGAGAGAGGTTTAGGGAGAGAAGAGAAAGAGTTTTTATTCTTTTTATTTTTCTTTCCTCTTCTTTTGTTCTTCCAAAGCCCAGTACACAAAGCAACTTTCTTCTTCATCGAGTTCTCCACACCAAGAGCAACGGATAACCAATTTCAGTGAATAAATAGTCCAATTTCTTCATGCTTTTTATTTTATTTGCTATTTTTGAACTTGTTATCATGAACTAATTTTTTTTTTTACTAAGACTAAGGTGTAGCCACTCTTTTGATGTAATATTCAGTATGATTTATTTTTAATTTTTAATTTTATTCATGAGGAGTATATAAATTTGATCTTAATACTTTTAGATTACTGGCCATCTTCTAATTGATCTGATGAATATAGATGATACAGATCAAATATATCTATGTTATTGCTTCTTAATTATATATCTTATATTATGAATTGAATTAGAATTCATATGCATATGGAAATTTTAGTGCACTTTGGATGCAGTATATTTTAATTAGAGGATTTCACAAAACTTAATGCATCGATATTTATTTAAATTATACCTGGACCAAAGGATAATTAATAAATCAAAAACTTAATGCATGCTAATCTATAGCTATGGTAAGTGCACCAGTCAATCAAGTAATAAAGTAAGTAGAGTATCATCCCTAGAGGATTGTGATAAGTGGTAAAAATATACTAATAAAAGTATTAAATTATAAAATAAGTTAATTTATTTTTTAAAAAAATTGATACTTTTGTTAATCTTATATAGAAAAGAAGGCCACCAATATGAAGATCTTATTTTTTTGGTTCAAATGAAATAAATTTTAGGCAAAATGGACTTCAAATGAGCCCGAAATTGAATTTCAAAAAAAAAAAAAGAAGCCGGTCCGGTTCAAATCGGTTCAAAAAAAATTGGCTTAGCAGACCGTCCGGTCTGACCACATCCAACAGATTGCTTGCTAATGCAATGCTGATGCCAAGCTGATGTCAGCATTTTTTGGGGCACATGGTGGATCGTTTGGAGGGCATTTTGGAGATTTTACATGGAGAAGCATGCTCTGATTGGCTGAAGAAAGCAGCGGTCCATGCAACACCGGGCTCGTGCATGGTCTATAGAGGATAATTTAGAAATTCTGCCTGATCCGACGAATGCCTTTCACTTGGATTTGATCGAATGACTGATAGTTGTGTGCTGACGAATGGTGGATGCAGCTCCCGGTCGAGGTCCAATGGTTGAGATTCATCCTAACTTATAACTAAGAATCTAAAGCTTTCCTATGCATGATCCGATGGCCTAGATTCAATCCAAAGACTGATTCGATGGTTGCCATGAATTCCTACTTGATCTGGGATATTTTAAAGGGCTTTTAAGTGATTTTTGATCCATTAGATGCTAATCTAAAGGCCAGAATTATCCAGGGTTTTAATTTGACTTATGTTAAGAGTTTTAGACCTAATTTAGTTAGAATTTCTTCCAAAAATCCACCTCTAAAAAGGAGGGCTACTTGCTATTGCCGTAGAGAGAAAAAAAGAAG
Organism: Cocos nucifera; assembly: GCA_006176705.1. NCBI lineage: Eukaryota > Viridiplantae > Streptophyta > Magnoliopsida > Arecales > Arecaceae > Cocos > Cocos nucifera. The sequence goes on along the minus strand of QRFJ01000345.1, from coordinate 652,513 downwards.
AAGAGAGAGGTAGAGAGATAGAGAGAGACAGAGAGAAAGAAAAAAAGAAGAGAGAGGCAGAAAGAGGAGAGAGAGGCAGAGAGAGTTTTGAATCGAGATTTTTGAGAGAGAGAGAGAAAAGGAAGGGCTTTTAATTTTTTTCTTTTCTTCTTCCAACAATCAAGACATCGATCAAGGAGCTTTCCTTCTTCTTCATCAAATTTTTCATACCAAGAGCAATGAACAACCAATTTCAGCAATCAAATAGTCTAATTCCTTTATGCTTTTTATTTTATTATTTTTGAACTTGTTATTATGAACTAAATTTTCTTTTACTAAGACTAAGGTGTAGTCACTCTTTTGATGCAATATTCAGTATGATTTATTTTTAATTTTAAATTTTATTTATGAGGAGTATATAAATCTGATCTTAATGCTTTTAGATTACTGGCCATCTTCTAATTGATCTGATGAACATAGATATTATGGACCAAGTACATCTATGTTATTGCTTCTTGATTATATACCTTGTATTATGAATCAAATTAAAATTCATATGCATGCAAAAATTTTAGTGCGCTTTGGACGCAGCGTATTTTAATTAGAGGGTTTCACAAAACTTAATGTATTAATATTTATTTAAATTACACCTGGATCAAAGGGTAATTAATAAATATTGATAGTTTTGCTATGCCTGGACCAAAGGGTAGTGAATAAATTAGGAGACTCCACCGTCATATGAAATAAAATTAATCTAATAACCTGAATATTGTATTGACTGAGTTGGTGAACCGATTGCCTTAGTAATCCATTGCTCTTAAGTTTAAAACCCTAATAATTTACACTCTCTCTATTTTTTTAAAAACTTTTTAATTATTTTTTTTATTTTATTCTTTAATTTCTTATTCTCATAAATCGATCTTCTAAATAAAGCATAGAAAAGAGCTTTTCAGTACTTATTTTTCCAATTCCTCTAGGGATGATACTCTACTCATTTACTTTATTACTTGATCGACTGGTGCACTTGCCATAGCTATAGATTAGCACGCATCAAGCTTTTAGCGCCATTGCCAGGGATTGTGTCTAAAACAATATTGAAATTTTGATCCTAACTTTACTTTAAAATTTTATTTTTAATTTTTATTCTTACTTTATTTTTAAAATTTTGTTCAGTGCATGACACATACTAGACATAGTAATTTACTACCTTTAGATCCAGAAATTGAAAGGACCATCAGAAAACTACAATAAGAAAGAAATATGGCAATTGAAGATCCTAACAACATCAATCTAGGATTGGATATGGTGATCGAGGGATAGCATGAAGCTATTCAACCAGTACATCATCCATTAAATGATTACATCACACTATCTGTAGCCGATGCAGCTTCGAGCATTAGGAGATTGCCTGTGCAAGCAAATAACTTCGAAATAAAATCGGCGATGATCCAGATGATTCAATCAACTATCCAATTCAGTGGATACATGTATGATGATCTGAATGCCCATATTTTTAACTTTCTTGAACTTTATGATACTTTTAAAATTAATGGGATGTCAGATGATGCTATTAGATTAAGGTTATTTTCTTTCTCTTTATGGGACAAAGCTAAAAGTTGGCTTCATTCTCTTCCTGCAGGTTCTATTACAACTTGGGATGTCTTAGCCCAAAAATTCTTAGCTAAGTACTTTCCAACAGATGTGCAACGATATCACTTCTTTTATGCAGATGGACATGGAGATACTATATGAGGCTTGGGAGCATTTCAAGAAACTACTGAGGAGATGTCCACATCATCAACTATCCATATGGCTTCAGGTACAAACTTTCTATAATGGTTTATCTCCTACTAATCATTCTATGATTGATGCAGCAGTAGGAGGAACCATTAATCAAAAAATGAAGGAAGAAGCCTTCGATCTGATCGATGAGATAGCATCAAATAGCTATCAGTGGTAGACAGAATGCATGATGCCAAAAAGACCAGTAGCTATGCAGGGAGTGGATTGTGTGCCAACCTTACTAGCTGAAATTACAGCCCTTAGAGTCGAAGTCAATAACTTGAAGGGAACAGCTATGCATATTCGAGCATCACCTATGACCTATGTGGAGGAGGACACGATACGAGCAATTGCCAGACAGGTAATCTTTTTGCTAAAGCAACTGATACAACTAATTATGTTGGTAATTTTTTTAGGCTACAACAAAACAATCCCTACTCCAACACATGCAATCAAGGGTGGAGGCAGCACCCAAATTTCTTTTGGAGCAATCAAAATGCAGCACAACAGCCACCCCCAGGATTCCAAGTACCTGAAGAGAAGTCCAACATGGAGGAGCTGATGGTCAAATTTATGCAAAACCAAGAAGCAACTATAAAAAAATTTAAAAGCCAAACTTAGGCAGGACCAAGCAGCAGCAATTCAAAACTTGAAGATGCAAATAGGTCAAATGGCTAAGATAATCTCTGAGAGACCTCAACGATCCTTGCCTAGCAACACGGAGATCAATCCAAGGGAGCAAGTCAATGCTATCACCCTAAGAAGTGATATAAAGCTGGAGGAGCCACATCAGAAGAAAGAGACTGAAGAGCCAACTACAAATAAAGAACCATCAACTAAAATTCATCAGTCACCAAAATAACCAGCAGATGGATGGTCTTTGGGTATACAGTTTATCGATCCAAATGTGAAGCCCTATGTGCTGCCACTACCATTCCCAGAGAGACAAATACAGCATCCAGATAAGGAATTTTCTAACTTTTTCAAAATTTTAAAGAATTTACATATTAATATTTTTTTTGTAGATGCTGTTACTCAAATGCCCAGGTATGCCAAGTTTCTTATAGAAATCCTTACAAATAAGAAAAAAACTGAAGGAGCACGAGAGAATAAATTTAAATAAAGAATGCTCAGCAATACTTCAAAATAAATTACCACAGAAGCTAAAAGATTCAGGAAGTTTTACTATCCCTTGCATTTTTGGTGATTATAGTTTTGATAAAGTTTCATGTGATTTAAGAGCAAGTATTAATCTCATGCCTTTTTCTATTTTCAGAAAGCTGGGTCTAGGAGAATTGAAGCCTACCACTATTACTCTTCAATTAGCTGACAGATCCATCAAATATCCAAAAGGTATAGTGGAGGATATCTTGGTAAAGGTAAACAAGTTTATTTTTTCTATTGATTTTATTGTTCTTGACATGAAAAAAGATTGTGATTTATCTCTTATTTTAGGGTGACCCTTTTTAGCTACTGGAAGAGCTTTAATAGATGTTTAACAAAAAAAATTAATTCTTAGAATCCAAGATGAACTAGTTACTTTTAATGTTTTCAAAGATACTAAACATCTTGATGATAACCAAACTTATTTTCTAATTGATATTATTGACAATTCATTATATGAGAATTCTATAGAAAATGGGTTTAAGACTATGAAAGCTAGCAATATCCAATTTAAAGAGGGCTTGACCAAACATAAAAGTATTCCAATTGAAGTGGCACCAGATTGATTCAACTCAGAACTCAAAGAAAGTCAAGCTGAAGATTATAAATCAGAACTACTAGATAGGTTGTTTCTTTTCTTTTTAGTTTTGATCATTTTTCTTTTTTTTTATTTTTCAATAATTTATTGTTGCTCTTTTACTGCTTTGGTGTGTAATTTTAATTTTATAGAAAAAAAATTAATTAGAGCTTAAGCAAAATTTCAAAGCTTCAAAGAACTAGACTGAACCAAATCAGATGTATTCTTTTCTGTCCTTTATTGTACCCTTTATTTTTCTTTCTCTATTAAGACAATGTAGAATAAGTTAGGAGGTAAAATATTTTTTTTTAAAAAAAAAAAATTAACCATGTGTCAAGAAGAAAATCTTGAGCAAGATAGACTAGACAAGTGATAAAAGATAGAAGTATCTGCTAATGAATGTAACGAGTTAAAAAATTAGATTAGTTGGTCGACTTTTAGCAGCCTACTTAGATCATCAAAAGGCTATTAGCACTTCTAATTGTACATGCACACTAACAAGGCAAAGTAGGTATTGATTATAAAGCCAATTGAGAATTCAATTATCACTAAAAATTGGTAATTAATATACATTCTAATAAAAAAAAACTTGAATTTAAGGAAAGAGCTACCTGCCTAAAAAAATAAAGTACAAAAGATAAAGTATATGTGGATTGCCCAAAGCCTAGTAATTGGGTCTCTACACCTAGTTCAAGTGTGTAAATTCACATAAAATGATGGAGGAAAGGTCAGGATGCTCAGCACATTTAAAAAAAAAAAGAGAGAAGGCAATATGAAAGCTACCTTAATTCATGAGTATAAAATTGAAAATGTATAGAAAATTGACCAAAATAGGTGATAAGAGAGTATACTTTTGTCCTTTAATTTAATACTAAAATGCTAAAGTTAGTCATCATGAATACAAGTGCTGTAAATTTTTAATGTACTCTAAGGAAGTTTTTAATTGTATTGACTGCAAAATTTGCTTCTGAAGCTCAATACTTAGATAGCGGTATTTTCTAAACTTTTTGACTTTCAGTCCTAGATTTTATCTTTTTGATGGATAGTTTTATTAAAATATGGTATTAAATAAAACATTGCTAAGGGACTAGTAATGACTAAGTTGGGAGATGTGATAAGTGATAAAAATATACTAATAAAAGTATTAAATTCTAAAATAAATTAATCTATTTTTTTAGAAATTGATATTTTTGTTAATCTTATGTAGGAAAGAAGGTCACCAATATGAAGATCTTATTTTTCTGGTTCAGATGAAATAAATTTCAGGCAAAATAGACTTCAAATGAGTCCGAAATTGAATTTCAAAAAAAAGAAGCCGATCCGATTCAAATCGGTTTAGAAAAAATTGGCTCAGCAGACCGCCCGATCTGACCACACCCAGCAGACCGCCCGCTAATGCAATGCTGATGCCAAGCTGACATCTGCATTTTTCACGATGCACGGTGGACTATTTGGAGGGCATTTCGGAGATTTGACATGAAGAGGCGTGCTCCGATTGGTTGAAGAAAGCGGCGGTCCATGCAGCACCGGGCTCGTGCATGGTCTATAGAGGGCAATTTGAGAATTTTGCCTGATCCGACGAACGCCTTTCACTAGAATTTGATCAAAAGGCTGATAGTTGTGCGTTGATGAATGGCGGATGCAGCTCCCGGTCGAGATCCAATGGTTAAGATTCATCCTGACTTATAACTAAGAATCTAAAGCTTTCCTATGCATGATTTGATGGTCCAAATTCAACCCAAAGACTGATTCAACGGTTGCCATGAATTTCTACTTGATCTGGTATATTTTAAAGGGTTTTTAAGCAATTTTTGATCCATTGGATGCTGATCTGAAGGCCAGAATTATCCAGGATTTTAATTTGACTTATGTTAAGAGTTTTAGACCTAATTTAGTTAGAATTTCTTTCAAAAATTCACTTCTAAAAAGGAGGGCTAGCTGTTGTTGCTGTAGAGAAAAAAAAAGAAGAGAGAGGTAGAGAGAGATAGAGAGAAAGAAAAAAAGAAGAGAGAGACAGAGAGAGGTAGAGAGAGTTTTGAATAGAGATTTTTGAGAGAGAGAGAAAAGGAAGGGATTTTAATTTTTTTTCTTTTCTTCTACCGACAATCAAGATATCGATCAAGAAACTTTCCTTCTTCTTCATTAAAATTTTCACACCAAGAGCAACGAACAACCAATTTCAGCAATCAAACAGTCTAATTTCTTTATGCTTTTTATTTTATTATTTTTGAACTTGTTATCATGAACTAAATTTTCTTTTACTAAGGCTAAGGTGTAGCCACTCTTTTAATGCAATTTTAGTATGATTTATTTTTAATTTTAAATTTTATTCATGAGGAGTATATAAATCTGATCTTAATGCTTTTAGATTATTTGCCATCTTCTAATTGATCTGATGAACATAGATGTTACGGACCAAGTATATCTATGTTATTACTTCTTGATTATATATCTTGTACTATGAATCAAATTAGAATTCATATGCATGTGAAAATTTTAGTGCGCTTTGGATGCAGTGTATTTTAATTAGAGGGTTTCACAAAACTTAATGCATTAATATTTATTTAAATTACACCTGGACCAAAGGGTAATTAATAAATATTAATAGTTTTACTACGCCTGGACCAAAGGGTAGTGAATAAATTAGGAGACTCCACCATCACATAAAATAAAATTAATCTAATAACCTGAATATTGTATTGACTGAGTTGGTGAATCGATTGCCTTAGTAATCCATTGCACTTAAGTTTAAAATCCTAATAATTACAATCTCTCTCTATTTTCTTAAAATTTTTAATTATTTCTTTATTTTATTCTTTAATTTTTTATTCTCATAAATCGATCTTCTAAATAAAGTATAAGAAAGAGTTTTTCAGTACTTCTTTTTCAATCCTCTAGGGACGATGCTCTACTCATTTACTTTATTACTTGATCGACTGGTGCACTTGCCATAGCTATAGATTAGCACGCATCAGATTGGAAAACAAGTACTGAAAAGGTCTTTCCTATGCTTTATTTAGAAGACCGATTTATGAGAATAAAAAAATAAAAAATAAAATAAAAAAATAATTAAAAATTATAAGAAAATAGAGAGAGTGTAGTTATTAGGATTTTAAATTTAAGAGCAATAGTTTACTAAGGCAATCGGTTCACCAACTCAGTCAGTACAATATTCTAAAAACTTGATGCATGCTAATCTATAGCTATGGCAAGTGCACCAGTCAATCAAGTAATAAAGTAAGTGAGTAGAGTATCGTTCCTAGAGGATTGAAAAATAAGTACTAAAAAATTCTTTCCTATGCTTTATTTAGAAGATCGATTTATGAGAATAAAAAAAAAATCGACCAATCTGATTCAAATTGATTCAGAAAAACTGGCTCAACAAACCGTCCGACCCGACCATGCTCAAATCGATTGCTCGCTGATGCCCAGCTTATGCCACGCTGACGTCAGATTTTTTTGCAGTGCACGGTGGACCGCTATAGTAACCAGATGAGGGCATTTCGGAGATTTCATAGGGACAAGCGTGCTTTGATTGGCTGAAGAAAGCAGCGATCCATGCAATATCGAGCTTGCACATGGTCTATAGAGGGTATTCTAAAAATTTTGCCTGATCCGATGGATGCTGTTCACTAGGATTTGATCGAATGACAAAAATCTATGTTGACGAATGGTGGATGCAGCTCCCGATCGAGATTTAATGGTGGAGACGCATTACCAATTTTAAACTAAGAATTAGAGGCTTCTTTGGGCATGATCTAATGGCCCAGATTCGATCTTCAAGGCTGATCCAATGGTCCAAATAAATTTTGACTTGATTTGGATTTTTAAAATAATTTTTGAGTGGTTTTTGGCCTATTTGATCGACATCCAATGGTCAAAATTGATCCAGGTTTTTTTTTAGTTATTTTGAGAGTTTTAAACCTGATTTCAATAGGATTTCGACCTAAGACCACCTAGATTAGCCTATTTAAAGGCTTGCTACTTGCTGTTGCCGAAGAGAAGAAGCAGAAAAAAGAGAGAGTTGAAAATAAAGAGAAAATAGGGAGAAATAGAGAGGACAGAGAAAGAGAGAGATGTTTAGGGAGAGAAGAGAAAGAGTTTTTATTCTTTTATTTTTCTTTCCTCTTCTTTTCTTCTTCCGAAGGCCAATACATAAAGTGACTTTCTTCTTCATCGAGTTCTCCACACCAAGAGCAATGGACAAATGCCATTTTCACGTTCATTTACCATATTTCATAATCGAAATAGGCTGCAACAGCAAGTAATGTGTGGATGGATTTTAGCATAGCTACTGGCGAAAAGATATCCTAATAGTCAATGCCTTCGCGTTGACTATAACCTTTTGCCACTAATCTAGCCTTGAATATCTCCACATTTTCATCTGTACCAATCTTTCTCTTGAAGATCCATTTACACCCAATAGGTACTATACCTTTTGGTGGATCTACCAAGGTTCAGACTTGGTTTGAGTGCATCGAGTCAATTTCTGACTTCATTGCCTCTAACCATTTCTCGAAGTAGATATCTGATATCGTCTCATTATAGGTTTTGGGATCATCACCATGAACCCCATTACCTAAGAGGAACATTTCCTCTACATCCTCTGAAATAGTACCTAAGTACCTTTCAGAGGGATGGAAAACCCTTTTCGATCTACGAGGTGGAGGAGGTAGTGTATGGATTGGCTTAACCTGATTTGGTTCCATTTGGTCCTTAGCTCGTTGCTCTTGTGAGACTTTCTCATCGAGCTTGATCTGCTTTCCAATGCCGCTATCTTGAATAAACTATTTTTTAAGAAAGATGGCATGTTGACTCATAATCACATTATGATCTTCTGGAATGTAGAAATAATATCCTAATGACTCTTTAGGATATCCTATGAATCGAGCTCTAAAGGACCTAAAGTCTAACTTATCTGCTTGTTGTCTTTTGACATGAGCCGAACAACCCCAAATTCTGAGATGACTCAGACTTGGTTTCTTACCATGCCATATCTCATACGGTGTGGTAGGAACGATTTTAGAAGGAACCCTATTCAGTAAGTATATTGCAGTTAACAAACAGTATCCCCAAAAAAAATTAAGAAAATTTGTGAAGCTCATCATGGATCGGACCATATCTAATAGAGTTCGTTTCCTCCATTCTGAAACCCCGTTGAGTTGAGGTGTTCCTGGTGGAGTCCATTGAGAGACTACACCATTTTCTTTGAGATAGTCCAAAAATTTTTGACTAAGATATTCACCTCCTCGATCTGATCAAAGAACCTTAATGGGTTTTTCAATTTGCTTTTTTACTTCATGTCTGAATTCTTTGAACTTTTCAAATGCTTCAGACTTGTGTCTCATATGATACACATATTCATACCTTGATAAATCATTGGTAAAGGTTATGAAGTAGACTAAGTTGCCTCTAGCCGGCACATCAAATGAGCCACACATATCTGTATGTACTAGGGCAAGAAGATCCGTGGCCCTTTTCCCATGTCCTACAAAAGAGAGCTTGGTCATTTTGCCATGAAGATAGGATTCACAAATTGGATATGACTTGAAAGTCAACAGACTCAATAGCCCGATTTTCTCCAATTTGTTAACCCTATCTTCTGCTATATGACCTAATCTTAGGTGCCATAGATACCTATCATTAGGACTATCCCTAGGACATTTTGATTTTATGGCATTCACATTTTGCTCGAAGTTAAAAATAGATACATCAACATGTAACTGATAAAGACCGTTAATAAGGAAACCATTTGTAATTTTATTTTTTTCATAAAGAATGTTACAATAGTCCTTAAGAAAACTAATTACATAGCCTTCTAATCTTGTTGCAGGTACAAAATAACAGTCTTTTAACACTAAGTCTAAACCAGATGGTAGTCGAAGAGGATATGTTCCCACGGCCATGACAGCAACCCTTGCTCCATTTTCGACGCGTAGGATCATCTCACCATCCCTCAGCCTCTTGCTATCCTCAAGATCCTGCATAGAAATGCATAAGTGAGCACCAGAACCAGAGTCAAGCACCCAACTGGATGTAGAAGAAATCGTAAGGTTAGACTCAATAACGAGCATACCTCTAGAAGGACCTGCCTCCTTCTTCTTTAGGGTGGCTAGGTAAGTAGGACAGTTTTGCATCCAGTGGTCGTCATTGTTGCAATGAAAATACTTTTCTTTGTCAGCGGTCTTCTTCTTCAACTCTGCCTTTTTCTTCTTTCCTCTTTCCACCTTCTGCTTTTTCGCAGACTTCTTCTTCTTTTTAAAAGACTTTCTCTTGGAAGAAGTCTGTTCCATATCAAGTACTGAGCCTTTAGAACCTTTCATGGAAAGCTCAGCGGTAACCAGCATGTTCATAAGTTCGGCCAAAGAGTTTTGAAGTTTATGCATATGGTAGTTCATGATGAACTGTCCAAATGCATCAGTCAAGGATTGCAGATGTCATTCCGTAGATCCAAGTCCAACCTCACTCCGAGCTTCTCAAGCTCTTCTAAGTCCTTGATCATCATCAGACAATGATCTTGGACTGACTGCCCATCACGCATCTTAGCCTTGAATAATCGTTTAGTGACTTGATACTTGGCTGTGCGACTCTATTCACCAAACATCTCTTGTAGGTGAGCCAACATTTGGCGAGCAGTTCTGATATCTTCATATTGATGCTGAAGCTCATCAGACATCGAGCCCAATATGTAGTATCTGACCTTATTATTTTTGTCAGTCCACTTATCCAGAGACGCTCTCTGTTCAGCGGATGGACGAGCTGGTAAGGTGGGAGGATCCTGGTTCAATACATGAGTTAACTTCTCGAAATCTAAAATAATTTTGAAGTTTCGAAGCCAATCCTTGTAATTTGGTCTGGTCAGTCTATTGGTGTCCAGGATTCATGCTAGTGGGTTGGATGAAGATATTTTTTTGTAGAGAGTTAAAGTTTCTAGTTAGATATTATAATTAAGACTTAACCAACTTGTTTAAGAATTTTTTTTTTTTTAAACAAATTAGCTCCCACTATTTTCTTGGATCCTTACACTCCCTCTGTAGAGATGCAAAAATCTCCACGATTATTGATTTCTAGTGGGTGGTGCGGTCCCATCGACTTACTCATCACCTCACTTAACAGTCATTGATGATGGGTTAGCCAATGGGTGAACAACTTTTGTTCAATGATTCTCTAATCATGGTGCATCCAAACTTGGTCTCTAATTCATGAATCTCATTGTGTCTAGAATATTGATCTACTCCTTAGTTAAGTCAGACCCACCATTTGCATAGACTGGATTTCTAATTGAGTCTCTCACCGTATCTAGAATATTGAGCCCAATTCATCCTCCAGCCTATAGCATCCAATGCCTAATAGACATGGTTGCATCTTTTCGGTGCAACTGAGCCACTGTAACCAATCGAGAACAATCAATCCTGAAAAGGGCCCGCACATCTACAATGGTGGAAGACCTTAGACTTAATCTTTTCTTAGGAAGATTTGATTTAGGTCTCATTAAACTAGACTTGACATAGTCATAACCATTATGACTAACCTAGTGGCATGGGTTATTTTGGATTATTGACCACCTTAGATCAGAACTAAGTCAACAAACATGGTCAGGTAAGTGAGACCGATGGAAGGGATATGCCATTAACTCGATAAGAACGCATTCGAGTCGAGTAGCTCCCAATTAAAAACCAGTCGGTCGTATCTGCCAAACTTACCTTAGACACCAAATTATTGAGACAGAACCAATCGGGTTAGCCTACAATCCAGACTCTAACCACTGAGCCTAATTAGGTCTTAGCTTGATCGATTACATTCGTGACTTGATCCTGACCCAGACTTAATCCTATTAGGCTGGTCAATTTAAGCATTGTTGATCCCATCTAACCAACTCTTGATTTAGTTTGATCAACCGCTAGACCTAATTTAGCTATCCAAGCCCGAATCTAGATTTATGAATATGTCTTAGATTTGAAATTCTCAATTTTAGATCTAATTGATATTTCATAAACTTAATTCTTAATTAAGTTAGGATTCTTAAACAAAATATATAAATAAGATCCTAGGGTTTCAGGATCTAGGATTTTGCAGAAAGTAAGTTTTCAATTTTTGATTAAGGATGAACATGCAGCACCCCTACACATCATAAGAACTCCCCATCGAATGGGTGGAGAGGGTCTTTAAGTCCTACTTTGTAGGGGAACGCCTTAATCAGTAAAATAACTAATCTACAAAAACTAATTAGATCTAAGCATATATTTTATATAAAAATTAGATCTAATTAAAAACATATTTTGTATATATCACATATATCATGCATGCATGTTTTTTAGATCTAAATTATCTCATAATCATCTAAAAAATTAAATTTAAATTTGATCTTTATCAAATAAAATTTAATCTAGACCTATTTGCAGAATTATTCTACAACTAGTCTAAACATGCAACTATCATATCTCATATGAATAAATTAAATTTAATTTATTTTTTATTTTTAGATCTGATTATAATATTTATAATATTAAAAAATAAAAAATTAAATAAATCTAAAAATTATATTTAATTAAATAAAAAATATGATTATACTAGACTACACAGAACAATTCTATACCTAGTCTAGTTATGTATCTCATACATATTAGATCTACATATTAGATCTAGATTAATTAATTTTAATTTTTTATTTTACTAATTTTAGATATAATTACATCTCATGTGATATCTAAAATCACTAATTAATCAGATTAAATCAGATCTAAATAAATTTTATATGATCCGGCTCTGATACCAGTTGAAGGAAAATCCTGATTTTTTGGGGTCAGGTTCGTTCAGATCTGATTGGATCGAGAGACATATTTCAAAAATCATCTCTTAGATCTAGATCAGATCTAACATTTTTTAGATCTAATTTATGATTTGATAATTAAAAAAATAAAACTAAATTAATTTAGAATTAATTTTACCTTGATTCTGGGTAATTTGATTATCCATTGACGATCCTGCCAAAGCCCTGACGTTCTGGATCTAGCCACACAAGCGCTTGGCCTCTACCGATATCTACTTGGGCTAGATCTAGAGATCTTCTCCTTCTCTTTTTTTCTCCAAAAATTAGATCTGGATTTGATTTGAAGAATCTTCAAAACTTCTTTTGAAGATCACCCATCGTCTCTGCGGCAGCGTTGCCTTCTTCCTTTTTCGTTAGCCTTTCCTTGCCTGACTCGCACTAATCTGAAGGTCCAACTTCCTTGGGTGTGGAGAGGAGGGAGAGGACCAGATGGTGGCATGGAGAAGGGAGAGGGGCAGTCTTGGGGCATAGCTTGGAAGAGGAGTTCTCAAAAGTGGGTGCAGATAGGGTCCTTTTATAGACTCTGCTGCGCCATGCAGTGCTGCATCACCTCGATCAATCACGTTGCTTCATGCAATCAGATCTAAATCTGATTAGTAAGATGACATTATCTGATCCAATTAGATGAGAGACCCATAGGTTCATTCTTAGATGGCGCCTAAGACTGGTCAAAGTAGATACCCAAGGGCTACCAAAGTAGAAACCAAGAAGCAACCTGGAGTCCCATCCGTATGGGACTCCAGCATCCCTATCCATGGGCTCACGCCATCCTAGGCATGCACCCTGTTCTTTCCAATTTTTAGAGAGGGGACAAGCCCCTATCTGCTCTCCAATAAATGCATGACACATGGATAGATGTCCAAGAGTCAAAGGTCAATGTTTGACCAAGTCAAAGTACAAGAATTAGCAGGTGATGGAAAATGATAGGTGTTGTCTCAAATTTATCTTATAAATTAAGACAACCCTTTTCTGACTTGGACAAGTTCTAGTCAGACCAGGTAAAGGTACCTGAGTGAGCACAAACTTATTTGGCTTAGTCGAGACAACTTTTAAGATAGAAAAAGAAGAACATTAGGCTCAATCGTGTGCTAGCACGATTTCCTTGAATCTAATTGAATCTTATTCAAATCAATTGAACTGGGTAAGTCTAATTGATGATATCTAGATTCAAACCTTTATTTGTGTGACCCAGTTAGGTTCAGTTCTATATGATAATGGGATATGTCATGATCTTCATCATCGAAACTTCTTTCGATGGATCAGAACTCTTCTGATTCAGACAACTTAGAATGATCGATCATCTAAATCATTCTAATTGCTCCCAAAATCCACCAGTGACACCTAGCAGCATATGGTGGCAACCCATCGACACTGAAAATGAACCTCTCAGTGTAGCTACTTGTGTGATTAAGTTCTTTTATCTTGAGCCCCGATCAGATTAGGGTTAAGGTAAACTCGTCAAACCCTAATTTCTATCATATGATTTAATCATTCGATTCAAGTCCGATGTGAAAATCTTAATAGAAACTCTTTCTATTATTTAACTCTCTACCATGGCCATGGGCTTATGGACTTGATTCTCATGATCATCATAGGACTGCTCCTCATCCACCGAGGTAGATAGATTCCATCTTGGTGCAATCCAATTTCTATAATGAACATGCTATAGCCAACATACACCTCAGGGTTCGAATGGCTAGGAGACCGAGTCATGTTGTAGTCAAACTATAACACCCTCGAGGTGAACTGCCGATGTAGCTCAGGTCAAAGAACCAGACACACCACTGCAGCATCGAGTCAGTCATCGACGAGAAGGTAGACTTTTTTATGACTACTCGAGGAGGTCACGCTCAGTGCCCTCGTTCTCTAATGAGTACCTGTACTCTCACTTTGGTGTCTCCACACCATAGACTCAAGACTCATCTACTACAAAGAAGCGATTGTATACTAACCTTCTAGATCAATCATCATCTCTCTCTT
>QRFJ01000345.1:514860-637309 GCA_006176705.1 Cocos nucifera | reverse complement strand
CAAGGGTCAAAGGTCAACATTTGACCAAGTCAAAGTACAAGAATTAGCAGATGACAGAAAATGGCAGGTGTTGTCTTAAATTTATCTCATAAATTAAGACAACCCTTTTCTAACTTGGACAAGCTCTAGTCGGACCAGGTAAAGGTACCTGAGTGAGCACAAACTCATTTGGCTCAGTCAACACAACTTTTAAGATAAAAAAAGGAGGACGTTAGGCTTAATCGTGTGCTAGCACGATTTTCTTGAACCTAATTGAATCTTATTGAAATTAATTGAACTGGGTAAATCTAATTGATGATATCCAGATTCAAATTCTTGTTTGTGTGACCCAGTTAAGTTTAGTTCTGTATGGTAATGGGATATGTCATGATCTCCATCATCGACATCATCGAAACTTCTTTCGATGGATCAGAACTCTTCTGATTCAGACAACTTAGAATGATCGATCATCTAAATCATTCTAATTGCTCCAAAAATCCATCAGTAACACCTAGAAGCATATGGTGGCAACCCATCAAAACTAAAAACGAACCTCTCGATGTAGCTACTTGTATGATTAAGTTCTTCTATCTTGAGCCCCGATCAGATTAGGGTTAAGGTGAACTCGTTAAATCCTAATTTCTATCATATGTTTTAATCATTCGATTCAAGTCCGATGTGAAAATCTTAATAAAAACTCTTTCTATTATTTCACTCTCTTCCATGGCCATGGGCTTATGGACTTGATTCTCATGATCATCATAGGGCTGCTCCTCCATCGAGGTAGATAGATTCCATCTTGGTGCAATCCAATTCCTACAATGAACATGCTATAGCCAACATACACCTCAGGGTTTTGAATGGCTAGGAGATTGAGTCATGGTGTAGTCAAACTATAACACCCTCAAGGTGAACTATCGATGCACCTTAGATCGAAGAACCAGACACACCACTGCAGCATCGAGTCAGTCATCGACGAGAAGGTAGACTTCCTTATGACTACTCGAGGTGGTCACGCTCAGTGCCCTCATTCTCTAACGAGTACCTATACTCTCGCTCCGATGTCTTTACACCATAGACTCAAGACTCATCTACTATAAAGAAGCGATTGTACACTAATCTTTTGGATCAATCACCATCCTCATGATGATCCTATGGTCAGGAGCATTTTATGAGTTAATAATGAAAATTCTTGTCTTAAATTTTCAACTATTGAAAATAAGAATTATCATTACCATTAACTCAAAGGATATATCACAGACACTAAATACACTTATGTGATAGAAAATAATTCATTTTATTATTTATAGTCAAAATTATAATTTTGCCCCTAGAAGTGTATTACAAGTGTCAGCCAATTCTGACTTCTAGGGCACACATATCTAACATCATATGTATGTAGAAATTTTAGTGCACTTTGGATGCAGCGTATTTTAATTAGAGAATTTCATAAAACTTAATTCATTGATATTTATTTAAATTATACCTAGATCAATGAATAATTAATAAATATTGATAGTTTTGCTACGCCTGGACCAAATGGTAGTGAATAAACTAGGAGACTCCACCATCACATGAAATAAAATTAACCTAATAACCTAAATATTATATTGACTGAGTTGGTGAATCGATTGCTTTAGTAACCTATTGCTCTTAAGTTTAAAACCCTAATAATTACACTCTCTCTATTTTCTTATAATTTTTAATTATTTTTTAATTTTATTTTTTATTTTTTTATTTTCATAAATTGGTCTTCTAAATAAAGCATAGGAAAGAGCTTTTCAGTACTTATTTTCCAATCCTCTAGGGATGATACTCTACTCACTTTATTACTTGATCGACTAGTACACTTGCCATAGCTATAGATTAGCACGCATCAAGTTTTTGGCATTATTGCCAGGGATTGTATCTAAAATAATATTAAAATTTTGATCCTAGCTTTACTTTTGAATTTTATTTTTAATTTTTATTCTTACTTTATTTTTAAATTTGTTCAGTGCATAGCACGTACTGGACATAGTAATTTACTACCTTTAGATCCAGAAATTGAAAGGACCATCAGAAGACTACAATAAGAAAGAAACATGATAGCTGAAGATCCTAACGACATCAATCTAGGATTGGATATGGCGACCGAGGGACAACATGAAGCTATTCAAGCAGCACATCCTCCATTAAATGATTACATCACACCATCTATAGCCGATGCAGCTTCGAGCATCAGGAGATCGCCTGTGTGAGCAAATAACTTTGAAATAAAATCGGCGATGATCTAGATGATTCAATCAACTATCCAATTCAGTGGACACATGCATGATGATCCGAGTGCCCATATTTCTAACTTTCTTAAACTTTATGATACTTTTAAAATTAATGGAATATCGGATGATGCTATTAGATTAAGATTATTTTCTTTCTCTTTACGGGACAAAGCTAAAAGTTGGCTTCATTCTGTTTCTGTAGGTTCTATCATAACTTAGAATGTCCTAGCCCAAAAATTCTTAGCCAAGTACTTTTCACCTTCCAAGACTGCTAAGATGCGCAACGATATCACTTCTTTTATGCAGATGGACTTGGAGACACTATATGAGGCTTGGGAGTATTTCAAGAAACTGCTAAGAAGATGTCCACATCATCAACAATCCGTATGGCTTTAGGTACAAACTTTCTATAATGGTTTATCTCCAACTAATTATTCTATGATTGATACAACAGCAGGAGGAACCATTAATCGAAAAATGAAGGAAGAAGCCTTTGATCTGATTGATAAGATGGCATCAAATAGCTATCAGTGGCAAATAGAATGCATGATGTCGAAAAGACCAGCAGCAGTGCAGGGAGTAGATTGCGTGCCAACCTTATGAGCTAAAATTGCAACCCTTAGAGTCGAAGTCAACAACTTGAAGGGAACAGCTATGCATGTTCAGAGCATCACTTGTGATCTGTGTGGAGGAGGACACGATACAAGCAACTGCCAGATAGGTAATCCTTTTGCTAAAGTAGCTGATACAGTTAATTATGTTGATAATTTTTTTAGACCGCAACAAAATAATCCCTACTCCAACACATACAATCAAGGGTGGAGGCAGCATCCAAATTTTTTGTGGAGCAATCAAAATGCAGCACAACATCCACCCTTGGGGTACTAAGTACCTGAAAAGAAGTCCAACATGGAGGAGCTGATGGTCAAATTCATGCAAAACTAAGAAGCAACTATAAAAAATTTGGAAGCCAAGCTTAGGCAGGATCAAGCAGCAGCAATTCGAAACTTGGAGATGCAAATAGGCCAAATGGCTAAGATAATCTCCGAGAGACCTCAGGGATTCTTGCCTAGCAACATGGAGACCAATCCAAGGGAGCAAGTCAATGCTATCACCCTAAGAAGTGGTAAAAAGCTGGAGGAGCCACATCAGAAGAAAGAGACTGAAGAGCCAACTACAAATAAGGAACCATCAACTAAAATTCGTCAGTCACCAAAACAACCAGCAGATGGATGGTCTCCAGGTATACAATTTGTCGATCCAAATGTGAAGCCCTATATGCCGCCACTACCATTCTCAGAGAGACAAATACAACATCTAGATAAGAAATTTTCTAACTTTTTCAAAATTTTAAAGAATTTACATATTAATATTCCTTTTGTAGATGCTATCACTCAAATGCCCAGGTATGCCAAGTTTCTCAAAGAAATTCTAACAAATAAGAAAAAGCTGAAGGAGCATGAGAGAATAAATTTGAATGAAGAATGCTCAGCAATACTTCAAAATAAATTACCATAGAAGCTAAAAGATCCAGGGAGTTTTACTATCCCTTGCATTATTGGTGATTGTAGTTTTGATAAAGTTTTATGTGATTTAGGAGCAAGTATTAATCTCATGCCTTTTTCTATTTTCAGAAAGCTGGGTCTAGGAGAACCGAAAGCCTACCACTATTACTCTTCAATTAGCCGATAGATCCATCAAATATCCAAGAGGTATAGTGGAGGATGTCTTGGTAAAGGTAAACAAGTTTATTTTTTCCTATTGATTTTATTGTTCTTGATATGGAAGAAGATTATGATGTACCCCTTATCTTAGGGAGACCCTTTTTAGCTACTGAAGGAGCTTTAATAGATGTTCAACAAGAAAAATTAATTCTTAGAATCCAAGATGAATAAGTTACTTTTAATATTTTCAAAGATACTAAACATTTGATGATAATCAAACTTATTTTTTAATTGATATTATTGATAATTCAGTATATGAGAATTCTGTAGAAAACATGTTTGAGACTATGAAAGCTAGCAATGTCCAATTGAAAGAGGGCTCGACCAAACATGAAAGTATTCCAATTGAAGTGGCATTGGATTGATTCAACTCAGAACTCAAAGAAAGTCAAGCTGAAGACTATAAATCAGAACTACTAGATAGGTTATTTCTTTTTTTTTTAGTTTTGATCATTTTTCTTTTCTTTTATTTTTCAGTAATTTGTTATTGCTCTTTTACTACTTTGGTGTGTATTTTTAATTTTGTAGAGAAAAATCAATGAGAGCTCAAGCTAAATTTCAAAGCTTCAAAGAACCTGACTGAACCAAATCAGGTGTATTCCTTTCCTATCCTTTATTGCACTCTTTATTTTTTCTTTCTCTCTTTGAGACAATGTAGAATAAGTTGGGGGGAGAAAAATAAATTTTTTTTTGAAATTTTTTTTTTTTTAAATCATGTGTCAAGAAGAAAATCTTGAGCAAGATAGACTGGACAAGTGATAAAAGATAGAAGTATCTGCTAATGAATGTAATGAGTTAAAGAAGTAGATTAGTTGGTTAGACTTTTAGCAGCCTACTTAGGTCATCAAAAGACTATTAGCACTTCTAATTGCACATGCACACTAACAAGGCAAAGTAGGTATTGATTATAAGGCCAACTGAGGATTCAATTATCACTAAAAATTGGTAATTAATATACATTCTAATCAAAGAAAACTTGAAATTTAAGGAAAAGAGCTACCTACTTAAAAATAAAGTACAAAAGATAGAGTATATGTGGATTGCCTAAAGCCTAGTAACTAGGATCTCTGCACCTAGGTCAAGTGTGGAAAATTCACGTAAAATGGTGGAGGGAAGGCCTAGGAATGCTCAGCACATTAAAAAAAAAAAAAATGAGGCAGTGTGAAAGCTACCTTAATTCATGAGTATAAAATTGGGAATGTATAGAAAATTAACCAAAATAGGTGATAAGAGAGGATACTTTTATCCTTTAAATTAACACTGAAAATGCTAAGTTAGTCATCACGAACATAAGTGCTATAGATCTTTGATGTACTCTAAGAAAGTTGTTAATTATACTGACTGCAAAATTTGCTTCTAAAGCTCAATGCTTAGTTAGTGGTATTTTCTAAACTTTTTGATCTTTAACTCTAGATTTATCTTTTTGATGGATGATCTTATTGAAAACATGGTATTAAATAAAGCATTGCTAAGGGACTAGCAATGACTAAGTTGGGGGGTGTGATAAGTGATAAAAATACACTAATAAAAGTATTAAATTATAAAATAAATTAATTTATTTTTAAAAAATTAATATTTTTATTAATCTTATGTAGGAAAGAAGGCCACCAATATGAAGATCTTATTTTTTTAGTTCAGATGAAATAAATTTCAAGCAAAACAGACTTCAAACGAGCTTGGAATTGAATTTCTAAAGGAAATGAAAAATAATAAAGTCGGTATAAGCTGGCCAGTCAAACTGGTTCAAAAAACTGGCTCAGCAGACACTGCCTGGCTCGACCATGCTCAAAACCAGACTGACTGCCACTACTGACACTCTGCTTATGCCGTAAGCTGATGTTAGGATTTTTTGTGCAGCGCACAATGGACCGCTATAGTAACCAGGCGAAGGGCATTTCAAGGAATTTCATGGGGACGAGCGTGCACTTTGATTGGCTTGAAGGAAGTGGCAGGTCCACGCAATGCAGGGCTTGCATGCACGATCTATAGAGGGTATTCTAAGAAATTTTGCCTGGATCCAATGGATGCTATTCGCTGGGATTTGATCAAACGGCATGAAAATCTGTGTGTTGATGAAATGGTGGATGCAGGCTCCTGATCGAGATCCAATGATGGAGATGCATTACCGAGTGTTAAACTAAGAAATCAGAAGGTTCCTTTGGGTATGCAATCCGATAGCCCAGATTTAATCATTTAAGAAGATCCGATGGTCTAAGGTTAATTCTTGACTTGAATTAGGATTTTTAAAATAATTTTTAAGTGGTTTTTGGCCCATCTGTTGGATGCTGATCTTAAGGTCTAGAATTGATCCAGGATTTTTTTAGTTTGACTTGTGTTAGATAGTTTTAAACCCAAGTTTCAATAGGGTTTCTTCTGAAAATCCATCTCTTAGCCTATTTAAAGGGGGCTTCCTGCTGTTGCCGAAGAGAAGGAGGCAAAGAACAAAAATAGAGAGTTGAAAATAAAGAGAAAATAGGGAGAAATAGAGAGAACAGAGAAAGAGAGAGAGGTTTAGGGAGAGAAGAGAAAGAGTTTTTATTCTTTTTATTTTTTTTTCCTCTTCTTTTCTTCTTTCGAAGGTCAGTACACAAAGCGACTCTCTTCTTCTTTGAGTTCTCCACACCAAGAGCAATGGACAACCAATTTCAGTGAATAAATAGTCTAATTTCTTCATATTTTTTATTTTATTTGCTATTTTTGAACTTGTTATCATGAACTAAATTTTTTTTACTAAGGCTAAGGTGTAGCCACTCTTTTGATGCAATATTCAGTATGATTTATTTTTAATTTTAAATTTTATTCATGAGGAGTATATAAATCTGATCTTAATGCTTTTAGATTACTGGCCATCTTCTAATTGATCTGATGAACATAGATGATACGGACCAAGTACATCTATGTTATTGCTTCTTGATTATATACCTTGTATTATGAATCAAATTAGAATTCATATGCATGCAGGAATTTTAGTGCGCTTTGGACGCAGCGTATTTTAATTAGAGGATTTCACAAAACTTAATGCATTAATATTTATTTAAATTACACCTAGACCAAAGGATAATTAATAAATATTGATAGTTTTGCTATGCCTGGACCAAAGGATAGTGAATAAACTAGGAGACTCCACCGTCACATGAAATAAAATTAACCTAATAACCTGAATATTGTATTGACTGAGTTGGTGAATAGATTGCCATAGTAACCTATTGCTCTTAAGTTTAAAACTCTAATAATTATACTCTCTCTATTTTCTTATAATTTTTAATTATTTCTTTATTTTATTCTTTATTTTTTTATTCTCATAAATCGATCTTCTAAATAAAGCATAGGAAAGAGCTTTTTAGTACTTATTTTTCAATCCTCTAGGGATGATACTCTACTCACTTACTTTATTACTTGATCGACTGGTGCACTTGCCATAGCTATAGATTAGTACGCATCAATAAGCTCGACCAAAGTATTCTGAAGTTTATGCATATGATAGTTTATGATGAACTGCCCATATACATCAGTCAAGGATTGTAGAATTATATCATTCTGTAGATCCTGTTCTAACTTTACTCTGAGCTTCTCAAGCTCTTCCAAGTCCTTGATCATCATCAGACAATGATCTTGGACTAACTGTCCATCATCCATTTTAGCCTTAAAAAGTCATTTAGTGATCTGATATTTGGCTGCGTGACTCTATTCATCAAGTAACTCTTGCAGGTGAGCCAACATTTGATGGACAGTCTTGATATCTTCATGTTGGCGCTGAAGCTCATCAGACATTGAGCCCAACATGTAGTATATGATCTTGTTATCTTCATCCATCCATTTATCAAGAGATGCTCTCTGTTCAGCAGACGGATGGGCTAGTAAGGTGATGGGATCCTGATCCAATACATGAGTTAACTTTTTGAAATTCAAAATAATTTTGAAGTTCTGAAGCCAATCCTTATAATTGGGTTCGGTCAGTCTATGGGTGTCCAGAATACGGGCTAGTGGATTGGATGCAGACATTTTTCTTTTTCCTGTAAAGAGTCAAAGTTTCTAGTTAGATTTTATAATTAAAACTTGACCAATTTATTTAAAAATTTAATTTTTAAACAAATTAGCTCCCACTATTTTCTTAGATCCCTATACTTTCTCTGTAGAGATGCAGAAATCTCCATGATTACTGATTTTTAGTGGATGGTACAATCCCACCAACTGACTCATCACCTCACTTAATAATTATTGGTGATGGGCTAGCCAATTAGTGAACAACTCTTGTCTAATGATTCTCTAATCATGGTGCACCCAAGCTTGGTCTCTAATTCATGAATCTCACCATGTCTGAAATATTGATCCACTTCTTAGTTAAGTCAGACCCACTATTTGCACAGATTGAATTCTTAATTAGGTCTCTCACCATATCTGAAATATTGAGTCCAATCCATCCACTAGCCCATAGCATCCAATGCCTAATAGCATCCAATGCCTAATAGACATGGTTGCATCTTTTCGGTGCAACTGAACCACTGTAACCAGTCGAAAATAATCAACCTCAAAAAAGGCCCGCATATCTACAATGATGGAAGACCTTCGACTTAATCTTTTCTTAGGGAGATTTGATTTAGATCTCTTTAAATTTGACTTGACATAGCCATAACCATTATGACTAACCTAGTGGCATGGGTTAGCTCGGATTATTAGCCACCTTAGATCAGGACTGAGCCAATAAATATGGATAGGTAAGTAAGACCGGTGGAAGGGATATGCCATTAAGTCGAAAGAATGCATTCAGTCGAGTAGCTCCCAATTAAACAGCCGTATCACCACTTACCTTAACACCGTTGAGTCAGAATAATTTAGCCTACAATCCACTTAACCTCTGACCTAATTAGGTCTTTGATCGTGACTCGATCGACCCAATTAATCCTATTAGGTTGGTAAGCACTTTTGATCCATCTAACCAACTCTTGATTCGATTGGTCAACGCTAGACCTAATTGAGGCTACCCAAGCTAAACCAAGTTTATGAATATTCTTAGATCTGAAATTCTAATTTAGATCTATATATTTCATAATCTTAATTTTTAATTAAGTTTGGGTTCATAACAAAAATGTAAATAAATCCTAGAGTTTCAGGATCTAGGATTTACAGAAAATAATTTTTTAATTTTGATTAAGGACGAACGCAGCACCCCTACACATCATAAGAATCATCGAATGGGGAGAGGCCTTTAAATCCTTCTTGTTCTTATGACCGTGGCCAAGGGAACGCTTAATCAGACATGTGAATCTATAAAACTAGTTGATCTACATCATATATCAATATAAAAATTGATCTAATCAAATATATTTTGCAAATATCTCATGTTCAATCATGCATATTTTTAATCTAAATTATTCATAAATATCTAAAAAATAAATTTAAATTGATCTATCAATTAAATTAATTCAAGATTTTTGTAATTATTCTACAACTAGTCTAAACATGCATCAATCATTCTCATATGAAAAATTAAATAATTTATTTTATTTTTTAGATTTAATTATAATTTATAATATTAAAAAATAAAATAAATAGATCTAAAAATCATACTTAATCAAATAGAATTTGATGATGTTAGACTACATATAGAATAATTCTATTTAGTCTAGTCATGCATCTTACATCTTAGATCTAAATTATTTAATTTTAATTTTTTGATTTTGATCTAATCAATCTTGTGACATCTAAAATTATCTATTATGATCAAAATTGAAATAAAATAAGATCTAAAATTTGGAATTGGCTTTGATACCATTGAAGGAAAAAATCTTGTTTCTCGGGTTGGTTCGTTCAGATCTATTGGATTAAGAGAGATATTTCAAAAATTTTTCTCTTAGACCAAGATCAGATCCGAGACTTTCTAAATCTGATATTATTGATGTAATAAAATAAAATAAAATAAATAATAAATTAAATCTAATTTAACTTATCTTATTGAGGGTAATCTGATTATCCTATGATGATCTTGATGTCTGCCTGAGGTTCTGGATCTAGCCACGCAAGTATCTGACCTCTACTAGTATCCACTCAGAGAGGATCTGAAGATCTTGTCCTTCTTTATCACCTCTCTAAAAATTAGATCTGGATCTTATTTTGAAGATCTTCTCCTTCTTTATCACCTTTTGAATATGTGAGTTGTCTCTTGCAGCAATGCTGCCTTCTTCCTTTTCCTGTCGCCTTTCTCTTGCTTGGGTCGCACCAAACTGAAGCCCAAAAATTCTTGGGCGAGGGTAGCAGAGAGAAGACCTGATGATGGCATGGAGGAGGAAGAGGGGTAGCCTTGTGGCATGGGCAAAGGATCAAGCTTTTTAGATCTTGGCGCAGACAGGGTTTTTATAGACCCTATTGCGCCATGCAGTGCCACATCATCCCGACCAATCATGGCCCTTTATGCAATCATATCTAAATTTGATTGATGAGATGACATCATCTGATCCAATCAGATTAGAGTCTCTCATGAACCTCCTTAGATGGCGCCAAGATTGATCAAGGACAGGACTCCTTAGCGCCACAGCATTTATATTCATGAAGCAACCTGGAGTCCCATCTGTATGGGACTCCATGCATTATCCTCATGGGGCACACGCCTCCCTAGGCATGCACCCCTTACTTTTTAGTAGGGGGATGAGGTTCAATATTCTCTCCTATGGATGCATGACATATGGGCAGATGTCTAAGTGTCAAAAGTCAATATTTGATCAAAGTCCAAAAATAAGTTTTAGCAGGTGATCGAAAATGGCAAGTGTTGTCTCAAATTTATTTCATAAATTAAGACAACCCTTTTCTAACCTGGAAAAGCTCCAGTCAGACCAAATAAAGGTTCCTGAGTGAGCCCAAATATATGTGGCTCAGTCGAGATAAGTTTTAATGATTGTTAAAGGAGAACATTAGGCTCAATCGTGTGCTAGCACGATTTTCTCGAACCTAATTGAATCTTATTCAAATCAATTGAACTGGGTAAATCTAATTGATGATATATAGATCTAAACCCTTATTTGTGAGATCTAGTTAGATTTAGTTCCGTATGCTAATGGGATATGTCATGATCTCTATTATTGACATCATCGAAATACCTTATGATGGATCAGAACTTTTCCAATTCTGACAACTAGTATGATCGATCATCAAAATCATTCTAATTGCTCCCAAAATCCACCAGTGACACCTAGCAGCATATGGTGGCAACCCATTAGAACTAAAAATGAATCTCTTGGTGTAGTTACCTATGTGATTAAGTTCTTCTATCATGAGCCTCGATCGGATTAGGGTTAAGGTGATCTCGTCAAACCCTAATATCCATCATATGAATTAATCATTCGATTCAAGTCCAATATGAAAACCCTAATGAAACTCTTCTATATTTCACTTTGCCATGCCATGGCTTAGACTATCTCATGATATCATGGACTTCCTCATCTACTGAGAGATAGATCCCTATGTGCAATCAATTCTACAATGAACATGCATAGCAAATACACCTCAGATTGAAGGCTAGAAACGAGTTATGTAGTCAATATAACACCCTCAGGAACTATTGATGACCTCAGATCATAAGAAAGACACCATGCAGCTTCGGGCCATCATCGCAGAAGTACTTGTGATGATGTCGAGGTTTCATGCTCATGCCTCTTCTCTAACGAATACCTGTACTCTCGCTCTGGTATTTTACACATAGACTCAAGACTATCTATCCTAAAAATTGTTACAATCTTCTAGATCAATCACCATCTTCATGATGATCCTATGGTCGAAAGCATTTTATGAGTTAATAATGAAAATTCATGTCTTAAATTTTCAACTCTTGAAAATATGAACTATTATTACCATTAACTCAAGGGATGTATCATAGACAATTTTAAATACACACTACGATAGAAAATAACCCATTTTATTATTCATAGTCAAAATTATAATTTTGCCTTTCAATGTGTGGGCACACATATCTAACAGTCAGTTCTTCCAGCGTATTAGCCTAATATACTTTCTAGACTTCTGCTCGAGCCAGCTCTCTTAGAATTTGAGCTGGCTTGTCTTCAGCTTGGGTTGGCTCTTTTGCAGCTCGGACTGGCTCTTCTGACAGGATCCAAGCCAGCCCTTCTGAAGCATTCACCAAAGCTTTTTGATGATTGATTCTATTCGCTCCTCGCTCTCTTTCCACCTATTTTCAAGGCTTGCAAGCACCATACCTAAGCTCACAATCTCCATCTTTGTGCTCCCAAGTCCTTGTAAACTCAGCTCTATCCGACAATCCCATCAATACCATGCAATTGTAAAAACTATTCCATGGAAATACCTTTATGAGCACATCAACTGGATTTTTCTTGGTGCGAACCTTCACTAGCTCCACTTTGCCATCCTCCACTAGCTTTTTGATCTTATGGTATCTGATATCAATATACTTTTCATTGAATGATACATAGAGTTCTATGCAAGTAACAAAGTACTCTGGCTATCACAATGCATCCTGACTGCATCCTATGGGAATCCCATCTCCAGTGCCAAGTTCTTCAACCGTAGAGTTTCCTTCACTACCTTCATGATATCAATGTACTCTACTTTAGTAGTAGACAAGACCATAATTGGTTGCAAGCATGATCTCCATGAGACTGGACCTCCATACAGGCTAAATACAAAATCTATAGTCGAACATCGAGTATCCACATCTCCATTAAAATCTGCATCCATAAATTTCTCTATTAGCCCTTGAGCTTCCTTAGACATGTTAAGATATTCCTTAGTACCTTTCCGCTAACCATAGCAGATGTCAATCCCAACTGAACCTACCAGATATCTGAAGATATCCTTCAGTGCTCTCCAGTGCTTCTTTCTAGATTGAGCCATAAACCTACTCACTTGACTTACTGCGTGGGGTACCGACCTACAATATATCATAGACTATATAATACTTTCCACACTAGAAGCATATGGAATCTTTTTCATCTCTTGAATTTCCATCTCAGTCTATGGTGACATGGTCTAAGAGAGTCCGATATGCCCGGCTAGTGGCAGCTCAGCCGATTTGGCCTTCTTTATTCCAAATCTCTCCAAGACCTTCTTGATATATCCTTCTTGAGATAGATGCAGTAGCCTTTTGGTTCTATCTCTGATGATTTTCATGCCAAGGATCTTCTTTGCAGATCCCAAGTCCTTCATCTCAAACTTCCGAGAAGCTTCCTTCAACTCTCGCACTACTTTTTTATTCTTGCATGCTATTAGCATGCCATCTACATACAATAATAAGTATAATTAGGATCCATCTTTTAAAGACCTCACATATACACACAGGTTATGATCATATCTAGAAAGTCCAATACTTCTCACATAAGTGTCAAACCACTTATACCACTGTCTAGAAGACTGCTTCTATTCATACAGTGATTTCTTCAATAAACGACCTCTCTCTCTAACCCAGGCTTCTTGAAGCTTTATGGCTGCTCCATGTATATGTTCTCCTCCAAATTTTCATGGAGGAATGTTGTCTTAATATCCATTTGCTCTAGTTCCAAATCATGAGCAGCAACTATGCTCAACATCATCTTGATGGACGTATGTCTGACAACCGGAGAGAAGACCTCTGAGTAATCAATCTCTTCTCTTTGTGAGTACCCTTTGACTACCAGCCTAGCCTTGTACCTCACTCCATCTTGCTCTAAAGGTGCCTCTTTTCTGGTGAAAACCTATTTTGAGCCAATGGATCGAGCATCATCCGGTAGATCTACCAGCTGCCATATTCGGTTCTTCCTAAGAGACTCCATCTCTTCCATCATGGCCTGCATCCATGACTTCCGGTTCGAACTCTCCATGGTCTCCTTAAAACTCTCTAGATCTTCATTGGTAGTGATGAGAGCATAGAAAATAGTCTCAATAATGCCATATCGCACTGGTTTGTGAACAGTATGCTTTGGCTTGTGCAGTGCCACTCCTCTTACGGTGGAGCAAGTTTACTGCTTGTGGTTGCCTCTGCACTTTTTCCAGGATAGATCGCTCTCCATGCTGGTCCTCCATAGGTGTATCACCATGCTTACCTACCTCCACCTCAAACTAAACACGACTCGAGGTTGATGTTGAGGGCAAATCACCTGTATCTGAGAGCTTTTTCATGCTGTCTTGTGTTGTGTTCACAACTCCATTTGCACTTTCCGACTTCAACATGATGCTCTTTTCATCAAATATCATATTTCAACTGACGACACACCTCTAAGAATATGAATCCCATAGTAAGAAATTCTTCACACCTCATGAAAATCTGATGAATATCATTTTCTATGACTTTGGGTCTAACTTGCTTCAATCAGCTTCTTCTACCAAAGCATATGTAAGATAGTTGAACATCTTTAGGTGAACAAGCTCTACCTTCTTCCCACTCTAGACAGTCTCTAGATGTCCTCCATTTAATTTTCTATGGGAAGACCTGTTCATAAGAAAACATGCATAAATAAGAGCATCACTCCAAAATGATTTTGGTAGTGATGCCTACAGCCTCAAGCTTCTAGCCTTCTCTGTCAATGTCTGATTCATCCTCTCAATGACATCATTTTGCTGAGGGGTCATCTTCACTGTGTAATGGTGTTTTATTTCATTTTTCTCACAATATCTCTTGAATACTAGGCTGGTGTATTCTCCTCCATTATTAGACCTCAAACACTTCACTGGCTGCCATATTTCTTTCTCCACCTCAGCTCTCTAGATTTTAAATTGGGCAAAAACATCTGATTTTTCTCTCATTAGATAGGTCCATACCTTTCTAGAGAAATCATCTATAAAGGTGACAAAATATCTCGCTCCATCATGAGATGCAATAGGTGTCGGTCCCCATACGTCTGAGTGAACAAGCTTCAAAACAGCTTCACTCTGCTTGGTACTACTGAAAAATATAACTCTATGTTATTTACCATAGATACAAGGCTCACATAGGTCATCTCCTTCCTTTTAGAGTGCTAGAATTGGACCTCTCCTATTCAACTCTATGAGCCCCTTGTCACTCAAGTGATCCATACGATAGTGCCACAGCTTGTAGGCTAGCTGCTCTTCCTATACTGCTAGAGACACCTCCGCACTATCTATAACCATTGAGCCCTCCATCCTGTATAGGTTGTTGCTCAGTCTTCTCCTTTTCATCACCACCAATGCACCCTTGAAAATCTTCAAACACCTGCTGCCTGGCTGACAACTGAAAGCATATTCCTATTCTTCCAAGTAACCCAAAGATATCAAGTTCTTCTTCAGTTCTAGTACATGCTTCACATTGCTGAGTGTTGCCCAGGTAGACAACCCAAAGGGGGGAGGTGGGTGAATTGGATTTTCAAAAATTTAAAGTAGATATGTGCGGTGAAAAAATGTTTGAAGCCTATATGAATCAGATGAGAGAGCAAATAAAAGACACACGCAATAGCATGCGCATAAACAAGAGAATTTTATAGTGGTTTGGTGCACTTTTAGCACCTACGTCTACTCTCCAAGCAAGACTCTTGGGAATTCCACTATAATCCTACAAGATTACAATTGGATAGTTTTTTTGGGCTCACTATCCAAAAATTCAGTTGATTTTCTTCTTAGGTTCACTAACCACAACCCTTACAAGGATCAAAAAAATCAAACCAAGATAAATAATGGGTAGAAAAATCCCAAAACCCATATTCCAGCCCTTGCTAAAACCAAGTACACAAAAAGAGAAAGAAAATTTTACAATAAAGAATGCTCCTTTGAATGAGCAGAAATGTTGTCATTATAGTTCGTTGGAAGCCTCATTGAATGCTTAGAGTTATTGCACTTGAGGGCTTTTCAATGCTTGAGAGAACTATTTGGTTGGAGATTTATGTATTCATTGAAAAATAGGGCGTGTATTCCTTTCTCTCATTTTTCTTAGATCTTTTGAAAGTACATCTTCTTTCTTTTATATCTGGTGCATTCCCTCTCTTCTGATGATGATTGGAGTTCAGAAAAAGTAAAATTTGACCATGGAGAGCAGCAACTAGCCGTTGGAGCTAAGAAAATATAATTTGTAATATACGATCAAAAAGCTATTGTTGTGTCTAGAGACCTCTCAGATTATCTCGAGATGTCTCACTAAATTTTGAAGCTTTTTGATTTGATCAGGAGACCTCTCACCTTCAGTCACTCAAAAAATAGCTTTCTGAAAAAGTTGAATTGCCTAAGACTAAGAGCTCTCAGTTTTGAACAAGATGTCTCATCGAAACCGCGAGATCTCTTGAGAATCTTGCGAGACCTCTAGCTCTCAAAATGCAAAAGTTATATTTCTATCTCCTAAGATCGAGAGCTCTTAAGATTCACTCGAGACCTCTTGAAATCATGCCAAAAGCTCATCTGAGCATGCCAATCCTCACAAGAGCTCTGAAAAAAGTTTTGAGACATCTCGAAAACTGCTCCAAGGCTATTTTGAGGGCTTTTTTGCATCAATCAAGAAGATTTGATTTTTATTTGAATTGAGCTTCATGTCATTCTCATTTTGGTCAAAGAGCTCTTTTTCTTCTAATATTTGTACACTTAAAATAAAATATATTAGTAATCATTTACTTTAATATTTGGTCATCATCAAAATCACTTAGGGGGTCAACAATCTCTTTCTTTTTGATGATGATAAAACATTAAGCAATACATAAAAGAAATGTAAGCAATACGTATATCATGAATTAATGAATGAGAGTATGCAAAATTTTTTGCGTTAAATCTCCTCCTTAATATATGCTCTTTTGAATTGTATAGGATTAAATAATGTTCTTTCTTTTTGTGTTTATACATTTGCATGTTTCTCCTTTATACTTTTTCTCTTAATTTTGTGCTAAAGCTCCCCCTTAATGTATGCTCTTTTGAATTGTATAGGCTTAAATAATGTTCTTTCTTTTTGTGCTTATACATTTGCATGTTTCTTCCTTATACTTTTTCTCTTTATTTTTTTTCCCTTTTTGTCAGCATCAAAATCATAAAACTAAGATAATCATAATTGAGAAAGTCAGACTTTTTGGCAAGGAAGGCAAGAACATAATAAAAAAGATTGATTCCATTGCAAGAGATTAAAATTACAATAAAAAAGTATATTGGTTTACAAAAAGTGGATCTATACCAACATACTCAAAAAGTATACTAAGCAACATAAGTGAGGTACATCAAGCAAAAGACAAGTAGATAGAACTATCCTTATTCCTCATTAGAGAGGAACTCTATAATAGGCTCAGAGGAGGATCTAGGTCTAGCAGATGATAGGTGAGATGCGGGTCGAGGAGATGGTGAGGATCGAGAAGGGGATGCAGTTCGAGATCCAAAGTTGCCAAGGCGATCCTTAATCTATTGCAAGGATGAAATGAGCACTTCTACAGTGGTGCATTGGATGGTAATGTTCTCCTCCAATCTACTAGCAATCTTAGCAATTTCAACCAAAATGAGTTCAATTTGAGCTGACGACCCATGCTGCTTCTTTTCCAAAATCTCAAGTCTTTGAGATAAGTTGCTGACTTGTTGACTTAGCATATCCATTTGTCCCTTAGAAGAGATCCTCTATTCCTAAATGCTCACTAGCAGTTGATGTTGCACACTGGAGAGGATATCAATGAAATTTTCAAACACTTTCTCAACCACCTGCCCCATAACCCTTTCAATTAAATTTTCTTGATCAAAAGACGAAGGTGAAGTAAATTAACTTGGAGGTCCTTGTGGAGATCCCGGTGTGGTGAAGGATGGTCCAGCAGCTGTGGGTGAGGGTGGAGGAGGTGGAGATCTATGTTCTTCAGACTCAACCCTAGCAGCAGCTTCTTTTTCTGCTCTTATCCATCTATCATCCTTTTTCACAAATTTCATTTTGTTCAAAGTTTTCTCATTTATGTAGTCGGTATATGCTAATTTCTTAAAATCTTTACCACTTAGATTGACATTAAAATCCTTGAAGATTAAGATGAAAAACATTTCGTATGGCAAACATGCATTATGTTGGCTGTGTCCTTCAGCTGTTGAAGCATTAGGGATGGAAAGCTTATAGGAATTTTGATTATTAAGTAGAACATAACAGCCAGTTCTTTCTTTCCAACCCAATCATGTCTGCCTACTTTTGAAAAAATTATATGACTCAAAATGCAATGCAATAATCTCATTTCCACTGAGAGGTGATGTGAGACCAATTGTTGATTTTCATCAACATGTTTTCTTTCTAAAATGCATTTTAGAACTTTAGTTTTATCAATCAAATTTAGATTACTTGCTCCTGACCTAGGTGCTTCCAGGAGTTGCCCTATTTTTCTTTCATCCAAAGAGATGTGCACTCCATTAACAACAAACTCTATGTTTGACCCCTGCTTAAAGCTAATGTTCTCAAAGAACTCTCTAACTAGGTCCGGATAGACTTTTACCTCAAGAGTGCACAGCTTCTCCCATCCTTGCTGTCTGATCCACGACCCAATATGGAAATGTTTGCTATCTAGGTATTCAATATCGACACATCAGCCTGTTGGAATAGTCCTTGTGGTGATGAAGAGACGAGCATGAGAAGAAGTGGCAGATGAAGATGCTTGGGCCATGTCCTACTATCGCTTAGCCCTAGCTTCAGTTGAAGGAGTGATGGATGGTCTTTGTGCGGTGAGGGTTCTCTTCTTTGGAGCCATTGGAGTCTTGGATTTGGACAGGATGGACAAAGAAAAAGTGATTTAGAAGGTTTTGAGGAGGGGATGAGAGTTTGGTAGAGTTTGGAGGAGAGATATCAAAAAAATGAAATGAGCGAATGAAATAGGGGACCTCTCAGAAGTTCGATTAAAAAAAGAGCCCTGTGAGAATCGAGAGCTCTCGTCTTGAAGATGAGACAACTTGAGAATTTCAAGAGCTCTTGCATTTAATGTGAGAGGTCTCAAAACCCAATCGAGAGGTCTCATGAATAAGTCAAGACTTCTCGAGCACAGGGGGAAGAAATTAGAATAAAAAAGAGAATTTCAAGCCAACCTTTCTCGATTTTCAAGATTGAATCAGGGATATTTAGGATGATAGAGGGAGAAAAAAAAAATCAAGATTAAACATTTTTATTGAGGATCAGATATACCAAGTTCACCCTGGATTTTTGAGAATCTATCTTTATTTAGTAGTTTTGTAAAAATGTCAGCTAGTTGATTTTTAGTTGATACAAATTCTAGCTCAATGTTATTATTTTGAACATGATTTCTTATGAAGTGATGTCTCATTTCAATGTGTTTGGTTCTTGAATGTTAAATAGGATTTTTTATCAAGTTTATGACACTAGTGTTATTATACCTAATAGATATCTTGTTTTGCTTAATTCCAAAGTCTTCGAGTTGTTGCTTGATTCATAGTATTTGAGTATAGCAACTCCCTGCAGCAACATATTTGGCCTCGATCGTTGACAGTGCTATAGAGTTTTGCTTCTTATTATACCAAGAAATCAAGTCAACCCTAAAAATTGGTAGATGCCACTGATACTCTTTCTATCAATTCTATATCCTCCATAGTCTACATCAGTGTTTTCTATCAATTCAATGAAGAATTATTTTCAGTACCAAAGTCCGAAGTTGTGTGTATAGATCAAATATCTAAAAATTCTCTTGACAGCTAGTAAATGGGATTCTTTAGGATAATATAAACTAGTACACATGCAAACACTAAACAATATATGAGGTCTACTTATAGTTAAATAAAGTAGTGGTCCAATTATATCTCTATAGAGCTTTTCATTTATGATTTTACCATTTTTATCTTTGTCGAGTTTGCTTGAGGAACTCATTGGTGTGTCGATATCTTTTTCATTTTTCATGCCAAACTTTCTTAGCATTTTCTTGATGTACTTGGTTTGGCTACACTATTACAAAAAAAGGCTATGGCAATGGTTCGTAATCGCTGTCGTAGTCCAAAAAATCGCTGCCATAAGCTATGATAGTGGTTTTCTAACTGCTGCTACTACGGCCGTCGTCGTAGCTCTATGGTAGCGGTTGTTGCAGTGGTTGTTTGAACCGCTGCCATAGATAGCCTATTGCAGTAGTTTATAAACCACTGCAATAGATTGACCTATAACAGCGGTTATATAATTGCTGTCATAGTTAATCTATAGCAGCGATTATATAACCACTGCCATAGGTAATCTATAGCAATAGTTTTTTAACCACTGTCATAGGTTTAATGCAGCGGTTGGCACTGTTTGCACCAAGGATCTATGGCAGTGGTTGGCATGGATATGGCAGCGGTTATAAAACCACTGTCGTAGATCTTGAATAATTAAAAAAATAAAATTTTTATTTTTTTATATATTTTATCTGATAAATATAGATATATAACATAAGAAAATATAATAAACACAAAAATTATTTTGAAATGCTAAAATTTTATTATCGAATAAAATTTATTATGATATTTTTCAAAAAAATAAAATACATCAAAAGTTTCCTAAATCTACATCATCTTCGTCATCATCGGGAACCGGAGTCAAAGCTAGAGCCAAAGCTGAAGTTGGAGCCGAAGCTAGTGTTGGAGCCGGAGCCAGAGTCGGAGCTAGAGCTAGAATGCGGGCCAACATATCCTCGAAGTCCGTGACTCCAAAATGCATGCTGAGTGTCGACATCATGTCTCTCATGATACCCTCTAGATGAGATGCACACTTCTCAGCCTGATCTGCCCATGTCATAGCATATCTACTCGTGCCAATGCCTCCTCAAGCTCCTTCCGACGGTGTGTATCCAGGCCTGCATCGAATCCTCCAAGAGTGCTCAGGCCCCAAGACCTGAGATAGATGGTCATGGGGCCTAGATGTATTTGGGCCCTCACTCGTGAGCGCATCTAACTGATCTTGTAATTATAAATTAAAATAAAATTTTATAAGAAATGCTATCATACTAATCATATATACTAATATATTTAATACTTACAAAAATACGTCCAATCACGACGTTCATTGGCCTATCCGTCTTGTCTGTGCAGTTGGATCGAATGATCTCGCTATGATTGGACATCACTCCATCTCTCATCAGCTATAACAAAGAATAAATTTATCAGAAAGATGATAAAAAATATGAATTTAATTTATCTAGTAAGATTTAAAATTAATTACCTCTCTATGCATACGACTGGCTATAGACTCGCAGCCTAGAGTGTGCATATACTCCCGGGCTGCACGATTCTCTCGATTCTAACGAAAGATAGCCTAACAAGTATTCAAATAAATAATAAATATTTAAAAAATATTTAAATAAAACTTTGAGTATATTGAAAAATTTAAAAGTTAAAAATTTTATCTCGAACTCCTGGCTCCTCCAGGTTCTAACCATCCTCTCCCACTAACTCGGAGGATAGTTCTATATCCAGAGAATAAGCTCCTCTAGAGTGTCTCATCGATGCTCGAGCAATCCTCTGTAGAGCTTGACCTTGTAATCCCAGTATAACTTTTCGATCTTCTTCAATTGGGTATCTCGAGTCCTCTCGTGATTGGAAAAGTTGTACCTCCTCTGCACAAATTTATCAAAAATCGGTTACAAAATTATTCTAATCAAATATATATAGTGTAAACATATAAAATGCATAAATATAACTAAGATATGCATACTTACCCATATCTCCTTTCATACCAGGTCCCTAATGGCAACATCCATCAAACGTTAGTCTTTGGGCTCTACGGGAATGATGTCTGACCGTCTCACAAGCACTCCAAAAAAGAAATGCATCTCCCACACGGTCTCCCCTACCGGCCTCCCCTACACATCATAATAGACCATCACCTGATGGTGGCACTTTCACATGTGTGCCATACATCTGGGACCACGAAATGTTCGACTGGATGATGCACCTGCAATACAAATATATTATGTAAATATATAAGTATACAAATACTATATAAAAAATAAAGTTATGCTAATATAATAAAAATATACACTCAGATGCCTGCGTAGTAGCATGTGCCTCAAATATGGGCGATGGTAGAGGCTCAGCTGTTGGTGGAGTAGATGCCACTGGTGGAGTAGATGCCAATGATGGAGGTCCCTGAGCAATCGATGCTGAGGTGGATGGAGTATGCTCTGACTGCTCCTCGGATGCTGAACTGTGCGTAACCCACCGAGGGACAAGGGTGAAAGCTAGATGGCATTTTTATGCCATCATGATCTACAACGTCAATGAACATTAATTAATATAACATGTTGAACAATAATATTAGTATAGCATCAATAAATAGTCTTTAATATGTACACTAATCAATTGATGGGTCTATCATTATGCAATGCAATAAATAAAAGCAACATGATATAAACATCCAGAAAATGTTATGTAATAAATTTTACAACATGAATTACATTCATAAATAATTAAGGATGAGCAACAGTCGTAGATTCGATCTCTTACACAAGCCTTAGTGTTAATTCAGAAATCTGAAAGAAGAACAAAGTAGATGATGGTGGCACCTTAGGGCTTAAAGTTGGAATCTTAGAGAGAGATATCAAATTCTATTCGCTCGAAAGCCAAGCTAGCTTCATGCCTGAGATAGTTGGCTCCATGCCTGAGATAGTCGGCTAGGGTCCTCCCCCAGTCGACTCGATCATGGCTCAAGCCAACTTAGCTTGAGCTGACTCAACTGCGTATCCAAGCTGGCTCGACTGTGTGCCATCCCCTCAATTAGTCCCTCTCCCCCTCTCTCGATCTCTCTCACCGATGATGGCGGCAAGACCGAACCCCTCCCTCCCAGCTTTTCCATCTCTCGATCTTCCTCTCTCCCTCTCTCGATCTTTCTCGTCGGTGAGGCCAGACCCCATCCCTCCCTCTCTCACTCTCTCGATCTCCCTCGTCGACAAGGCCGAACCCCATCCCTCCTAGTGATGCCGACAAGGCTGGTCCCCCCTCCCTCCCTCTCTCACTCTCTCGATCTCCCACTCTCCCTCTCTCGATCTCCCTCACCGACGAGGCCGGATCCCCTCCTTCCTAATGATGGTGGCGAGGCCAGACCCCCTCCCTCCCAATGATGGCGATGAGGCCGGATCCCTTCCTTTCTCTCTTAAGTACAGATCCATCGGATATTCAAATTCGGATCCGATACCAATAATTAAAATTGAATCCAGATCTAAATATCTAAGTTTTGATCCAAACTCAACCAGTTGATAGATCTAGTCCACAACCACCGACATGGTATGACCCAAGGCTACTGCCATGGCATGATCCAAAAACTATGGCATGCGATAATTATAATATTTATAATAAATTATTATAATATTCTATAAATTATTATAAATATATAAGATTAATAAATAATACTATAAAATTAAAAAAAATTATATCTGCTTCTATAGAGAGTGGGTTGCATCGAAAGCTTTGAGGGTCGCCGGCGATGATGCTAGAGGAGGATGATGGCACTAGAGGTAACCTAGGAAATAAAAGCAAGATAGTGAGATAGAGAAGAGAGAAAAAGAGGAAAGAGAGAGAGCAGGGGCGGTCGGGATGGAGGGCTAGGGGGAGGGGTACAGTGACAAAGAGGCCGAAGAAGGCTTCGCACTCGACTGGAGAGGTTAGAATGGTGGTGGTGGTGGGGGTGGTTTCTCTGGGGTCGATGGAGGGTGGAGGGGGGCTCACTGGAAGGGGGTTTGGTTTTGCACCGAGGTCGAAGGAGGATAGAGTGTGGGGAGAATTTCATGAGGACCAGTGGAGGGCGAGGGTGGATGGGGGTTCGCCTGAGGGAGGTTTCACAGAGGCCGAGAGAGGTTGGATGGGTTCACCAGAGGGGGAGTTCGCTGGGACCGAGGGAAGGGTCAGATTGGGGCGAAGGGGGTGGGTTTTATGGGGTCGACTAGGGGAGGGGTCGTCGGAGGGAGGTTCGTGGGGGGCCGAGGGAGGGTCGGATGGGGTTCGCTAGAGGGAGGTTTCGCTGGGTCGAGGGAGGTCGGAGGAGTTTGGGGGGCTGGGTAGGTGGCAGGAGGTAGAAGGGGCAGTCGGGATGGAGGGGTTGGAGGGGAGGGGAAGGAGGGTGGCATCGGTCAAGGGGGAAGGAGCCTCATCGACGATGAAGAGGAGGGGAGAGAGAGAGAGAGATCGAGTGCGCATGAAAGGAAAGAAAAAATTTGAAGATTTTTAATCTAACCTATGGCAGCGGTTATCGAATCGCTACCATAAATCTGCGATAGTGGTTATCCAAAATCGCTATCATAGATCTATGGTAGCAGTTTTATAACTACCGCTGTAGGTCTATAGCAGCGATTTTTGATAACTGCTGCCATAGATTAGAAATGATTTTTTTATTTTTCTCTAAATATTATATAATTTTAAAATTTAATGCCCATTTTCACCATTCATTATATAAATAATTACCATTAGAATGTCATCGCAAAAGATCACCTCGATTTGATGGCCCTAGCTTCATCGATCAAAAAAATTTAATTTCGACGATCATGAATGATGATGCGATGATCTGATAGATGGAGATCTTCGATGGGTCCAAAAACCTACAATGATGATCTCGATGATGTTTATAGCATACTATGAAAGTTTCACTTTAATCAGATATCGTTATCATGGTCAATTTAGTACGGAATGATTTCGACTGTTAAATTAGAAATAAGCGATCAAAGGATTAAATGACATCCGATTATGAGATAATTTTTTAGTTAAATAATTTTTGTTATAATTTTAAATATTTTATATGGTGATGATAGTAAAATTTAAATCATTTTCGTATAAACTATTCATGTTAAGCAGATATTGCAAAAGTACGAGCATAACAACCAATGAAGTTTCATAATGATTATCAGGAGACGTATAGTTTTAGATCATATTTTATCTCACGAGTTGAATTTTATAATCACCATCATAAAAAATGATTAAAATAGTAGCTAAGATTATTTATAAAAAAAATTATCTCATAGTCGGATACCGTTTGGTCCTTTGATCACTCGTTTATCATTTAATGGTCGAAACTAACCTATACTAAATTGACCAAGATAACGATATTCGATTGAAGTGAAACTTTGATAGTATGCTATAAACATCACCGAGATCATCGTTATAAGTTTTTGGATCCATCGAAGATCTCCATCTATCAGATCATCTCATTATTATTTATGGTCATTAAAATCGAATTTTTCTGATCGATGAAGCTAGGGCCATCGGATCGAGGCCACCATTTGCGACGATACTCTAATGATAATTATTTAGAAAATAAATGATGAAGATGGGCATTAAATTTTAAAATTATATAATATTTAAAAAAAATATATATGGCAGCGGTTATAATTAACCGCTGCCATAAATTAGATTATAGCAGCGGTTCCTACTAACCATTGCTATACGTCCGACTTATGGCAGCGGTTACAATGAACTGCTGCTATAGGTCGACCTATGGCAGCAATTTTTTGGAACCGCTGCTATAGGTCCGACCTATGGCAGTGATTTTTGATAACCGCTGCTATAGATCTGACCTATGGCAGTGGTTTTCTGTAACCGCTGCTATATGTCGGACCTATGGTAGTGGTTATAAAAACTGCTGCCATAGGTCTGACCTATGGTAGCAGTTAATAAAAACCACTGCCGTAGGAGCTGTGGCAGTGATTTCAAAAGCTGCTGTCATAGTATGCGCTGTCATAGGCCATTTTTGTAGTAGTACTAATGAAAATATCTTTCTTTGATTATTTGATTTGTAGTCCAAGAAAGAAGTTCAGCTCTCCCATCATGCTCATTTCAAATTCAACCTGCATCAGCTTTGCAAACTCTTGACAGAGAATTTCATTAGTAGCTCCGAATATGATGTCATCCACATACATTTGAACTACAAGAAGATCATTATTTTTCTTTTTCAAAAAAAGAGTGGTGTCTACACATCCTCTAATAAAATTATTTTGTAATAAAAATTTACTCAATCTCTCATACCATACTCTAGGTGCTTGTTTAAGTCCATAAAGTGCTTTATTTAATTTGTACACATGGTTAGAAAGTGAGTGATTTTCAAAGCCAGGTGGTTATTCTATAAATACTTCTTCGGCAATATAATCATTCAAGAAGGTACTTTTCACATCCATTTAAAATAATTTAAAGTTCATGTAGCAAGCAAAAGCAAGTAACAATCTAATAGCCTCTAATCATGCTGCAGGAGCATATGTTTCATCAAAGTCAATCCCTTCTTCTTGATTATATCCCTTAGCAACTAGTCTAGCTTTATTTCTTGCAACATTACCATGTTCATCTAATTTATTCCTAAATATCCATTTTGTGTCAATTATAGGATGGTCAAGGGGTCTATTTACAAGAGTCCATACATTATTTTTTTCAAATTGATTTAGTTCATCTTGCATGGCTGGCATCCAATTAGAGTCTTTCTCAGCTTCTTCTATGTTTTCAGGTTCTATTTGTAAAACAAATGCAAGATAATCAAATATTTTTTAAAAAAGATCTAGTTTTTATCCCTTGTGAAGGATTATCTAAAATCAATTCTCTTGGATGATTATGTGCATAAATCCACTCCTTGGATAGATCTCTATGATCATTAGATGCTTCATTCTCACCATCCTTATCCTATTCAATGATTGTTGTAGATTTACCTTTGTCATGAATGTTGTTGTCTCTCAAGTTTAACTCTTTCATTTCATCTTTGAGAATTCTTGTGTCATCATCAAAAATATCTTTTTTTCTCGAAGATTGATTGTTAGCTTCATCAAAAATGACATGTATTGACTTTTCAACAACCAAAGAGTATTTGTTGAAGACTTTATATGCTTTGCTAGATGTAGAGTATCCAAGAAAGACACCTTCATCTGCCTTAGCATCAAATTTACCTAGATTATTTTTACCATTATTATGAATGAAATATTTACAATCAAAAATATGAAAATAATTAATATTAGATCTTTTTCCTTTCCAAAGCTCATAGGAAGTTTTCTTTAAGATTGGACAAATAGAAACTCTATTTAGGATGTAACATGCTATATTAATGACTTCAGTCCAAAAGTATTTGGATAGATTTCCTTCACATAACATGGTACGGGCCATATCAACTAAGATTCTATTTTTTCTTTCAATAACTCCATTTTATTGAGGGATTTTAGGTGTAGAAAAATTATGTTCCATGTCATGTTCATTGCAAAATTCTTCAAAATATTTGTTTTTAAATTCTGTGCCATGATCGGATACATACCACAATTGAATTTTTTTCATTTGTTATCTTCTTATAAAACTTTGAAAATGTTGAAAATGCTTCATCTTTGTGGGCTAAAAATAAAACTCAGGTGAAACGAGAGTAGTCATCAACAACGACAAGACCATACTTCTTTCCTCCTAGGCGTGTGCTCCTGGTAGGTCCAAACAAATCCATATGTATTAAATCAAGAGGCTTGAAAGTTGAAATCACATTTTTAGATTTAAAACTCTTCCTAGTTTGTTTTCCAAATTGCCAAGCATCATAAATATGATCAACTTTAAAATTTAGTTTTGGTAGCCCCTTTACTAAGTCTTTATTAAGAAATTTATATAGAGTATGCATGCTAGCATGACCTAACCTATGGTGCCAAAGCCAACTAGTTTCTATGATGTTAGCATTCATTGCAACCAGACATTAGCCACTCTTCATGGTAATTTCATCAAGATTCACCATGTAGATATTGCCATGCCTAAATCCAATGAATTTTAAACTATCATCCAAGGAACTAGATACTTTACACAAAGAAGATTTAAAGGAAACTTTAAAACCTCTATCACATAGTTGACTAATACTAAGCAAGTTATGTTTTAAATTATCAACTAATAATACATTATCTATAAAGATGGAAGGAGTAATTTGAATTTTACCATAGCCAATTATTTTGCCTTTGCCATTGTCATCAAAAGTGACTACTCCCCTTTCTTCTTTTCTAGGATGACGAATTGCTCCTTATCACCTGACATGTGCCTTGAACAACCACTATTTAAGTACCACTCCCGTTTGGATCTTTGGGTTGCAAGGTATTCCTGCACAAACAATCAAGTGATAGTTTTAGGTATCCAAGTCTTCTTGAATTCTTTTGGGTTAGTGGTTATGGTTTCTTTTGGAATCCAAATTCTTTTAACTTATTTTTTACTGAATTTTCTAGTATTACACTCAAATGCTTTATGTCCTACTTTTCTGTATCTAAAGCAAGTGATATGTGAAATGCTAATTGATATTGGTGTAGTAAAAAAGTTTTTTAGAAACTTGGTTTTGTCTTCAGGTTTATATCATAGTATGGCTTTATCATAAACTCCTCTTTGATTATTTAAAATCATTTGCAATTTTTTAGAACTACAAGTAAATTTATCAACTAAAGATTTTAATTTATCCAATTCATCCTTTAGGATTTTGTTTTCTTATTTTAATTTGTTGTGGTTACTAATTATCTCTTCCTTTTCTTTTAAAAGAGTTTGAGTCATTTTCTTAAGATTTTTATTTTTTGTACTAATCTTTTTGAAATATTTCATCAAGTCATAAAAGGCATCTTGAAGCTTATCAAAAGTAAAATCTGTATCAAGAGTGGAGGATACCTCATCATCTTATGCCATGAAACATA
Source organism: Cocos nucifera (assembly GCA_006176705.1). NCBI lineage: Eukaryota > Viridiplantae > Streptophyta > Magnoliopsida > Arecales > Arecaceae > Cocos > Cocos nucifera. The sequence continues at coordinate 608,845 of QRFJ01000345.1, read as the reverse complement.
AGTTTGCTTCATTTTGATTTTTCCTCCAAGCTTAACTTGTTGCTGTCACTCCAAATTGCTAACATAGCTTTCTTTTTTGTTCTTTTTGGTCTCTTCTTCAACTAAGAACATTCAGCCCTAAAATGTCCTGACTTCTTGCATTCATAGTAAGTGGACTGATCCTTCTCTTTTTTCTTCTCTTTCTTCCTACTGGCTTCTCCTCTAATGAAGCTCCTCTTCTTGAATCCTTGTCTTCTTCTTCCCATAAATTTCTTGAGTTTTCTAATCACCAGAGCCATGTCTTCATCATTCTCCTCACTGATGGACAGATTATCTTCTTCTTCAACTATCATGGATTTCAGCACTATTGTTTTCTTCTTCTTGTTATCCTCTTCATTGTGCCAACTCATGGCAAGCTCATGTGTCATCAGGGATCCAATGAGCTCCTCTAGAGGTAGAGTGTTTAGATCTTTTTCCTCCTGGATGGTTGTCACCTTGGCTTTCCATATCCTAGGCAAAGATCTGAGAATCTTTCTCACCAATTCACTATTAGTATAAATTTTTCCTAAGCTTTTCAAATCATTTATAATATCAGTGAATTTTGTGTACATGCTAGTGATAGATTCAGTGGGATCCATTTTAAATAATTTATATTGGTGAACTAGCATGTTAATCTTTATTTCCTTTACTTGATTTATCCCTTCATGTGTGACCTCAAGTTTATCCTAAATTTTCTTAGCTGAATTGCAAGTGAAAATTCAGTTAAACTTATTTGCATCAAGGACATAGTAGAGTACATTCATTGCCTTGGCATTTAATTAGACAAGTTTCTTGTCCGTCTCATCCCAGTCCTTCTCTGACTTAGGAGAGGATATGCTATTGACAATGATTATAGGTGTGTGTGGGCCATTGACAATGACACTCCATATGTTATAGCTGAGGGCTTGAATAAAAATGCCCATGCGAGCTTTCCAATAAGTATAGTTGAATCCATTGAAAAGAGGTGGCTTATTTATGGATTATCTTTCGACAAGAGAACCTCCTAATTAGATTGACATGATCTTTGTCTCTAGCTGATAAAATCAATAATTAGTAGAGAACCAAGGCTCTAATACCAATAATTGCCTAGGTAGACAATCCAAGAGAGAGGGATGAATTGGGTTTTCAAAAATTTAAAGTAGATATGTGTGGTGAAAAAATATTGGAAGCCTATGTGAATTACATGAGAGAGTAAATAAAAGACACACGCAATAGCATGCATACAAACAAGAGAATTTTATAATGGTTCGGTGCACTTCCAGCACTTACATCCACTCTCCAAGCAAGATTCTTAAAAATTCCACTATAATCCTACAAGATTATAGCTAGATAGTTTTCTTGAGCTCACTATCTAAAAATCTAGTTGGTTTTTCCCTTAGGTTCACCAACCATAACCCTTACAAAGATCAGACAAATCAAATCGAGACAAACAATGGGAAGAAAAATCGCAAAACCCAAGCTCCAGTCCCTACTGAAATCAAGTACACGAAAAGAGAAAGAAAGATTTTACAACAAAGAATGCTCTTTTAAAAGAGCAAAAATGTTGTCATTGTAGTTCATTGGAAGCCTCCTTGAATGCTTGGAGTTATTGCACTTGAAGGCTTTCCAATGCTTGAGAGAACTGTTTGATTGGAGATTTGTGTATTAGTTGAAAAATAGGACGTGTGTTCCTTTCTCTCATTTTTCTTAGATCTTTTGAAAATACATCTTCTTTCTTTTATATCTGGTGCATTTCCTCTCTTCTGGTGATGATTAGAGTTTAGAAAAAGTGAAATCTGACCATTCGAGAGCAATAACTAGCCATTGGAGCCAAGAAAATCTGATCTAGAACGTCCCATCAAAAAGTTATCGTCATGTCTAGAGACCTCTTGGATTATCTTGAGATGTCTCACCAGATTTCAAGGCTACTCGATTTGATCAGAAGATCTCTTGGCTTCAGTCACTCGAAAAATAGCTTTCTGAAAAAATTGAATTACCTGAGATTGAGAGCTCTCGATTTTGAACGAGACCTCTCAAGAATCCTGCGAGACCTCTCGCTTTCAAAGTACAAAAACTATGTTTCTATCTTCTGAGATTCAAAGCTCTCAAGATTCACTCAAGATCTCTTGAAATCATGCCAGAAGTTCATCTGGATGTGCCAGTCTTCATGAGAGCTCTCAAAAAAACTCCAAGACGTCTCAAAAACTACTCCAAGACTATTTTGAGAAATTTTTTGCACCAATCAAGGAGATTTGATTTTTATTTAAATTAAGCTTTGTGTCATTCTCAATTTGATCAAAGAGCTCTCTTTATTCTAACATTTGTACACTTAAAATAAAATATATTAGTAATCATTTGCTTTAATATTTGGTTATCATCAAAATCACTTAGGGGGTCAACACTGAGTGTCCGTATGACTCCATCATACATCCTCACTCTTTTTGTACCAACACCAGCAACTTTATATGGATGATCATCTCCAAGACTTACACTTCCTCCATCGGATCTTTCATAAGATGAGAACCACTCCCGATGTGTAGTGTAATGGTGGAAACATGCTGAATCCAGTGTCCAATGATTGTCCAACTCTGCTACTCCATCTGATACTATCAGTATATCTTCTCTACTATCTTTAGATAATAGAGCACCACTTCCATTGATCGATCTATCCTTAGAAATGCCCTCTGTCTTTTCATTCTTCAAAAATGATTAATTTCTTCTAATATGACCAAGTTGATAATATTTGTAACATTTCCAAGCCTTCTGATTTTCTTGAGACTTTGATCTATCCTTAGATTTATCTCGAGTCCTCTCCTTAGGCCTCTCTCACCTCTTATTTATAGAAAGCATATCTAAATTAGAATTTTCTCTAACTAGCCTCTCTCGCTACTCGTTATACCTAAGAATTCCAACCACTTTCTCGAAGTTTAATATCTTCTTTCCATACATCAGAGTAGTAATGAGACTATCATATGCTATTGGCAGCGAACACAATAATAGGAGAGCTCTATCCTCCTCATCAATCTTCATATCAAGGCTCATAATATCCAAAAAAACTTGATTGAATTTTTAGATGTGGAAAACTAGATCTCCTCCTTTGGGCATCCGTAAACTATATAGCTACTTCTTCAACCATAGCTTGTTTGTAATGTTCTTGCCCATATAAGTGTTCTCCAGTTTCTATCAAAGCTTCTTCAGTGTGGTTTCCATCTTAATCTCTAGTAGAACTTCATCAACGAGGCACATACGAATCATACTGAAGGCTATCTCTTCAAATTTCTTCCACTCTTCAATAGAAATCTTTTTCGATCTTTCGCAAGTCAAGACCTTGTAGATTCTATTCTGCACCAGCAGATCTTTCATCCTTTGCTGCCAAAGGCTGAAGTTATCCTTGCCATCAAACATTTTAAAGTCTATCTTGATGGTACTTGATGCCATCCCAACCAGATTCCAATAATCGAATACAAAAGAGAATAAATAGTGTTCAAAGAAATCTATTCAACATCTTACCACAACACCAGACGAAGCTTTGTCCTTTCCTCCATCAGTCTAATAATAAGGCTCGGATACCAATTGTTGTTCTAGATGGCTATGCTCTGATACCAATTATTGTTCCACCAGATGGCCACTTTGATACTAATCTGTCAAGAACAATTCTTGCTACTTGAAGATTGCAAAAACAGTAATAAGGATCCAAGGAAAGAGATGGCTAACTTGTGAAATCCTAAAAAATCCTAGGGCATGGAGAAGAGAGGGAGAACGAGAGAGAAAGAGTGAAATTTTAGGAAGAAAAGGCTTGTATCGATTCCATACTTAGTTTATAAAACTCAGTACAGAGTATATATAAATGGTCAAATAAGACCCAATCTAAAAAACTTCCCTAGCTAACCTAATGTGATGCACTCCTCGAGTTCATGTATACCCATGTCGCCCATGCACACATCCATTGGACAAATTTCAGTCCAATTCATAGGTTAGCCCCCTTAGGATCTTATAAATCAAGACCCTAAGTCCCAGGATTAAACCCAATCCCAGGCCAGAACAAAAACTACATTCTATTCTGTTCACTGCTCGAGCTGGCTCGATCAGCAATTGGATCGACTCGATGGTGATGTCTCCTACGAGAGCCCGAATTATAACTCTCTATTCTACTACTCGAGTCGGCTCTCTCAGGGTTTGAGCTGGCTCGGCTTCTACTCGGACTAGCTTGATAGGAATTGAGCTAGCTCTTCCAGCGTATTAGCCTGATACACTTTCTAGACTTCTACTTGAGTCAGCTCTCTCAGAATTTGAGTTGACTCATCTTCAGCTCGGGCTGGCTCTTGCATAGCTCGGATTGGCTCTTCTGATAGGATCCAAGCTAGCCCTTCTGAAATGTTCACCAAAGCTTTTCAATGGTTGATTTCATTCGCTCCTTGCTCTCTTTCCACCTACTTTCAAGGCTTAAGAGCACCATACCTGAGCTCACACTGGATCTAAATCCGATCCATATATGTGTTAGCCACCTTAAGATCTTATTGGACTAAATTTTAAGACCCAAATAGAAAATCTCATTTAGTTCTGTTCGCCACCATCGAGCTGGCTTTATCAGGAGCTGAGCTGGCTCGATTTTATCTCATCCGAACCCTATCTTCTATCTATCTGAGATAGTCGGCTCGACTGCACCCCAAGTTGGCTTGATCTCAGTTTAAGCCTGCTCGACTGCGTATCCAAGTTAGCTCATCTATGTATAAGTTCCTTGTCTTGGCTGATTCTTCTCCTGACTTTGGTCTTTTGCTCCACCTTATGTTCCAAATTTTTGGAGCACCTACCAAGCCCTCCTCAAGGTCCTCATATCTGAACCTCGAGCTCGTGCAGGAGTACACGCCGCCTTCATCCTAGGATAACTCCTATCCTAGTCCTAGGATCTTACTTATCCTAGTCTTCCAGGAGCCAACATCTTGGCTCTTCTTGTGGCCCCTCAAGGCTTGGGAGCACCACACCAAATCCTACATGATGGTTGATGAGAAGAGATCTATGAAGGCAGCAACTGACATTCGGGATATCAATGACCCAAAAGGGGTCGAAAGCCGACAATGGGTCAGTGATGGACATTTTAGAGATTATAACGAAGCCTTCACATGAGATTCGTAACACTTGAATATTAAATTACCATGGTTTCATACATTCAGATTTTTAACTTTTAAAATCATGAATATAGTGGAATAAAAATTAGATTAAAACTTTTTTAATCTACAGCATGCCTCAGATCTAATCTAAACCTGGTAATAGGATCTTCAAATGAAGGGTAGGATTAAGATAACCAAAATCTAAAACTTAAAACATGAGGAAAGAAGATCTAATCTTCATACCTTTACACAAGTTGATTTTTATCATGAACTGATGATCATGGATGTCTTTTAGATTATGTTTGGTAGCCAGTAATCTATCCAGATTGCTGATAATTTAAAAGAGCCCCACAGATTATCATATTTGGTATACCTTTTAAGTTGATAATATAGATTGCCGGGTAATCCAGATAGATTACCAAGTAGAGGGATGGCTATTTGGATTATTAAATATTTAGTAATCTGATAATGACATGTTTAAATAAAAATATTCTTATAAAAAATATAATATAATATAATATTTATTATAATAATATTAAAATATAATATTATATTATTATAATATGATTATAATATTTATTATTATATTATCATATATTATAATATTATAATATATAATAATATAATAATAAAATATTATAATCATATTATAATAATTATAATAATATATGATCATATACTAAGAATATATTATAATAATATTATATTATATTATATTATATTATATTATAATAATATATTATAATATATTATAAATATAAATATATAATAAAATATAATATATTTTATATAATATAATATATAATATAATATAATATAATATTTATTTATATTATAAATATAATATTATGTTATATTATAATAATACTATAATATAATATTATATTATATAATATTATAATAATATATTAATATAATAATATAATAATATAATAAATTTTATTATTATATAAATAATATAATATTATATTATATTAAAATATTATAATAGATATTATAAATATAAATATATTATAATATATAATATATATAATACTTATAATATATATATTTATATTTTGTATATGGGGTGTGACTTTTAATAAATTTGATCTGAAAGTATTTTGAAAATTTGATGTTACATTATCAGTAATCTGATTGTCATATCAAACATATCAATTAAGATTTTCAGTAATTTTACAGCAATATTACCTACGTGTACTAAACATAGTAATCAATGTTACTGACAATCTATCTAGATTGTAGGTAATTCAGATTACCACTACCTGGTAATGCACTAAATGTAATCTCAGTTTTCTAAAGTTGCACAAGCATTCGATCTCTATAAGTATCCATATGAAGCCTTGATTTGATCGAAGGCTCCTTGATTTCATCGGCATGCTAGCTTCCGTATAGAGATAGCTTCCTTGATGGTTGAAGAGCATCTTTCTTTTTCTTTCTTAGACTCTCTCCAAGGAAGAGGAAGAATAGTTGGAGGATGATGAGAAAGAAGAAGTAGAGGAACTCTTTCACTCTTTTCTTTTCTTGAAGCCCACATCCAAGAGGAAGAAACCCTCCCCATATCCCATGTACAAGAGGTCTTGCACCTCTCTCAAAACCCCCTCACACAAAAGACCCCTTTGGAATATTAGCATGAAGCCACTCTCATTCCCATGCCCCAAAACAAATGCCAAGAGAATTAGCATGTCTTCTTGAATTCCATGCCCTAGGGCTCTTTTATCTTGGCGTGCATAAGGGATAGAACTCTATTTGGATAGAGTTTGGGGGCATCCAACTCTTGGACGCCTCCCCTCATTGGCTTCACGCAGACTCTGCAAGAAGAGGGGCACGTGGGCTTTTTGTTAGGGTGAGATATCACATGCTAAAACATATGAGAAGGGGTGATTAGATGAGGCTAATGGAAAAGGTGCGTGGATTAAATTAGTGCATGGGAGAATTCATATCAATCTAGACTCCATTTTTTATCTAATTTAATTCAAATCAAATCACATTTGATTAGACCAAAACACATGAATGAACCCAATCTGATTAGGCTCTAATCCTCTTGATCAAATCAAGAATTAATTGAGTCCAAGTCCTGATCATATCAGGATTTAATCTCTCTTAGCAATTAGATCATCCAATAGCCTAATTGGGTTAGACCTAATTGAATCTAATTCAATTAGACTTGATCTAGTCCTCATAATCCAATCAAATTGAGTCAATTAATAATCTAATTATTAATTAATTTTTTTATAATTAATTATAACTTTTGTATTTGGATAATCATCAATCATATTGATGATTATACCTATCAATGATTTATAATTGTTGATCAGCCACTTGATCAGATTGTTACTTCTAGTATGTGTAACTCCATAGGTTTGAATATTAAGTCAGTAGCACAAAAATAAATTTTCTATACCAATTGAAGTGACCATCTAGTAATGGTATCCGATGTGTAGATAGTGTTGAATATAGCAAAGCAACACTAAAAATCTATTGGCATATCACTATAAGAATCTAGACTATTAGCGATGACTAATGACCATCACTAATAGTTTGTCTATCATCGCTAATAGCCCCATCATTTCTAACACCATCGTAAAAGCTAATCTAAAAAATTCTTATCGCTAATTAACATTATTAGCAACAAAAACTCATGCCATAGCTAATAAGGCTATTAACGATGACTTCAGAGATGGAATAATTCCACCGCTAATTATTTTTTAATATTTAAATTAAATTTAAAAAATTAAAAATATTAGCAATGATATTTTAATGGCTAATGCCATCGCTAATAATTATTAGCAATCAAAATTACCATCACTAATATCATCTCTAATTTTTTTAATTTTTAAATAAAATAAAAAAATATTTTAAAAAATATTAGCGATGGTAGTTTGGTCTTCAATGCCGTCACTAATAGTTATTAGCAATGACAGTTGTCATCTCTAATACCGATGCTAATAGTTAATTTTATTTTTTAAAAAAATTAATAATAATATTTTTAAAATCTATTTTAATTAATCATAATGAATTATGATTCTTAATATCTATTATAATTAAAATCCAAAGATAATATGATAATCAAAAATTAAAAACTAATTATATTATATAAAAATATAAATTATATAATTTTTTTTACAAGCAATATCAAAAAATATAATACATAAAAAAATTAGGTTTGATCCTTATTATTGTCTGCCTCCTCCTCCTCTTACTCTTCTCCAGCAGTTGGTGGATGAGAGCCGAATGTTCCAGCATCCTGTAATGAAAAAAATAAAATAATATTAGTAAGTTAAGTTTCAATATAGAGGCATATCTTTCGATATATTTTTTTGATTCTTGAATAGATTATTTCTATATATTCTATTTGATGATACAAAGCTATAAGCACCCACTGCCTACTGATTGGATGGTTAGATTGAATTTTTAGCCTCTAGATTTTTTTTCTGGATTTAAACCTAAATATATGAAGCTTCTAAATATAAAAACTTAAAATAATTAAAATAATTTAATAATATAATTATTTAATATGGTGGTTGGGATGATAAGCCCAGTTGGTCGCATAGCTATGGGTTCCAGAGAAGCTCCATGATCGTATCGTGAATGGCATTCAGAAGGCTCTAAGATCGTTGGCTCAAAAGCCTCGGCACGACTTCCTCCATGTATGCATGGCTCTAGGTCTGGGACATCGAGGCCTGTAAGGATACCGAAGGATATCAAAGTAGTGGAGGATTGAAGCTATGGCTGAATCTATGATCCGGCTCCTACTCATCCTCTCGGTGGTGCTGAGCCATCCCTCAAGGTCAAGGAGAGGCTGAGAAGATGGGTCATCGCCATACCTCTCAGCAATGTATATCACATAAAGTGTCTACATAGTTTAGAAATATATTAGTTGTAATATAAAAATCAAATCCTATAACAACTTAATTAATAAATAAAGTTTAAAGTTCTTACCATGATATATCATGATGTAGAATCTAAGTAGTCACCAGTCTTCTTAGACTGGTGTGTAGCCTACCACAACTACAACTGATCTGGTAGATGACCGAGCTGCCATATCTATAATAAGTAAATAATAAAATTAAACTAATTAGAACATGCATATAAGAGTTTTTATAGTTCTAGTAAAGAGTTTTGGTATTAATTTCTTACCAATCTATCGGCTACAATATATGTGCCGACCGAACCGCCTGTGTGCTTGATTAGATCCTATTGGGCAGCTTGATTTTATCAGCCCTCTATCGCCTACTAGAGTACTCCTTGCTGCTCTATTAGTCGTAGAAGGCCTGCCATCTATCCGCCGGCATCCAGTGATCCATGATGGAACTCTAGTCCGATGGTGACTGAAAATCGGAGTGTTGGATGGCGGACTACCTGAGGCTATAGAGGCCATCTCGGAGCCTCAGTGTGGCCACCTTCTTGAAGGTCTGATGGCCAGCCTTCTCATCTTGGTGAGTCTCGAATCGATAATATTCTTGCAAAATAGAAGCAAGTGTATATTAATACATAATTAAAATATCAATGTATTGGAAATTTAAAAATTAAACTAGTTTTAACTTACCATAATGATCTCTTAGATTGCATTACGAGTTCCAAATGGCTAGTTGGAGAACTCGTTCATCGGCCCTAGTATCAAGCGTCAGATGATATCAGTAACCACCTAAGATACTCCAGACTCTCTAAATATTCTACAAAATTGATTTTGAAAAATAAATGTTAACTCTAGAATAGCTAAATTCTAAATATATTAATTAAAGTTGTAGTACTTACAAGCGGTTATGAATCTGGATGAGCTATCTATCCTTTGATCAAGTCGGAGGTTCCATGAGCCGGATGGATCCTCGACCACGACTCTATGTTTAGGAGCTGGTCGCTACCACATGTGACTATGAGGTCACTAGTGATCTTCTATCATTCGAATCTGAGTATAAAATATCTAATATTAAGAATGTTATATTAGTTATCAAAGGATAAAATTATTGAGAAAAATGTCTCAAGATTCGATCCATAATAAGTCCAGAATGAGGTCCAGGACAACGAACGAAGTCCAATAAGCCCAAGAACAGCCCAAACAGAGTATGGATGGAGAACTTACGTGCAAAGAAAGGATGAAGCAGGATAGCATGACCCTCGAGCCCATCGAAGGGGCCCATGGTGACATCGATCGATGATGGTGTGGCCTAGGTTGGTAGCGCATCACAGCATTGGGCTAGTCACACACTGGGTTGGGTGCATACGTGCGAGCGCGCGCATGGACATAGGCCATGTAGGCACCTAGCCCATACAATCCATCGTGGACCACCGGTGCACAGGAGCCCACGTAGACCATCCTGCCATTTCATATGGTCCATGGCACTATTTCATGGACCGATCGAGATCCAATGGCTCAAGTAGGAGCTGGTTGTGATTGAATGGCTAGGACTTAATCTGGCATGATGAATTGCTATTTTACATGATCCGATGGTTAGAAGAACTTTCGATCATGATCGGATGGCTGAGGAGTAATTTGAACTTGATCAGGGACTATGGTGCGATTTGAGGCCTAGGAGGGAGCCGATCATGATCGGACAGTCCAAAAGTGGTCTTGGGTATGTTTGGAACTAGGTTTCCTACTGAAATACTATTTTTAGATTTCTGAAATCTATATAATTTTAATTAACAAATTATTCTTGAGAGATTTTAGAGAGCTTTTGTGAGGATTTTGGAACTTCTTATTGAGAGACTTTGGTACAAGGATTGTAAGTTCCTCTTATATTTGTTGATTTTCTTTCTCTCTGTTGGAAAATATGTAGGATTTCATGCATGAATTTTAATTTTTTTTTGAAATATAATGCAGTGGAAGTTATAAATTAAACCATTTAATCTACAAATGCATGTAATCAAATTACTAAATCCTACAACTAGGATCCATAACATGTCATAATGCATTCTTAAATCAGAAAATAAAAGGTTTGGTATTGATCAAATCAATTGTTGCCTAGAAATGTAGCAACCCAAGAGGAGGGGTGAATTGGGTTGTTTAAGAAAAATTTAAACCAAATTAAAGTTTAAGCAAGTATGTGCTTCTATTTAAGCTAAGTTGTGTATTTAAGATATATATAACGCAAGCAACAATAGAATCATGATATAATTAGGGCTATGCAAGAATTTAATCAAGCTAAGCAAAAATTAAAAGTATGCAAGATAGGAGAGAAAAGGCACAACATAAACACAAAATAATTTATAGTAATTTGGTGCACCCTCGCACCTACATCCACTCCCTAAGAGCCTCTTGAGAATTCCACTATAATATCTTGACTGCAGTGTGTTTGTTTTAACCCGAGATCACGAACAAATCCAGTTGATTTTCTAGAATCACCAACCATAATCTTATACCAATAGTTTTCTGGGTTCACTATCAGTCTAGTTGATTTTTTGGATCACTAACCACAATCTTACACCGATAGTTTTTCGGGCTCACTATCAACCTAGTTGATTTTTTGGGTTCACCAACCAAAACCTACATAATGTCCATTTTTTGGCTTGGATGAGCCTTTACCCCAAGTTTCTTTTCCCCAAAGAAACTTGTAAACAAATCAAAATACAAAGATAGGTAATTTTAGCATAAAAACAAAAACCATAAATAAACTCTTTTGATGCGCCAAGCAGTGCTTGATTGATTGGCTCTTTTAAAGCTTGAACACTCTTCTTTGAAGCTTGAGAGGATGCTGGAGATGATGGTGAAGATTGTCCTTGAAAGCCCTTTGAAATTAGTATTTGGTTCCTCTCTTTTCGTTCTTCTTTTGATGTGCAATGAATTTCGTTCAAATCTAAAATATTTTCTCTTTAAAATTCCTTAATCTTTCTTTCCAAATATTTTTCTAGCCTTTTATACTCTTTGTCATAGCTTTTGGATCAGTTCTAGCCGTTGGAAGCCTTGAAATAGCTGTTGGAGTGGAGAAATGATCGTTTGAAAAACCCATAGAAAACTAGCTATTACGATCATTGGATTGGCTCAGTTTTTGACTGGATCAACTCAGTCTTAACTGGGTCGGCTCAGTTTATAGCTGAATTGGCTCAGTCTCCTGGGTATTGAAAAACTAGCTTTCTGCACTTTTTGTTTTTTGCTTTCACTGAGACTAGGTTGGTCTAGTTTGCATGCCATGCATGCCAAAGATAATTTATGATCTTTTCTTCTCCAAATTTTTTTGTAGACTAGACTTGTTCTTTTTATCTTGATTTAATCTTTATTTTGACCTCTTAAAAGATGTATCCATTCTAGAATTTTTTCTCTAAAATTTTGAGTGATGAATCTCCATTTGGATGAGTGGAAACATTTAAAATTTGCGAGCTCTTAAAATTTACAACTACACATCCTCATAAACATCATTAGTAATTTAATAATTTATACTCAAATACTTTTATTATTGTCAAAATCAAACTAGGGTCAACAATCTCTCCCTTTTCGATGATGACAAACTTTGAGTATATGCATAAAAATATAGTTTAATGTATTTCAATAAATTAGCTAGTATAAGTCATGAAGTAATAATATACATAAACATAAATGCATACACACTTCATGAAAGCTCTAATTAATGTTTTACATAATTTATATACTCATATCAAAATAATATTTCAATCCAAATCAATGAGTATTAAGGTTTCAAGCATGAAATTCATTGAGTTTCTTAAATATTAATTCTTTAAGCATATACTCAATACACCTCTCTCCCTTGTTGACAACATCAAAAAGCTCATGAGAAAGAATAACAAATAATCATCAAAATCAACATTAAGATATTAAATTGAGAGATGTATCAAATTCATAAAGTCAAATCAAAAAAATCATCTTTCCTTTTGAATGAATATATTTTTTTTCAAAAATTAGCTTAAATTCAAAGATTATAGACTCTCCCTCTTTTTAAATGAATATGATCTTTTAATCAGATTTTTAAATATATACTTTTAAGCTTTAAGAGGAATAGAGTTTTTTAAAATATTTGATTATGAAACTAAGCATAATGTATACTTTAATATTCAATCTTTCCTTTTCTTAAGAAATTTTAGTTAATTAAGCTCGAAAAAGATATGTATCGGAGATGTATCGAGCAAAGAGAAATAAATATATCAAAGCAAAAGATAGTCATATTTTCAAATTCATTGCTTTGAGTAAAAATTATTTAAAATAAATAATTCATAAGAATTTTACAATGCACATAAAAAATTTAAGATCAAATTTGAATTTTCAAATGAGTTTTAAAATTGAGTTTAGAAATTCATTTTTGAGAAGAAATATGCAAAAAATTTAATTTAGCTTCAATCATTTGCCAAAAATGATTATGTAAATCAAGTTTAAAGGTTGGCACATGAAAAATTTAGTATTATATTTATCAATGAGCTTCAAAATTATAAGAATGTATTAAAATCAATCTATTTGGAGTAAGAATATGTCTCAAACTCATTTTTCACTTTAAAAAGTTATAAAAAATGATTTGATAAACAAAAGCATGCATGTCAAATTGAATAAATACCTGAAAGCTCAATTTAAGAAGATCATAAAGAAGTTTATTGAGAATTTAAGTTCATATTTAATTTTTCTTGACTCAAATTAATTAAAATTTTCAATCAAATCAAATTAAAAAATATCGCTCCTCCTATTTTTCATATTTATAGTTAGATTAATTTATTTTTCAACTTTCCCCTCCTCTTTATTTCAAATCAAGCACATTTAACATGAATTTAACTACTAAATTCAGATTTTCTAAAATTAAAAAATATTTTTAATTTTAAAGATCTTTTTAATTAAATGATCATTTCTTCTTTAATATGTTCTCCTCCTTACTTTTGCAAACAAGAACATTCATAGTTAATTAAACTTATATTGATTTAAGTTTCTTAAATGAATAATTGATAAGGAGAAGCTATTAAGTCATGCTAATTTTCAAGATAATTTCAATTCATAGCATGATATATTTCAATATTCATCACTTTTTTATCATAAATTTTAGATTCATCACTTTCTCACAATGCCTCCAAAATTCAAAAATGATATTATGAATGTATCAGAGTAAATATATGGTCCTAATATGTAGTATTCAAACAAAATTAGAGTAAAACATGTTGTCAATGCAACATACATTTGAGAAGAAGATTGTTTGATATCAATTATAAAAATAAATATCTCTTTATCAATTTTGATACCCGTTAAAAAAATAGCTTAAACAGTAAATGTCTTAGATATTTTTCTTGATACAAAAAAAATCTATGAAAATAATTTCTTTCTTATCTTGAGAGGTATCAATCAATTTGAAGCATAAAGGTATCAATCTTATAATTTATCTTAAGCAATAATGTCAATCATATATTCATGCAAAATAGATTTGAGATAATACATTCTTTTCTTTTGCTAAAGATAAAGTAATAGAGTATAAAGCAATAATGGTCTATTTGATACCAATTGTTAAAGCTTTTGATCAAGGAAGATGAATCAATTAAATTCAGATCAAATTATTTTGATAGATTATTTTGAATTGATATCAATAGATCATGTAAATCAATTCATAGAGAGTATTTTTTTAATTTTTATTTTAATTTAAATTTAGATCTTTCTTTTCTTAAGAAGTACTACTCAATTAAGTTCAAAAAAAATATGAAATTCTTCAAATTTATCTCAAATGATATCATATCAACCATAAAAAAATCAAATTTGAGATAAATACAATCTTCCCCTTTTGCCAAAAGATAAAATAATAAAGTTTAAGGCAAGAGTAAACTACTTAATACCAATTATGAGAATTAGGATACCAATTATAATAGTATTCTTGAAAAGTTCTACTTTGATACAAATTGAAAGAAGTTTGAACCTATATCTTTTAATAATATTCCATTTAAAATAGAAAATAATCAATTTAATTCTTCTTAATATCAAATATTTTGAAATTCAATCCAAATAGCAACTATCCAGAAAGAATTATCTTTATTCTTTTGATCAATGTAGATTTATAAGCACATCTCTTCCTATTGAATAATGTTGGATATATTAAATATATTCTCAAATTCAATTATGAAAGAGCTTGAGTTTCAAAAATTTTAGAGTGTTGAAGCTTTTCAATGATTAGGGATAAGCATAAGATAAACTTTATTGCTTTCTTTCATTGAAAAGTATCAATCATTTACATTCTTATAGGATTTCATTTTTTCAGATTTGTTTCAAAAGATATCACATCAAAAATATATTGAAGCAATGTATGGTATTGAGTAAAGTATACTTGAGAAGAAAATAATTTTATATCAATTATTTTCAAAAATAAACAAATGAAGCAAAGTTTTTTTTAGATATCAATTAATTATAAGATGGTACAATCAAACCAAGTAATATATGAATGGACAAATCAAGAGTCATATAAATCCTCAAAACAAAGATGGACAAATCAAGCAATATAAGTAACTTCTTTTTAAAGTTCAACAATAATTTTTTTTTTTTTTAAATGAGTACTCAAACAATATGAATATTCAAATATGTAAAATGATTTCTCTTGAAAGATCCTAACCGATGAGGGTATCACTTGAAGATCTAAGAGAAGCAATTTCTCTTATTATCTTTCAATATAACTCAACCAGAATTTTCAATTGGAATAAGATTAAGTTAAGAAAATATTTCTTCCTCATTTTGAATTCAAAATTAACTTGGTCGATAAAATACAATTTCAATAGTGCATTTTTCTTTTACTCAAGATCATAGATTTAAAAAGAAATACTTCTCAAATTTAGTTAAGGATCAGAAAGCTCAACAAAAGGATTTTTAGAAATCATCAAGTAAAGTATCAATTAAATTCATAAATCTACAAAGACATATTCAAGAGAACTTTTCAACTTAAAAATAGCTCTTGAATTTAGATCACATAAGATCTTTTCATCCTTCTTACATGGACCAATTCATAGAAAAATATCATTAAAATCAATCAAATTGAATCAAATTTAGAAATTATAGCAGGATGTACCAAATATTTTGCAATGTTTGTGTATCAAAGAGTATCAAGATTAGATTTATAGTACACTTCATTATTCTCAAATGCATGAATGTAAAGTATTTTCTCAAATTCAATTAGACATAAGCATTTCGAAAATTCATCTCTTCTTTTGTCTACTTTTCAAAACTCATCTTGTTGTTCTCAAATTCAAATCAAAGTATTTTTGAGCGTAGAGTATTTAAGAATTCAATATCGAGACAAGTCATTATGTGAAATTCAAATCATCATCTTCTCAAAAAAAATATCACTCATCTAAGTCCAAAGAAACATGAAATTTTTAATTTTGTCTCAAATTTCTTTAAGACTATAGTAGTGTTAGTCAAATTTTAAGATTAAAGGATTAATTCCATTTACTCCAAAAGATTGAGATCGTAATTTGCAAGGTAAAAGCAAGAATACTAAGCAATAAAAATTATTTTATAAAAATTATTTATCATAATATTCACTCATGCAAAGTTCATTAATAAATTATCTTTTAAAAGTTACTAAAGATTTTCAAAAATGAGTCAATAGAGTAAGTTCACTAAGATAAGTAAAGCATAGATAATCATTGATAATTTTATAGTACAAGTAACTTGATTTTAGTATTCTAATAACATTTTATTCCCTTATTTTTCATAGTAAATGCTAGAAAATTAGTATTTTTTATGTTTGTCCTCCTTTTTCTTTTAAATTATACATATTTAAGCTTAACATTTTTCTCCTCCTTTATTTTACATGCTGAGACATTTTTGGTCAAATAGCCTTTTAAGAGCAAAGTTTTACTTTCTCCCCCTATGTTTTATAGCCAATGCCATAAATTGAGTTGTTTTAAATTTTTTTTTTTAAGTTGTCAACAAATGACCATGATATATATATAAGTAAATATAACAAATGATCAAATTAATTGAAGGCAAAAACAAAATTATGTTGAACATAAGAGTTTGATATTCATTGATTTCATAAAGGATGTTTTCAAAAGGATGCCTACAAGAATGACAAAATAGATTACTAGGAAGTACTAAAGTTCTAAGAAAATAAATCCTAGCATCCTAAGAAGTGTAGGTTGGCATATCTTTAAGAAGAAAGTTCAAGTTGACTAGATAGAGAGGATAGTCTAGTATCTCCAAATAACTAACCTTAGTCATGCATATACTCCCTCGCTAAAGTGATAGCCTGAATCAATCACATTGACTCCTTTCTGATCGATGATTGTGCCTCCATCAGATCTCATCTTATCTGCTGTGCCTGTGAAGTAAATTTTTGAATTTTTGCACAAACAAAAAGAATGATTCTGATGAAAATCCTATCGATAAATGCATTTTTTCATCCAATATACCAAATAATCAATCTAAGCTCTCTGGATGATTGATCTATGGAGGTAGAGCTACTTTTGTCTAAACTACTAGATCCTCAATCCTAACATCTATTATAGCATGAGTGTAGGTATGCAAAGTGGAATCTTCTGGAGAATATGATGCATGACTAATATGAAGAAGATCCTATTGGTCATGTAGTCGCATTTCTATACTCAGCTGATTGGCATTGATATCCTCAATGCCCTCGACATTATCTCAAACTAGCATAATGTTTAAATATATCACTACTTGAGACAATCCAAGGTACTCGTAGCATGCATCCAATATTATTAACATTCATCTCAGTCTACATGCTTTTTACTTTGAAAATTAAACTTTCAACTCTCATTTTTATGCAACCATAAAATTCTCTCACTGATCCAAGGTAGGTGGGCAAATCCAAGAAGCAGATAAATTTTTAGTTCATTAATAAATATCCTTAGTGTCCGAGCTAATCTTATATCATCCAATATAATATGGACTCTTCAAACTTCTGAGTCTAAATTTTCAATCCTAAACATTATATTTTCAAAAAATTCTTGAATTGAGTTTAGATAGATCAAAAGAACATGGAATTTCTTAGCCCAATCTCTTAATTTTTTATACAATTAAAATTTTTTCTTGCTCTAGAAATTCAAAAATTATTTTGAAGCTTGGTCCTTCTTTCTTGTATGGAATAATGATTTGAAAAAGCCCTAAGTTTTTAAATTTCTGCATGGAACTTTCTCTTTCTTTGTGCTAATTACTTTCGAGGTGCCAATGGAGAACAAGGACCACAAGGATAGGATGGAAATGAAAAGAAAGATCCAATTTTGATGGGAGTGAGGTTTGAAAGCAATTATGGCTCGAGAAACATGAAAATAGAATGATAAAGCCTTGAAATATTTTCAATTAAGAAATCCATCTCAGACATAGGGGTCGATTCCTTACTAAATAGTTTTTCTTCAAGAAACCATGAGTCGACTTCTTAATGCAGAAAATAGTTTAAGGAGTTTTGATTCAAAGTGAATATAGTTAAATTGAATTGGAATATCAATAGTAAATCAATTCAATGATCAAGAATAATATTTGATCTAGAATTTATAAATCAATTTAGGGAATCAAAAATTAATCAATTAGGGATATAATAATTCATCAATTCAAATGAGATCAACTCAAGAGGACACTAGATAATAACTCTATGAATTTTGGTTCAACTAAGAAATTTTGCAAATCCTTAAGAGTCAAGCTAAGATGCTATGCAAATCAATAACATCAAGCACACAATCTTTTATGAGTAAATATCTTGTCTTGATATTCTTAGTTCATGCCATTTTTTTTTTTACAAATTTTGAGAGTTAGATATCTTATGAAAATATCAAAATTTAATTTATAAGATTTGCATATAAATAATTTCTTATACAATCAAGCTCATTCTCAATTTATGTTTCTCAATAAAGCATAAAATGGAGAACTAAGAGAACTGGTTGAATTAAAAAGAATTATACTCACAAGGTATTTTACAATGCATAGTATAAAAAGCATAGTGATCAATACATTCAAGCATTAGAGCAAAATCATTGCAAATCAAGTCATTCAAATTATAGAGTGTGATTATTATAAACATAAATAAATCATCAAAATCAATCATTTAACCTAAGTAAATTCAACAATCAAGATGGTATGATGCGAGAGTAAGTTTAGACTTTACAAACACCATCATCCATCCATCCAAAGCATCTACTTTTAAGAATTGACTCTTTTCATGCCCTTGGATGCTTAGCATACCTGCAAAAATTATTTTTTAATTTTTGGTATCCAAGCCATCTTGGATCCATTGGGGTTAGAGAATATGATTTCTTTTAGAATCTAAATTTGTTTAACCAAAGTATAACCATTTTTAATAATATTACATTCAGAAATTTTGTGACCTACTTTATTACATTTGAAACAAACTATGGAATGATCTTTAGATAAACATTTTTCAAACATATCCTTAATAAATTTTTATTTTTCTAAAGGATTAAAATCAATTTCAGCTTTATGAAAAATAGATTTTTGACTTTTCAATATTAATAGAAGCTTTTTATAACTAAATGTGAACTTTTCGATAATTAGCTTTAATGTTTCAATCTCTTTTCTAAGTTTATCATTTTCATCCATTAGAGATTTTTTAGATTTCAAAAGAATTTCTTTTTCTTCATCTAACATTTTCTTTTTTTTCAAAAGATTATCTTTTTTTCATCAAAATCTTATTCTTTTCTTCATATAAAGATAAATTTAAAATTTTAAGCTCTTTATTCAACTTAACATGTTCTTCAACTAAAGATTTTTTAGATTTGAGGTATATTTCTTTATCTTTAGCTAAAGTATCTTTTTCTCTTAAAATATCTTTTTTTCTAATAAGAGTTTACTTTTTTCATCAACTAAAAGAAGATTAAACTTTTTGAGCTCCTTATTTTTTAGTCTTAATTTCTTAAATTCATCCATTAAGTCATTAAAGGCTTCATATAATTCATCAAATGTAAAGTTGGAAGAAATTTTAAAATTTACCTCATTTTCATTAGCCATGAAACAAAGATTGGGGATACCTTCTTCCTCTTTCTCATTTTTCTCTTCTTTTTCTTGCTCCCCCTTAATCAGAACATTATTTCTTTTGTGTTTCTTTTTCTTCTTCTTCTTCTTTTCATCCATGTGAGCATTGAGGCATAGGTTGGGGTGAGCTTCATTCTCTTCATGGGATCTTGATGTTTCTTTTTGATTTTCTCTCCCATAAGTTGTTTCCAATTTCTTTTAAACTTTCTTTGCTGAAATATAAGAAGAAATTATATTGAACTCATTTATATCTAATGAATAATAAAACATATTTAAGGCCTTAGCATTTAGTTGGATTGTTTCTTCATCATCAAACAATGCATTGTGTGTGTATGGACCATTGATTATAATCTTTCATAAATTATAATCATGTGATTGTATGAAGATTTTCATTCTAGCTTTTCAATATGTATAATTTGATCCATTTAATAGTGGGGGTCTATCTATAGAATATCCTTTATTAAACAAAAGTTGTTGACCCTAGTTTGATTTTGATGATAACAAAAGTATTTGAGTATAAATTATTAAATTACTAATGATGTTTGTGAGGATGTGTAGTTGTAAATTTCAAGAGCTCACAAACTTTAAATGTTTCCACTCATCCAAATGGAGATTCATCACTCAAGATTTTAGAGAAAAAATTCTAGAATGGATACATCTTTCAAGAGGTCAAAATGAAGATTAAATCAAAATAAAAAAGACAAGTTTAGCCTATAAAAAAATTTAGAGAAGAAAGGGTCACAAACGGTCTTTGACATGCATGGCATGCAAACTGGGCCGATCCAGTCTGAGACTGAGCCAACCTAATCTCAGTGGAAGCAAAAGATAGAAAGTACAGAAAGCCAATTTTTCAATACCTAAAGTGTTGCCCAGCTATGCAACCCAAGAGGGGAAGGGAGGTGAATTGGGTTTTTAAAATTTTAAAGCTAATTTAAAGATATCAAGATTGAATGATGATATGTAAGACATGTGTGTGAAGCAATTTAGGTTAAAAAAAAAATATAAAAGATTAGAGAGCAAGAATTTAACAAACTAAAGAAAGAAAGATAGCAAGCACACCATTCGGTGCTTTTCTTGCATCTACATCCACTTCCCAAGCTCCTACTTGAGAATTAAAATCCACTAACCGTATTCAAACTGAATACACCATTGGAAACATCCAACACTAGCTATCCCAAGCTAGAATACTTATTTTTCAAGTACAAGCTAATCCAATACAGTCCTATTCAAGGTTAGGATCAACCTTCCCAAGTTTTGGAATCTCTCTAAAATTTGAATCAAAATAGTAAAATAGAGTAAAAGATTTAATGACAATCAAATATAAGTTTAGCTCTCTTTGTGAGCAAATAAAATCTTAAGAATGCTTTTCATAAGAATGGAGGAAGCTTCTCTGATTTTTCTCAAGATTGTTGGAGATTTGTAAGAGCTCTTGAGAGGTAGGTGAACTTGAAACGAAGGCTTCTTTGCTTGAAGATGACTTTTGCTTAGGGATGAAATTGAATCACACCAATCTCTTATATTTTTTTCTATTTAAAGTCTTTTAAATCTTCAATAGGTAGAGGAGAGAATCCTGGGTAAGATTTATAGCCGTTGGAGATATTAAAGAAATCATTAAAATCTATCAAAATAAGAAAAAAATAGTCGTTGCAGAAAAATTTTCGTTGTAGGGGTCAACTCATGGCACAAGGGTCGACCTCGAGGTCGACCTCTGAGACAAAAATTTAAAAAATAGTCGTTCTATATTTTTAGCCTTCGAAATAATAGAGGTCGATCCTGGGATCGATCCTTAGCATGCTGTAGGTCGACCTTTGAGACAAAAATCAAAAAAATAGCCATTCTATATTTTTAGCCTTAAAAATAGTAGAGGTCGACCCTGGGCATAGAGACAGCATGCCAAACAGTCCTTTTCAGCAGGGGATGACCTGGGGGTCAATCCTTTCACTTCAAACTTGATTTTCTCCTAAAATATGCATCCAAAAATCATGGGTCTATCTCCAAAGGATTAGAAATCTTTTATACTTGCTCTTGAGGCTCTCAGATCAAAACTTGATAAAATTATGATTTTGCCCCTGAAATACAAAAAGTCTTTTTTCAAGTCAAATTCATTAGTAATCTCCTTACATGCTTTATAATAATCAAAATCAATTTTTGGAGCAACAACCTTTTCCTTTTTGATGATGACAAAACATTTGAGCATAAGCAAAAATAAACCATGTAGAAGAATTGATTGAGGATTTCAAAAATTTTGAAGGAACATGCTACATCATATACTAGGATATTATATTCAATTATTTGACCAATATGGCATTAAGAGCAGTTTGATGATTACTTATAGTCAGGCATTTAAATGATTTGCAAAAGTATTTAACTTACTTATTCTTTTTATCAATTTTACTTTTATTTTATTTCTTTTGTCAATTTTATTTCAATTTTGCTTATAGCCCAATTTTATTTACTCTACTCTTCCTTTTTGACATCATCAAGTAAGATCTTAAAGGATTTTAAAATTTAAAAATAAAAAAGCCTCCCCCTTAAGTTATTCCATATGTTTTCCTATTGGAATAAGAGTTTATAACAAAACTTTTAATTTACAACATAATGATCATAATGAAATTTAGCCAATTCATAAAGATTTCATTTCACATCATTCAAATGACATCATCACATATTTACATCCAAATGATTATCATAACATCAAGTCATCAAAATATATAAGTACTAAATATACAAAATATAAAGGTATCAAAAGTATTCATCAGAATTAGGCCATCAAAATATACAAAATTCATGGATATAACTATCCAAGATCCAAACAGCTAATAGTACCAATGCCATAAGTTTGATCCAAAAAAAATATAACCAACTATGACTTGATCAATAACTCATAGAAACAACTAAGAGATACTAGATCATAATCTAATACAAAGATGACTAAACTAAATCTAGTAGAGATCATGGCTGGAAGCATTTGAATCGATGAGGAATTAAAGATGTGATGGGATGTGTTAAATGATAGATGTATCAAATTCAAAAAATTAAATAAAAAATTTAAAAAATTGAATCAAATCAAATGAATCAGCTCTTCTTTAAAAGCTTATCATTTAAAATTTCTTTTTTTATAAAAAAATTAGCTTAAACTCAAATATCAAAGGCTCTCCCTCTTTTTGAATGAATATGATTCTTTGAATAGATTTTCAAGTATGAACTTTTAAGCTTTAAGAGGATTAGAGCTTTTCAAAGATTTGAATAGTGGAATCAAACACAATATTTAATTTATTAATTATTTTTTTTTCTTAAATAAATTTCAGTCAATTAAGCTCGAGAAAGATATATATTAGAAATATATTGAGCAAAACAAAGATAGCATCAGAGCAAAAATAATTTTATAAAGATTTCTAAAGTCACATTAAAAATTTTATATTATATTCATATTTTTAAATGAGTTTCAAAATTAGAAGTATGTATCAAAATTAATTTTTTTTTGGAGTGAGAATATATTTTAAATTAATTTTAACTTTAATTAGTTATCAAAAATAATTTGGCAATCAAATCAATTGAATTTAAACTAAATAATCACATGAAGGCTTAAGTTAAAAGGATCATAAAACAATCAAAGTTCATTATCCTTAACTCAAATTAATTAGAATATTCAGTCAAGGCTAATTAGATAATATTTAACAAACAAACATCTTTCTCCTTATTTTTTAAGAGTAAATACTAAAAAATTCATCACATAATATTTTCTCCTCCTCTTTTTCATAATTATTGTTGGATAAATTTACCTTTTAGCTTTTCTTCTCCATTTTTAAAGAATACAATAAATTTAGAATGAATATCTTTTTTCTTTTTTTAAAAAATTCTATTTATGAACAACATGAATTAAAAATACATCTTCCCCTTTTTGAATAATATAAATATATTAAATAAAATTATTTTGAACTTTAAAGATTCAAGAGAGATGGAACATTTCAAAGATTAAAGATTTTAAATAGATCATTCAAAGCAAATTATAAGATATATTCAATTTTTTAGGAATCATCTCTTCTTTTTTTTTATTATTATATATATTTTAAGATCAATAAAATACAAGACAAATGTCAAGCTATATGATATCAATTAATTAAAAACTAAAGTCTTCTTTGAATATCTGATTTTAATAGTTTCTTTAAAATATTTTGCTTAACATTAATATCAAAAGACTTAAAAAGAGTATTTTTCTTAAATATATTTTTCAAAATTAATCAATTTGAGCAAGGCATGAATATTCATCAATAATCCTCTTTTAAGATCAAAAATAATTTCTTGATACTAATTAATTTTAAAAAAATAATAATATGATCAAAATGTGTAAAATATAAATAGTTGCTTAAAATGAATCAAAAGATCAAAATCATTAGAATGCTCAAATAAATTCATAAGATAAATAAAGTATAATTTTTTATTCATGATTTTTCTTATTAAGTTCAAAAATAATTTTCTTCTTATAGTCAAGAGAAAACAAGAAGGATGGATAATTTTTAACTTAAAGCAATGAAATTAAGTCTCAAAGATTGATTCAAAAATATTAGTAGAGGATAAGTTGGGATCAAAAGAAGGATATTTAAATAAAAGAATCTAGAATTCTCAATTCTCTTCTAATCTCATAGAATTTATCTTCACTTAAGGCCTTAGTAAAAATATCAGCTAGTTGATTTTCAGTACAAACATAATCAAGAATTATATCATTATTTCGAACATCTCTTTTATGAAATGATATCTTACTTCAATATGTTTTGATCTAGAGTGTTGGATTGGATTCTTAGTTAAATTTATGGTACTAGTATTATCACATCTTATGAGAGTTTTGTTTAGTTTGATGCCAAAGTCCTCAAGTTGTTGCTTAATCCATAAGATTTATGCATAGCAACTTCAGACTGTAATGTATTCGGCCTCGATCGTAGATAATGCTATCAAATTTTGCTTCTTACTAAATCAAGAGATTAAGTTAACTCCTAG
Organism: Cocos nucifera; assembly: GCA_006176705.1. Classification (NCBI taxonomy): domain Eukaryota; kingdom Viridiplantae; phylum Streptophyta; class Magnoliopsida; order Arecales; family Arecaceae; genus Cocos; species Cocos nucifera. Next base: position 583,834 of record QRFJ01000345.1, on the reverse strand, counting down.
AAATTGGCAAGTTCCACTAGTATTTTTTCTATCTAATTTACATCCAGCAAAGTCTGCATCTGAATATCCAATTAAATCGATTAATGAATTCTTAGAGTACCATAAACCTATGGATTAAGTTTCATTTAGGTATTTAAGTATTCTTTTTATAGTATTTAAATGTGATTCTTTTGGATTAGATTGAAATCATGCATATAAATAAATACTAAACATGATATCTGGTCTACTAGTAGTTAAATACAATAAAAAATCAATCATGTCTCTATAAAGTTTTTGATCAACACTTTTACCTCCTTTATCCTTGTCAAGCTTACATGATGGACTCATGGGGGTACCAATTGCTTTGGAGCTCTCCATCCTAAATCTCTTGAGTAGTTCTCTTGTATACTTACTTTGAGTGACGGAGATCCCTTCTTTTATTTGTTTGATTTGAAGTTCGAGGAAGAATGTTAGTTCACCCATCATGCTTATCTTGAACTCCCCCTGCATGAGCTTAGCAAAATCTTGACATAATGTTTTATTAGTAGATCCAAATATAATATCATCAATATATATTTGTATTACTAAGATATCATCATGATATCTTTTAATGAAAAGGATTGTATCTACATTTCCTCTTGAAAATCCATTATTAAGAAGAATTTATTTAGTCTTTCATACCAAGTCCTAGGTGCTTGTTTTAAACCATATAATGCTTTGTTTAATCTAAAAACATAATTTGAAAAAGCATGATTTTCAAAACTGGAAGATTGTTCTACATAAATTTCTTCGACAATATATCCATTTAGAAAAGCACTTTTAACATCCATTTGAAATAGCTTGAAATTCATAAAGCATGCATAAGCGAGTAAAAGTCTAATTGCTTTTAGTCTAGCAACTGATGCAAAGGTTTCATCAAAATTAATTTTCTCTTCTTGATTATAACTCTTTGCAACTAATCTTGTTTTATTTCTAATTATATTTTCATTTTCATCCAATTTATTTCTTTATATCCATTTTGTACCAATTATTGGATAATTTTTAGGTCTTGATACTAAGGTCCATACATTATTTCTTTTGAATTGATTTTCTCTTGCATTGCATTTATCCAATTATAATCTTTTTCGACTTCATCAATGATTTTGGGTTCAAAATGAGAAACAAATACAAAATGATTGTATGCATCTCAAAGTAAAGAGCGAGTTCTTACCCCATGTGTAGGATCACCAATAATTAGTTTTTTGGGATGATTGTGAACATACCTCCATTCTTTTGGAAGATCATTATACCTTGAGGTTGTTCTTGTTATCCTTCACCCTCAATTTCTTGCTTGTCTTCATGATTCTCTTCATTTTGAATTATTGAATTCTTTAGGATGATCTCCTCCAATCCTTCTATAAGAGGATCTGCATTATCAATACCCTCACTCTTCCTTGATGGAAAATCATTAGTCTCATAAAAAACAACATGCATTGACTCCTCTACTACTAAGATTCTTTTGTTAAAAACTCTAAAAGTTTTACTAGAAGAGGAGTAACTAAGAAAAATAGCTTCATTGGATTTTGCATCAAATTTACCTAGCTTTTCTTTACCATTATTCAAAACAAAACATCGACAACTAAAAACATGAAAATATGCAATGTTAGGTTTTCTTTCTTTCCAAAGCTCATAAGATGTTTTCTTTAAAATTGGTCTGATTAGGGCACGGTTTAAGATGTAACATGCTGTGTTAATTATTTCTGTCCAAAAGTATCTTAGAAGGTTGCTTTCACATAGCGTAGTATGGGCCATTTCTTCTAGAGTTCTATTTTTTTTCTACTACTTCATTTTGTTTGGGTGTCCTAGGTGCTGAAAAATTATGCCTAAGTCCTTTTGCATCACAAAATTTTTCAAAGTCTTGATTTTCAAATTCGATTCCATGATCACTTCGAATGCTTTGAATTGAAAATCCTTTTTCATTTGTATCTTTTTGGTAAAACTTTATGAAAATAAGAAAAGTTTCATCTTTATGTGCCAAAAAGAAAATCCATGTAAAACGTGAGTAGTCATCGATAATTACAAAATTATAAGGTTTTCCACCTAAGCTTGCTATTCTTGTAGGACCAAACAAATTCATGTGCAAAAGTTCCAATGGCCTAAAAGTTGAAACAATGTTCTTAGATTTGAATGAAATTCTTGTTTGTTTACCTAGTTGGCATGCATCATAAATTTTATCTTTTTCAAAGTTCAATTTTGGTAAATCGGTAACTAATTCCTTTTTGATAAGCTTTGAAAGTGAATGCACACTAATGTTTGTAAGCCTATGATGCCAAAGCCAACTAGTCTCATTAATTTTGGCATTCATAGCTACTAAACATTGCATGTTTACCATAGAAAGATCATTCAAATCTATCATATAAACATTATCATGCCTATGACCAACAAATTTAATGCCATCATCATTGGAACTAGTTATAATGCACAATAAAGATTCAAAAACAACTTTGTAACCCTTGTCACAAAGTTGACTAATACTTAAGAGATTGTGTTTTAAACCATCTACTAATAAAATATTTTTAATATACTTAGAGAGAGTGATACCGACATAACCTATACCAATGATCTTTCCTTTGCCATTGTCTCCAAATATGACCATCCCTCCATTTTTAGCATCAAGCATGATGAATTGGAACTCATCATCAGTCATGTGTCTTGAGCATCCACTGTCAAGATACCATCTTCGATTTTCTTCTTTAGATGCAAGACACACCTACATACAAAATCAAGTCCTTACTCTAGGTACCCAAGTTTTCTTGGGTTCTTTAAGGTTAGTCACAATAGTTCCTTTTGGAACCCATACTTTCTTTACATTTGAATTGTTAAAGAAGCATATATAAGATTTGTGTCCTAGTTTACCATATTTAAAGCAAGTAACATTTAAAAATTTATTGCTTTATAAATTTACAAAAATATTTTTTAAAAATTTTTATTTTCTTAGGGGGTTATAGCCTAGACCAGCCTTATCATAAACGGTCTTTTAATTTTTAAGAATCATATAAAGTTTATTTGAACTTAAAGTAAACTTTTCAACTATTGATTTCATTTTTCAAATTTAGATTTCCTTGAGTTAAGACTATTTTTCACTTAGGATAGTTTCATTTTCTTTTAGCAAGACTTGATTTTTTAATTTTAATTTTTTGTTTTTAGTTCTTAACTTCTTTAAATCATCTACTAAATCATAGAAGGTTTTTTGAAGTTCTTTGAATGTAAATTCATTTGAGATTTCAGCACTTACCTCATTCTCATATGCCATAAGGCACAGGTTGGCTTGTTCATGAGCTTCTTCCTCTTCGAAGCTTGAGTCGTCACTATCACTCCATGTTGCCTCCATAGCCTTTTTCTTATATTTCTTGGAAACCTTTTTAAGTTGAGGACATTCAGACCTAAAGTGCCCCAACTTCTTACATTCATAGCAAATAAGGGGCTGCTCCCTATCCTTTTCCTTGCTATGCTTCTCTTTGGTAGGTTGCCTCTTCCTCATCCCTTGTTTTCTCTTCAAAAATCTCTTGAACTTTCTTACGATGAGGGCTATTTCTTCATCTTGTTCTTCATCTTCCATTTCATCGGATTTCTCATCTTGTTGAGTGGTGGATTTAAGGGCTATTATCTTCTTTTTCTTGACATCTTCTTCTTGATATTGTTTCATACTTAGCTTGTGTAATCATTAGTGATCCTAGAAGCTCCTCTAAAGGTAAAATATTCAGATCTTTGGCTTCTTGGATTGCAGTCACTTTGGCCTCCCATGTCCTTGGCAAAGATCTAAAAATCTTCCTCACAAGGTCACTGTTAGAATAAAACATGCCAAGACTTTTAAGACCATTTATAATATCCATAAATCTAGTAAATATTACAATTATTAACTCATCATGCTCCATTTTAAAAAGTTCATATTTGTGCACAAGCATGTTAATTTTTGACTCCTTAACTTGATTAGTGCCTTCATGAGTTATTTCTAACCTATCCCATATTTTCTTAGCCGACATGCATGTTGAAATATGATTAAATTCATTAGCATCTAGAGCATAATATAAAACATTCATGGCTTTTGCATTGAGTTGAGCCATTTTCTTATCAATCTCATCCCATTCCTTTTTGGGTTTGATTGGTTCCTCACCATCAATTATCTTAGTGGGTGTGTGGTCCATTAACTATGATACTCCATATATCATAGTCAAGTGCTTGTATGAAAATTCTAATCCGAGCTTTTCAATAGGTATAGTTAGTCCCATTGAAAAGTGAAGGTCGGTTTGTGGATTATCCCTCAGCTAGAGAAATACAAACTTGGGTTGCCATAGATCTTTGGCTCTTTGATGGTTAAATCAAAGTAGGGCTAGAGCACCGGGCTCCGATACCACTTGTTGTCCAACTATGCAACTCAAGAGGGGGGGTGAATTAGATTTTTAAAATTTTAAAGTTAATTTAAAGATATCAAGATTGAATGATTATATGTAAGACGTGTGTGTGAAGCGATTTAGGATAGAAAAAAATATAAAAAATTAGAGAGCAAGAATTTAACAAACTAAAGAAAGAAGCAAGCACACTATAAACAAGCAAAATTTATATTGGTTCGGTGCTTTTCTTACACCTACATCCACTTTCCAAGCTCCTACTTGAGAATTAAAATCTACTAACCATATTCAAATTGAATACACTATTGAAAACCTTCAACCCTAGCTATCCCAAGCTAGAATACTTATTTTTCAGGTACAAGCCAACCCAATACAATCTTATTCAAGGTTAGGATCAACCTTTCCAAGTTTTGGAACCCTCTAAAACTTGAATCAAAATAGTAAAGCAGAGTAAAAGATTTAATGACAACCAAATATAAGTTTAGCTCCCTTTGTGAGCACATAAAATCTTAAGAACGCTTTTCACAATAATGGAGGAAGCTTCTCTGATTTTCCTCAAGATTGTTGGAGATTTGAAAGAGCTCTTGAGAGGTAGGTGAACTTGAAATTAAGGCTTCTTTGCTTGAAGATAACTTTTGCTTAAGACTAAAATTGAATCATACCAATCTCTTATGTTTTTCTCTATTTAAAGTCTTTTAAATCTTCAATAGATGGAGGAGAGAATCCTGGACAAGATTTGTAGCTATTGGAGACATTAAAGAAACCATTAACACCTGCCAAAATAAGAAAAAAATAGCCATCGTAGAAAAATTTCATTATAGGGGTCAACTTATAGCACAAGGGACGACCTTGAGGTTGACCTCTGAGACAAAAATTAGAAAAGTAGCCATTCTATATTTTTAACCTTCAGAATAGTAGAGGTCGATCTTGAGGTTGACCCTTGGCACAGAGACAGCATACCAAATAGCCCTTTTTAGTAGGAGACGACCTAGGGGTCGACCCTTTCACTTCAAACTTGATTTTCTCCCAAAATAAGTATCCAAAAATTATGGGACTGCATCCAAAGGATTAGAAATTGTCTATACTTGCTCTTGAGGCTCTCAGATCAAAACTTGATAAAATTATGATTTTGTTCCTAAAATACAAAAAGTCTTTTTTCAAGCCAAATTCATTAGTAATCCCCTCAAATGCTTTGTAATCATCAAAATCAATTCTTGGAGCAACACAAAGGACTGAGCCGACCCAGTCAAAAACTGAGCCGACCCAATCAAAAACTGAGCTGACCTAGTGATCGTAATGGCTAGTTTTCTATAGCTTTTTCAAACGGTCATTTCTCCATCTCAATGGCTATTTCAAGGCTTCTAATGGCTAGATCACTTCCAGAAGCCTATGTTAGTGACTTGTAATGATGGAAAACCTCTAGAGTATATAAGAAAATATTTGAAGCATTAAGAGAAAGCTTTTGGAGAGTTTATTGAGTATCCATTAAGAAAGCAAGAAGAGTGAGTTGAAAAGAGAAAGGAATGAGTGATTTCCAGACATTCTTTGTCCTTCCAACATCCTCAAATCTAATAGAATTTAGGCCATCATTATTGAAGATCATCTCCTACTTCCTTAAGCATTGAAAGATAAGAAATCAATCCTACAAGCAAAGCAATTCAAATTTTCTTCTTTTGGATTTTATAGAGTTTGTTTTAAGTTAAATATTTTTTTATATTTTATTTTAAGTTTCTTGGGGTGAGAAATTTGGGTTGGTCCAAGCCTTGAGTTGGATATTGTACTAGTTTGATTGGTAAGCCAAGGGTAAAATCAATTAGGATTGATTGTTAGTCCGGAGAAAAATAATCATTATGAGGTTTTGGTTGGTGATCCAGAAAAAAATCAATCGGACTGATTATGAGTTCGAAAAATAATCATGTACAATTTTGGTTAGTGAGCTAGGAAAAATCAACTGGATTTGACTGAGTCTAAAAAATAATTGGACTATAATTCTTGTTGAGAATTATAGTTGAATTCCTAAGGGGTATACTTAGGGAGTGGATATAGATGCTGAGTTTGGCATCGAACCACTATAAAATTTATGTGTTTGTGATTGTGTATTTTTTACTTTATTGCTTTCATTCAATGTACATTACAAAGTTTGTTTCATTATCTATTGTGTGCATATCACTTAGTTTAAATCATTCAAATCTGCATATTAGTCAAAAAGTTTTTGAAATATCCAATTCATCCCCCCTCTTGGGTAGCCATTCTTGGGAAATATCAATACCCTAAATCTAGAATGATTCTAGATCTAAAGTTTAGATCGCATCTAGATGAGAGAAGAGATCAAATCTCTTATCTTCATGTGGATCGAGAACTCCATAGTTGATTTTTATTATTGTCTTTGGAGCCGCACACACGTTTGATCTCTACAGGTGATCCACACGAAGCTATAATAAAATCAGAGGTTCGTCGAACGAAGATCCACTCGAAGTGCTAGCTTCATGTGGATCCCTCCTGATGGTTAATTTAAAATTTATTCTTTGGATCTCTTGGACATTCCAAGAGATGAAGAATATGAGAAGGATTAAAGAAGAAATCTAACTCTTAGATCTTTCAAAATAGAAAAAAAATAGTTAAGAAAGATCCTAAGAGAAGACACATCTTCTCTTTTGAAGACATCAACTGTTGATGTCCTAAATGGATCTCCATACCTGAACAAGAGAAGATCTTCTCCTCTAGAAAATTTTTATGCTTCTAGATCTCATCCTTTCTGATTTTTCTTATAGAAAAATTATATTAAAATTGAGAAGAAAGGATTCTCAAAAGAATCCTAAGAGAAGACTATCTTCTCTTCACATTCCTCTCATAGGACATGATCAAATCATGTTCAAAAGAGACCATGATACCCCAACACCTTGGAGCATCCATTCCCATGCCCTCTTCCTCTCTCTCTCTCTCTCAATTTTTTATCATATAAAAATGATAAAGAATAAGAAGAAAATAAATATTGAAAAAGAAATAGATGAGAAGACATTCTTCTTACCTTTATCTTCATCAAGACATGAACCTTTCATGTCTTAATGAAGAGTTTTTCTCCAATGAAGTAGTTGCCCATAATTCTCCATGCCTTTCTCTCTATTTCATTTGAAATGACTATGGAATCAATAGGGATTTCTCACATCTAAACTCATCTAAAAGTGGCGTCCCTCAACCACCCTTCTATGACTAGGTCAAACCTAGTTTTTAGGAGAATTATATGGAATCCTATTGGATGCCCCCTCCCACAAAATCTGATGTGAACCCTTCTATTCCACATACAAAAATAGGAAATAAAGGGGTGACAAAATAAGAGAGGGCATGGGAATGTTGGCGCAAGAGAGGGAAGGAGTTTGAGAGATCTTAGACTCTATCATATAGAGTTCAAATCATAACAACTTTTCTATATTTGACCTAGTCAAATATTAAATCAAATCATCTGATTAAGAGAGCATGGGGACCATTCTTAATGTGAGAAAGCTTACATAGAAATCTAGAAATTGAAAATGGGCATTGGGTTTTGAGATCTTGGCGTAAGGAAGAAACAAGGAATCCTAGTCTAACTAGGATTCTCATGTATTGATTAGGTTAAACTATTTTAAATCTAATTTAAATTAAATTAAATATAACCTAATTATGGATGATCCTAGTCCAACTAGAAATCTAATTAAGTTAGGTTTAAATCATATTTAAATCTAATTTAAATCCTAACTCAATTAGAAATTAGGCGCACTCAAATCCTAGTCCAACTAGAAATTATTTTTTCTTACAATTGGCTTATCCAATAAACTACTTAAACTTAATCAAATTAAATCTAAACTAATTTTAATTGAATATAATTTAATTAAACTTGATCTTAGCCTAAATACTCAATCAAATTTAGTCAATTAGCAATCCACTTGCTAATCGATCCTCCTACAATACTTGTATTAGGTCAAACATCAATCGTATTGATAGTTTGACCTAAGAACAATTCTCAATCATCAATTAACCATCTGATTAGGTTGCAATCTCTAATATGTATGATCCTATATATTTGAACCTAAGTCGGTAGCATAGGAATCAATTTTTGTACCAGTCAAAGTAACCATCTAGCAATGGTCTCCGACATCTAGATAGGTCGAATGTATGCAAAGCAATATTCTTAGAACCCTGACCTATGGTTATCATATAATTCATTCCTTTGACCAATAATACTCAAGATGACTTCGAGTATGCTGTCAACACTCATACAAATCATCTCTATTATATCTCAAAATTTTGCAAATCCCATGACTCCTCATGAGGATTATCTAGGCTTAGGTTTTGCTAAATTGAAATATATTGAGTTATTCTCTTCCTAAAGCTAATCAGAAGTGGTCAATCCTATCTTGACTCACACACTGACTTTACAAGTACTTGATTATATCCAAAAATCTTTCAAATCTTATTAGAAATACAGACAGTCTGGCATCAAAGTACAGTGAGTTGCTTGTAAGTCATCATGATAATCTTAGGTCGGAGGGACACTTATACCCATTGGCCTTAACTAGCTACTCTTGATAGTAGAGTGTTACATTGGTCATGTTCAGTGTAGATGTACTCCTATATCTCATCTGGATGTCATACTTATTAGATGTGTGCCATAGAAAGCCAATTATTGGCTGGCATATTTATTTTTCAGGGCTTGTATTTGAACTTTAAAACTTTTATTATTAATAAAGGGCATTTTTATTTTCAGTCATGTTTATGTATCCATGATTGTCTTAGAAATTAACAAAGATGATTTTATATATTCTCAAGGTATTGAGAATTTGGGATATACATTATTAGTGGTTAATTTTTAAATGCTCCCAATTGAAGGATCATCACGAAGGATAGTGATTGATTTAGTTAGATTGATGCATGATCACTTTCTTCATGAGTAGATGAGTCTCGAGTCTGTAGTATGGTGACACTAAGGTGATAATGCAAGTGGTTGTTAGAGAATAACTTGCACTGAGCATGACCATTACAAAAAATCACTTGGATGTCTACTCATTCGTTAGTGGTATTCTCGATGCTGCAGTGGTATGACTAGTTTTTTGACCTATGGTGCATTGGCTATTTACAGTGAGGTTGCTATAGTTTAATTGCACATCTACTTGGTCCATAGCCATTTGGATCTTTGTTGTGTATGTTGGCTATGGTGGGTTCTGATTTACTGTTGAGAGTAGGATGTACTTAGATGCAATCTATCGATCTTAGTAAAAAAGGTATAATCCTATGTAATTTGTGAGACTGAGTTCACTAAGTCTTTGGCCAAAGCAAGATGAATACTGGAAAGAAGTTTCCACGAGATTCACAAGAGAACTCAAATCGAGCCAATCTTGCATATGACTGACGATGGGGTTTAACGAGTTGTCCATGACCTCCGACAAGTCAGAATTTTCAATAGAAAAATTGAATCATATGATAACTGTACCTAAAGTTTCATACTTTCATTCTACTGGATTGCTACTACATACTGCTAGGTGCCACTGGTGGATTGTGGGATCCACAAGTATTGTCTTGATGATCGATGATTCTCGATGGATAGTGTTGGAATTGATCAAATCCATCAAAAGAAGTTTCAATAATATTATGATAGAGATCATAATGTATCTCACTACTAGATAGAATAGAACTTACGAGATCACACACAAAAGAAGTTTCTGCCTGATCCGATGATTGATCGACGATTATGAATCATTAAGGGTATAATTGTCAATATGATTGATAATTAACTCAAGAAGGATAAATTAGTAATTTAATTATTAATTAGTCTCAATTAGATTGACAAATAAGTTTTAAATTAAGTCTAATTGAATTGGATTTAGTTTGACTTGAATTGGGTTTGGTTTGATTGAGTTATGAGATGACTCAATTATCATGAAATCAATTTCTAATTTGATCTAAATTTAGGTTCAATTAAATCTTAATTAGATTAGAATTTAATCTAATTAGAGATCTAATTAGATTAGGTTCAATTAGGTGTTTGGGTTTAAATCAAATTATTTTTGATTTGAGGCTCAATCCAAAATCCTAGAGTCCATTTTTTGAAGGACTCCTCCATGTGCCACCCTTTGTCCAGGCCCCTTCTCTTCTCATGCAAATTTCAGATTTGTGTGAGATTTTTTATATTTTTTCATCTCTTGGTCGACCACTTATCCTCCTATTTGGATATGGATGAGTTTTGATTTGAATTTAAAATTTAATTTGAATATTTGATAGAGTTTGACTCTATCAAGACTTTCCTAGAGTGAGAGAGGGACTTGTTGGCATCCTTCCTTCCAAGTTTGAAGGAAAAATTCTATTGGTACAAGGCATGGCACTCCAAGGAAGAAAGCTGCGCTGCTGTTGTTTAGTCTTCTAGCTCCACTACTTTGACTGAAGATCGTCTTTCAGATCTGAAGAAGGTTCAAATCAATCATCAAAATATCTTCTCTACAAAGGATCTCGCTTCTAGAGAGATAGATAAGTCTCGGATCAAATCAGATCTCGTGTGGATACCTGTAGAGGCTGGGCATTTGCGTGGCTTCAAGAACCTATCAAGTTTTGATCATCAACTGCGGAGTTCTTCGACCCATGATAAGTATGAGGTTTGATCTCATAAATTAATTTTGAATTTTATATATCTTAGATCCATGTTAGAAAAGATTTTAGATTTGATTTAATGCATGATAAAAGTAGTTAATCTATTTTATTTCGCTGTGATTTTAAAATAGTTTTGAAATACATGCATGTAATCTACCCTTCCCTTTCTAACAGTGGTATCAAAGCCACGATTTCAATTAGACATATTTAATCTAATTTTAATCTTAGATCTAAAAGTTAGTTTTTGATTTAAATAATTTATTTAAATTTTATTCAGATCTAAGATTATTGAATCATGTATGAGATGCATAGATCTATATTCCTTGTTTGTAGTATTTAGATTAGATTGATCTCTATGGCCATTCGGTTATAAGAGAGATATTTAATCTAATTTTAATCTTAGATCTGAAATTTAGTTTTTGATTTAAATGATTTATTTTAGTTTTATTCAGATCTAAAATTATTGAATTATGTATAAGATACATAGATATTTTAGATCATTGATCAAATCAAAAAAAACCTAGATCTAATTTTTGATAAATAGTTTTTGAAAATAATTTTCAATTAGATTTGATATTTATTTAGATCTTAATTTTGTATGCATATGATACATGCTTAATTAGTTTTAGATCTGATTTTCATATATATGATATGCGATTTTAATTTAGATCTAAAACAATGCTATATTTCACTTTGTTTGAAATATAAACCTAGTGTAGTTTAGATCTAAAATTATTTCAACATCTAAACTAAACCCATGATCATAATATACTTAATTAAGAATTAAGAAATGAATTTAAAGATCTAAAATTCAGAATTTAGGATCAGAAATTCAATACATAAAACATGGGTTAATGGATTGGATAGCTTAGTTAGGTCTAGCTAGTTTGAGCGATTGATCAAACCAAATCAATAGTTGGTTAGGTTTACGTGTAATCTCTCATGTCTAATCCAAATAGATGTAAGTTTGGTCAGATTGACTAACAGCTATATGTTGTCGATCAAATCAAAAGATCTAATTTAGCTCCTGTTAGATATGTGTACCCTAGAAGCCAGAATTGGCTGACACTTGTAATACACTTCTAGGGGCAAAATTATAATTTTGACTATAAATAATAAAATAGATTATTTTCTATCACATAAGTGTATTTAGTGTATATGATACATCCTTTGAGTTAATGATAATGATAATTCTTATTTTCAAGAGTTGAAAATTTAAGACAAGAATTTTCATTATTAACTCATAAAATGCTCATGACCGTAGGATCATCATGAGGATGGTGATTGATCCAGAAGATTAGTGTACGATCTTTTCTTTGTAGTAGATGAGTCTTAAGTCTATGGTGTAGAGACACCAGAGTGAGAGTATAGGTACTCGTTAGAGAACGAGGGCACTGAGCATGACCACCTCGAGTAGTCATAAGAAAGTCTACCTTCTCGTCGATGACTGACTCGATGCTGCAGTGGTGTGTCTGGTTCTTTAACCTGAGGTGCATCGACAGTTCGCCTTGAGAGTGTTATAGTTTGACTACACCATGACTCGGTCTCCTAGCCATTCGGAATCCTGAGGTGTATGTTGGCTATAGCATGTTCATTATAGGAATTAGATTGCATCAAGATGGAATCTATCTACCTCGGTGGATGAGGAGCAGCCCTATGATGATCATGAGAATCAAGTCCATAAGCCCATGGCCATGGCAGAGAGTGAAATAATAGAAAGAGTTTCTATTAAGGTTTTCACATCGGACTTGAATCGAATGATTAAATCATATGATAGAAATTAGGGTTTGACGAGTTCACCTTAACCCTAATCTGATCGGAGCTCTAGATAGAAGAACTTAATCACACAAGTAGCTACACCGAGAATTCATTTTCAATTTTGATGGGTTGCCACCATATGCTGCTAGGTGTTACTGGTGGATTTTGGAAGCAATTAGAATGATTTAGATGATCGATCATTCTAAGTTGTTTGAATCAGAAGAGTTCTGATCCATCGAAAGAAGTTTTGATGATGTCGATGATGGAGATCATGACATATCCCATTACCATACAGAATTGAACCTAACTGGATTACACAAATAAGGGTTTGAATCTAGATATCATCAATTGGACTTACCTGGTTCGATTGATTTGAATAAGATTCAATTAGGTTCAAGAAAATCGTGCTAGCACACGATTGAGCCTAACATTCTCCTTTTTCTATTATAAAAGTTATCTCGACTGAGCCAAATGAGTTTGTGCTCACTCAGGTACCTTTACCTAATTTGACTGGAGATTGTCCAAGTTAGAATAGGATTGTCTTAATTTATGAGATAAATTTGAGATAACACCTGCCATTTTCCATCACCTGCTAATTCCTGTACTTTGACTTAGTTAAACATTGACCTTTGACCCTTGGACATCTGCCCATATGTCATACACTTATTGGAGAGCAGATAGGAGCTTGTCCCCTCTTTGAAAATTAAAAAGAAGGGGGTGCATGCCTAGGATGGCGTGCGCCCATGGATAGGGATGCTGGAGTCCCATACGGATGGGACTCTAGGTTGCTTCTTGGTTTCTACTTAGGTGGCCCTTGGGTATCTATTTTGATCAGTCTTAGGTGCCATCTAAGAATGAACCTATGGATGAACCTGTGGGTCTCTCATCTGATTGGATCAGATGATTTCATCCCACCAATCAGATTTAGATCTGATTGCATGAAGTAACATGTTTGGCCGGGGTGATGCAACACTGCATGGTGTAGCAGAGTCTATAAAAAGACCCTATCTACACCCACTTTTGAGAGCTCCTCTTCTAAGCTATGCCCCAAGGCTGCCCCTCTCCCTTCTCCATGCCACCATCTAGCCCTCTCTCTCCTCCCCACGCCCAAGGAAGTTGGGCCTTTAGATTAGTGCAAGTCAGGCAAGGAAAGGCTGACAAAAAAGGAAGAAGGCAGCACTGCTGTAGAGATGATGGGTGATCTTCAGAAGAAATTTTGAAGATTCTCCAAATTAGATCCAGATCTGATTTTTGGAGAAAAAAAAGAGAAGGAGAAGATCTCTAAATCCAGCCTGAGTGGATACCGATAGAGGCCAGATGCTTATGTGGCTAGATCCAGAACCTCAGGGCTTCGACAGGATCATCAATGGATAATCAGATTACCCAAAATCAAGGTAAAATTAATTCAAAATTAATTTAGTTTTATTTTCTTATTCATCAGATCATAAAATCAGATCTGAAAAGTGTCAGATCTGATTAGGATCTAAGAGGTGATTTTTGAAATATGCCTCTCGATCCAATCAGATCTGAACGAACCTGACCTCAGGAAATTAGGATTTTCCTTCAGCTCCATGGTTCGAGCCTGAATTAATTAGCTGACCTGATCAATGCTTATTGACTGATTGGTGTCTAAGGTATGTTTGGCAGTTCGACCGCTGGTGTTTAACTAGGAGCTACTCGCATAGATCGAGTTAATAGCATACCTTTCCACCGATCTCATTTACTTGGCCAATATGGTTGATTAAGTCTTGACTTAGATTGCTATTGATTCGAGCTAACCCATGCCACTAGGTTAGTCATATATGATATAATGACTAGACCCGAGCCTAAATCTCCTTAATTAATATTAAGTCTAGCAGTCTTCCACCATTGTAGAGATGTGGGTGCCTATCTGGTGTTGATTGTTCTCAACTGGTCACAGTGGTTTGGTTGCATCAGGTAGGTACAACCACTTTATGGCATTATATGCCCCAAGGTAGAGATGGGGTTGGACCCAATAACTATTAGGTGAGGGTCTCGATGATGGCTTTGTACCTGCTGGTGTATGGTGGGTTTGACTTAACTAAAAAGTGTGTCAATAACTATTAGGTGAGGCCATAGGACTTAGAGACCGAATCAGCTGCATCTTGCTTAATGTAGCAATGGACAAAGAGTTGTCCACTCATTGATTTGTGTGTTACCAATAACTGTTAGGTGAGGTGCGCATAAATCAATGGGATTGCAGTATCCATTAGAAACTGATCACGTATAGGTTTCCATTTTCTCACCCACAGAGTGTGGGAGATTCGTAGAAATAGTGGGAGCCCTCGTTTGTTTTTAAAGTTTCAATAACAAACATCTACAAGTTCAAAATATATAATTAGAAATTGTTTCTCTCTATAGTTAACCATGTCAAGTTTAAACCCATTAGCCCAAATCCTTGACACCAATAGGTTGATCGAAACTAATTATAAGGACTGGCTCAAAAATTTGAGAATTATTCTCAGTTCTGAGAAGCTGAACCATATTTTCGACCAAGATGCATCTGTATTGCTAGCTCGTCCATCCCCTGATCAACGAGCTACACTTGAGATGTGGATGGATGAAGACAATAAGATGAAGTGCTATATTCTTGCATCCATGTCCAATGATGTTCAGTGACAGCATGAAGACATGAGGACTGCTAGGGATATGCTGACTCACCTACAAGAGTTGTATGGTAAGTAGAGTGCATGGCTCGCTTTGAGGTCTCTCGGAGACTTTTCAGAGGAAAGATGCGTGATGGGCAGTCCATCCATGATCATTGTTTGATAATGATCAAGGATATTGAGGAGCTTCAGAAGCTAGGCATGAACATGGATAAAGAATTGCAGATAGATATGATCCTACAATCCCTTCCTAATTTGTATGGACAATTTATCATAAACTACCATATGAATAAGATTGATAGCTCTTTGCCTGAATTGCTAAACATGTTGGTAATAGTTGAGAGTACCTTGAAAAGTTAAAAAAAAAATCATTCTAACTGTGGAGCAGGCTTCCTCTAAGAGAAAGTCTTCTTGGAAGAAGAAGAAGAAGCCTGTGAAGAAGCAAAAGATCGGTAACAAACCCAAGTAGTAGGATCCAAATAAGACCAACGACAAAGGAAAATGTTTCCATTGTAATGTCGAAGATCACTGAAAAGAAACTATCCTACATACCTGGCCACTTTAAAGAACAAGAAGATGGACACGCCTTCTAAAGGTACGTCTTAGTTGCTCGTTATTGAAACTAACCTGACGATTTTCTCTTCTTCTAGTTGGGTTTTAGATTCTGATTTTAGTGCTCACTTGTGCACTTTCATGCAGGGTTTGAAAGAAGTTAGAGGGCTAAGGGAAGGCAAGATTACTCTTCGGATCGGCAATGGGACAAGAGTTGCTATTGTAGCCATCAAAATTTATCCTTTGCGATTATCTTTAGGAGTTAGTTTATTTTTAAAAGATTGTTATTATGTACCTGGAGCCAGTAGAAACTTAGTTTCTATATCTATGCTGGCATAGGATAATTATGATTTTCATTTTAATAAAGACTTATGTGAAATTTATTTTAGAAATAAAATTATTGCACGTGACTTTTTAATTGATGGACTTTATCATTTGCATGAAGATGCAAATATTAATATTACCGAGCAAATTATGAATGCCATAGGGTTTAAGAGATTTAGAGAAAGGATTAGCCAAAGGTATCTCTGGCACCTCAGGCTAGGCCATATTGGAGAGGACAGACTTAACAAATTGGAGAAAGATGGCCTTCTTGGATCATTGATTTTTGAGTCTTATCTAATTTGTGAGTCATGTCTTCAAGAAAAGATGGCTAAGCTATCCTTTATAGTATATGGGGAAAGAGCCATTGAGATATTAGCCCTGGTACACACTGATGTGTGTGGACCATTTGATGTACAGGCCAGGGGTGGCTATCTCTACTTTATAATGTTTATCGATGATTTCTCATGGTATGATTTTGTGTATCTAATGCATCACAAATCTGATGTCTTTGAAAAGTTCAAAGAATTTAGATGTAAAGTAGAAAAGTAAATCAAAAAACCCATAAAGATTCTTCGATTAGATCGAGGAGAAGAATCCCTTAGTAGGAAATTACGGACCTATCTCAAGGATAATGGCATAGTATCATAATGGACACCTCCAGAGATGCTTAAGTTCAATAGGATATCCGAAAGAAGGAATCGGATCTATTAGATATGGTTCGGTCCATGATGAGCTTCACAGATCTTTCGATCTTTTTATGGGGACATGCGTTGCTTTTTGCTATTCATCTATTAAATGGGGTTCCCTCTAAATCTGTTCCTGCCATACCATATGAGTTATGGCATAGTAAGAAATTATCTCTTGGATACCTTAAGATTTGGGGATGTTCGGCTCATGTCAAATGACAAGAGATGGACAAGTTAGAGGTTAGGTCACTTAGGGCTCGTTTTATAGGATATTCTAAGGAATCTATGGGATACTATTTTTATCTTCTAAAGGATAACAATGTGATTGTAAGCCATCATGCCGTCTTCTTGGAAAGAGAGTTTGTCCAAGATAGAGGTAGTGGAAGGAAGATTGAGCTCGAAGAGAAAGTCTCTGAAGAGCGTTAAGTCCAAGAACCTGAACCCAGTAATGAGCTAGTAAATTTAATACCACCTCCATCTCGTAGATCAAATAGGGTCTTCCATCCTTTGGAAAGGTACTTAGATATACTTATGGAGGATCTAGAGGAAGTGTTTTTTATGGGAGATAGGGACATTAGAAATGATCCCAAAACCTATGATGAAGTGATGTTAGATGTAGACTCCGAGAAATGGTTGGAAGCAATGAAATCAAAAATTGACTCCATGCATTCCAGTCAAGTATGGTCCTTAGTAGATCCACCTAAAGGTATTGTACCTATTGGATGTAAATGGATCTATAAAAAAAAAATTGGATTGGATGGTAAGGTAGAGACCTATAAGGCGAGGCTAGTGGCAAAAGATTATAGTCAATGCGAAGGCATTAACTATCAAGAGACTTTTTTGCCGGTGGCTATGCTAAAATCCATCCGTACCTTACTTGCGATTACAGCCTATTATGATTATGAGATCTAGTAGATTGATGTAAAAATTGCCTTCCTAAATGGGTATCTAGAAGAAGATATCTATATGGAGCAGCCTATTGGTTTCACATCTGGTCATAGTGATCACAAAGTCTGCAAGCTATAAATGTCAATTTATGGACTTAAGCAAGCATCATGGAGTTGGAACACTTGCTTTAATGATGTGATCAAATCTTTTGATTTCATCAAAAATGAGGAGGAGCCGTGTGTGTATAAAAAGGTCAGTGGAAGCGCTGTCACATTCCTCGTATTGTACGTAGATGACATCCTCCTGATTGGAAATAATATTCTCATGCTGACATCGGTCAAAGTTTGGTTGTCAAAAGAATTTTCTATGAAAGACCTAGGAGAAGCTTCCTACATTCTTAGTATTAAGGTCTATAGAGATAAATCTAAGAGAATGATAGGACTCTTACAGCAAATGTACATAGAGGAGGTGCTGAAGCGGTTCAACATGGAAAACTCCAAGAGAGGTCTCCTACCTCTTAGGCATGGCATTCATCTTTTGAAGAAGATGTATCCTGACACACCTGAAGAAATCCAATGCATGAGCAAGATCCCTTATGCTTTGACTATAGAAAGTCTCATGTATGTCATGCTGTGTATGCAGCCTGATATAGCTCTTGCCATGAGTGTCACGAGCAGGTATCAGTCAAATCCAGGCGAGGAGCACTGGATAGCTGTAAAGAACATTCTTAATTACTTGAGAAGAACTAAGAATTTGTTCTTGATTTTTGGAGGAGTTTCGGAGCTAACAATGGAAGGATACACTGATTCAGACTTCATGTCCGATGTCGATGATAGAAGGTCTACATCAGGATGTATTTTTCTATGTAATGGTGGATCGGTTAGTTGGAAAAATTTCAAACAACCAGTCATTGCAGATTTGGCCATGGAAGCTGAATACATCGCTACTTCTAAAGTTGCTAAGGAAACCTTCTAGTTCAAGAAATTCATTACAGAGTTGGGCATGATGTCATCAGATGTCATTACACTATACTGCAACAATAATGACACCATAGCTCTTGCTAAGGAGCCCAAGTCTCATCAGAAGTCCAAGCAAATTGAACGATGATTCCATATTACACGTGACTATCTTGAGAAGCAGTTCGTCGAGATGCAGAGAGTCGACTCTGCACAGAATGTGGTGGATCCATTGACAAAGCCTCTAAGCCAGCAGAAGACTAAAGCTTACCTTGAAAAGATGGGTCTTAGATTTATGGCTAATTGGCTTTAGGTCAAGTAGGAGTTTGTTAGATGTGTGCCCTAGAAAGCTAATTATTAGCTGATACATTTATTTTTCAGGACTTATATTTGAACTTGTAAAATTTTTATTATTAATAAAGGGCATTTTTATTTTCAATCATATTTATGTGTCCATGATTTATCTTAGAAATTAACAAAGATGATTTTGCATATTCTCAAGGTGTTGAGAATTTGAAACATATAATATTAGTGGTTAATTTCTAAATGCTTTCAATTAGAGGATCATCATGAATGATAGTGATTGATCCAGTTAGATTGGTGCATGATCATCTTCTTCATGGGCAGATGAGTCTCGAGTTTGTAGTGTGGTGACACTAGGATGATAATGCAGGTGGTTGTTAGAGAATAACTTGTACGGAGCGTGATCATTACGAGAAATCACTTAGATATCTACTCACTCATCAGTGGTATTCTCGATGCTGCAGTGGTATGACTAGTCCTTTGACCTATGGTGTATTGGCTATTTACAGTGAGGCTGCTATAATTTGACTGCACGTCTACTTGGTCCTTAGCCATTTGGATCCTTGCTGTTTATATTGGCTATGGTGGGTTCAGATTTACTGTTGAGAGTAGGATGTACTTAGATAAAATCTATCAATCTTAGTAGAAAAGGTATAATCCTATGTGATTCATGAGACTGAGTTTGCTAAGTCTTTAGCCAAAGCTGGCCAAGGTGAATACTGGAAAGGAGTTTCCACGAGATTCACAAGAGAACTCAAATCGAGCCAATCTTGCATATGATTGAAGATGAGGTTTGACGAGTTGTCCATGACCTCCATCAAGTTGGGATTTTTGATAGAAGGACTAAATCATATGATAATAGTAGCTAAAGATTCATACTTTCATTCTACTGGGTTGCCACTACATACAGCTAGGTATCATTGGTGGATTGTGGGATCCATGAGCATCATCTTGATGATCGATGATTCTTGATGGATAGTGTTGGAATTGATCCAATCCATCAAAAGAAGTTTTGATGGTATTATAATAGAGATCATAATGTGTCTCACTACCAAATAAAATAGAACCTATGTGATCACACATAAAAGAGGTTTCTATCTGATTCGATGATTGATCGACGATTATGAATAATGAAGGATATAATTATTAATACAACTGATGATTAACTCAAGAAGGATAAATTAGTAATTTAATTATTAATTAGACTCAATTAGATTGAAAAATAAGTTTTAAATCAAGCCTAATTTAATTGGATTCAGTTTGACTTGAATTAGGTATGGTTTGATTGAGTTATGAGATGACTCAATTGTCATGGAATCAATTTTTGATTTAATCTGAATTTAGGTTCAATTAAATATTAATTAGATTAGAATTTAATTTGATTAGAGATCTAATTAGATAAGGTTCAATTAGGTGTTAGGGTTTAAACCAAATTATTTTTGGTTTGAGGCTCAATCCAAAATCCTAGAGTCCATTTTGTGAAGGACTCTTCCATGAGCCATCCTTTGTCCATGGCCCTTCTCTTCTCATGCAAATTTTAGATTTATGTGAGGTTTTTCAATTTTTTTCATCTCTTGGTCGACCACTTATCCTCTCATTTGGATATGGATGAGTTTTGGTTTGAATTTAAAATTTAATTTGAATATTTGATAGAGTTTTATTCTATCAGGACTCTTCTAGGTGTCCTCTTAAAAAGATCTATCTATAGGACATCTCTAAGAGGTCGTTTTGATCTAAACAAAATTTGGCCAGCTACTAGAGTGAGAGAGGGACTTGTTGGCATCCTCTCTTCCAAGTTTGAAGGAAAAACTCTATTGGTACAAGGCACAGCACTCTGAGGAAGAAAGTTGCACTGTTGCTGTTTATTCTTCTACCTCCACTACTTCTTCGACTGAAGATCATCTTCTAGACTTAAAGAAGGTCATATCAATCATCAAAAGATCTTCTCTATAAAGAAGCTAGCACCTGGAGAGAGAGATAAGTCTTGGATCATATCAGATCTCGTATGGATACCTATAAAGGTTGGACATTTGTGCGGCTTCAGGAACCTATCAAGTTTTGATCATCGGTTGCGGAGTTCTTCAACCCACGATAGGGTATGAGGTCTGATCTTATAAATTAATTTGGATTTCATATGTCTTAGATCCATGTTAGGGAAGATTTTAGATCAAATTTAATGCATGATAAAAATAGTTAATCTATTTTATTCTGCTGTGATTTCAAAATAATTTTGAAATACATGCATATAATCTGCCCTTCCCTTTCTAACAATATTAGTGTCTCCACACCACTTGGTTACGAGGACAACCAATACATATGGCATACAGTGATCTACACACGATAAGTTATCATCCTTGTTAGTAACTTATCATTTGGTCATGAACAATTTATGAACCATCCGATAAATTCTCCTTTATCGATTGATTGTGGTTCTAAGGACTTCATCATAATTTAGGAGTTCATTTAAGGAAGACAAAACTTCTATGATGAATCAACCAAATAACTATTATTATTAGATAATTCATATACTAATTTCAATCATTTAGATGATTGGCTTTAGGATACATTTCCCAACACTCTCATAGTGAAGTTTACACATCCCATGGAGGTAAACCTTGGTCTAATCAACATACTTGATTGTCTTCTCTTTTATCTTTTATTCTTCTTTCTTTCTTTTGTGGTCTCAACACATGATCGAATGCAACTCAAGTGGTATCAAGAAGATACTGGGATGGTGGTATCCTGGTCAGACTCCATAAATGATCAATATCAAAGTGAGTTGATATCCCAACAATTGATATCAGAGTCAGATGATACCAATGCACGTGGTTGCCCAAATCATGATATTATTGATCGAGTTCAAAGAAGATGGAAAAGAGAAACTCAATCAAGATGGAGATCAGTCGATTTGATGGTAGGGATGGCAATTTTATCTGAGCTATCAAATACCAGACCCAACTCGACCCAAATGGGATGGGTTTTACCTGACTCGATTGGAATCCGAGGTTGGTATGGGTTCTAAAAAAAATACCCGAAGTGGATTCGAGTCAGGTATGGATAATAGTATGCTCCAACCTGAACCTAACTCTATATAATTTTAATATATATTTTTCATTCAAAATTATGATGATTTCATATTGTTTATATGTACTTAATCCAACCTGATTAATCCCTTTTATATACCCAACCCGACCTGACCCGCATCTCTAATTGACCGAACCTGACTCGACCCAATGCGGGTACGAGACGGGTATGGATATAGAATTTTACTTATAGGACAGATATGAATATGGACTGACCCAACCCATACCTGACCCATTGCCACCCCTATTCGATGGAAAGAGCAATTTCTCCTTGGCAAACGAGAGTTAAGGACGTGCTTATTTTGAAGAAAATATTGTAGGATTTCTAGGTTTGCTTTTGAAACTTTTTTTAAAAAAAATGTAGCAAAAATTTAAAAATTATTCTAATTAATTTTATAAGCTAGAGATTGAATCGATTAAAACCCTACAACTAGGATTATAATGTGACATATACGTGTAAAAAAAAATTTGAAAATGAAAATCGCATGCAGTAAATTATATTTATTATTTCTTATGTTCAGAACACGATACCTTGCTCGGATAGTCAATCGCCATAACTATTACACCATCGGAGAGGTTCTCTCATCATAATGCAGCCACACACATCGTCTAACCTCTATGGATTGTCCACATGAGGTTCTGGTCCCGATCGACTCCTCCCAAGTGCTAGCTCGATGCCGAAAGCTTCGATAATTGATGTAAATCAAACTGATTTGATCTCCCTCCATCGATTTTTTGGACACTCCAAAACACTAGCAGAGGTAGAGGAGAGGTAGAGGAGGCTCTCTTAGAAATTCTGTGAATTTCTAACACTCATAACTTACAGAATCTCTTTCTAAACTCTAGGCTGAAACCCTAGGCAGCACTCACCCAAAAAATCCTGTGCCACTATCTAGAATTTTCCTCTCAAGAAACTTTGAATTTTCCTCATGCAAAAATGTTTTTGGTTGAGAAGGACTCTACTTTTTGATGTGTGCATGCCCCACTCTTGAGCCCTTTTTAAATCAATGACAAAAAACTCAAAATGAGTAGAGTGCACATAGGATGGATAAGATCATGTTGGTTTAGCATTTGAATTCAAATCCCATTTGAATTTAATTTGCAACTAACCTAGCCATATCCATTAACAGCATGAAAAAGGAGGGCATGAGCCACATTTGCATGTGGAAAACCTCACAAGAACTCTAATTCTCATGGAGAATAAAGGTGGAAGTCAAAGGTGATGTGGTGCAAAAGACTAGTCAAACCAGTCTTAAAAAACCTTTATCCAATTAAGACCCAATCCAAACAAATTTGACTAGGCCCAATTAGACTAGATTAAATCCAACTAATTTATACTTAAATTAACTTTATTAAATTTTAATCAAATTAAAAATTAATTAATAAATCTTCTCGATGATTAGGTCATCTCATAATCTAATCGAGTCAAATCCAATTGAATCTAATTCAATTGGACTTGTTCCAAAACTCATCACTCAATCAAATCAAGTCAATTAGTAATCAAATTATTAAATAAATATCTCATAAATTTATAGTCCAAATCCAGTGGATGTCCAGGCAACAGAGTCCCAACTATATGAAACTCTTGTTCGAAGAGTCCCAAACTAGTGGGACTCTTGACCCCAATATCCCAGATGAGTGAAACTCATAATTATAGAGTTCTAGACCAGTAGAACTCTCGATCATAGAGTCCTAGAAAAGTAGGACTCAGAGTTTCAATGTAGTAGGACTCTTGGTCGTAGAGTCTCAATTCAATAAAATTCTTGATCATAGAGTTCCAGTCCAGTGGGACTCTTCATTAGCCATCAGATCAGGTAAGAACCTCTTGTTAGATAAGTGCCCTAGAAGCCAGACTGGTTGATATTTGTAATACACTTTTTAGGAGCATTTTCATAATTTTGACTTAAAAAATAATAAAAAATTATTTTTTTCTATCACATAGTGTGTAAAGTGTCTGTGATACATATTTTGAGTTAATAGGTATGATAATTCATATTTTCAAGAGTTAAAAATTTAAGATATAAATTTTCATAATTAACTCATAAACTGCTCCCGATCGTAAGATCATCATAAGAATGGTGATCGATTTGAAAGATCGATGTACATTTGCTTTCTTAGGATAGATGAGTTTTGAGTCTACGGTATGGAGACATCAGAGTGAGAGTACAGGTACTCATTGAGAATGAGGGCACTGAGTGTGACCACCTCAAGCAGTCATAAGGAAGTCTATTTTTTTGTCAATGACTAAGCTCGATGCTACAGTGGTGTGTCTGGTTCTTTGACCTGAGGTGCATTAGCAATTCACCATAAGTATGTTATAGTTTGACTAAACCATAACTTGATCTCCTAGCCATTCAGAATCCTAAGGTGTATGTTGGCTATAGCATGTTTATTGTAGGAACTGGATTGCACCAAGATGGAATCTATCAACCTTGGTAGAGGAGGAGTAGTCCTATGATGATCATGAGATTGAGTCCTTAAGCCCATGGCCATGGCAGTGTGATATAATAGAAAAGAGCTTTCTATTAGGATTTCATATCAGACTCAAATCAAATGATTCATTCATATGATGGATGTTGGATTTGATGAGTTCACCTTAACCCTAATTCTGTCAGAACTCATGATAGAAGAATCCAATCACATAGGTAGCTGTACCAAGAGGTTCCTATTTGGTTCTTGATAGTTTGCCACCATATACTACCAGGTGTCACTGGTAGATTTTGGGAGCAATTAGAATAATTTTGATGATCGATCATTTTAATTAGGTGAATCAAAAAAATTCTGATTCATCGAAAGATATTTCGATGATGTCGATGATAGAGATCATGACATATCTCATTATCATACGGAACTAAATCTAACTAGATCATAAAAAAAAGAGTTAGGATTGGAATATCATCAATTAAGATAATCCAGTTTGATTGATTTGGATTAGATCCAATCAGATTCATGAAAATCCTGCTAGTACATGATTGAGCATAATATTCTCCTTCTGTAGTCTTTTTGGTTCATCTTGACTAAGTCAAATTGGATTTGGCTAATTCAAAAACCCTATATGGTTTTGTCTTGATCTAACTAGAGCTTGTTCAGATAAAAAAAGTATTATCCTAATCCATCAGATGGAAATAGGATAATACCTGCCAATTTTTGTATTCATCAGGACAGGACTTGCTAATTTCTGGTTTTGTTAGGACATTGATATGATCTTTGCAAGAAAGAAGAGGGAAGGCATGTGCCCCCTATTTTTTATCTGGGGTGCACACCCCTATAGTGTTTTTCATGAAGAAAAAGTGAGCATGCCCCATATTGGTGTGCGCACATGGGGATAAGAGGAAAGAGTCCCATGAGAGATGGACTCTAGGGTTTCTTGATGGGATCAAAGACCCAGGTGCCAAGGACTTATGCTTATCCATTGTTGGTAGCATCTTGGGGAGGTTTTTTGGGGCAACTAACCTAATTGGATTAGGTGTGTTGGCATGGCCAATTAGATTAAAATTAGATTAAATAAATCAATTTGATTGGTTGATGCTGTGTGGCATTAGGTGGTGCAAGGGAGTCTATTTAAACCCCTCCTATGCCCTAGGGCTTCTAATGCACAAAAACCCCATGCCCCAAGGCTGCTACCCCATTTCCTCTCTATGCCTCCCTCCCTCTGGTCCTCTCTCTCTTCTCCATGCTCAAGTGTTGGTTATGAGTTTTAGCAAAAGCTCCAAGTAGTTTGGCGCAAAGATCAGAAAGAAGGATAGCCTAGTTCGTGAGATGACAGTGTTGCCTTCGAGATTATTTTGAAGGACCAACCAAATGCTTCTAGATCTAATCTTTGGAGATAAGATCTAGTAGGAGAAGATGTCTAGAACTAGCCTAAGTGAACTTTGGTAGAGGCTGGGCACATGCACAACTAGATCCAGAATTTTGGGTGCTGATAGATCATCAACAGGGTAAAGGGTTTACCCGATCTCAGGTAACAAAAGTTTCTAATTTAATTTTAATTTTAATTTTTAATATTAGATCATTAAGATTAGACCTGAGAACTTTTAGATTTAATTAAAATTTATGAAAAAAATTTAAAAATTTTTATTATAGATTTGATCAAATCAGATCAACCCTACGATGGAAAACTAGATTTTTCCTTCAACTGGTATCAAAGCTGCATTTACAATTTTTCAGATCTACTTTAGATCTAATTTTTAATTTATTTTTGAACTAATATTAATAATTTTAGATGTCATTCTAGATATGATCAGATCTGAAATTAATAGATTAAAAAAATTGAATTAATATATAAGAAATATTTGATGCATGTCTAGACTAGGTTTATAGCATTGTTCTATGAATTGTTTAGAATAGAATTTTATATGATATGAATAGTTAAAATTTTATTTTTTAGATGTTATATTAGATATATCAGATCTGAAAACATGCATATGTAGGTTTAAATTTTGATATATGAGATATATACAAAGCATGCATAGTTAGATCTTCAAATATATATGCGATATATGTTGTAGATCTAATAGTTTTGTAGTATAATCATTATTTTTGATTAAGGCATTCTCCTTAGCCATCCGGTCATAAGAGTAAGAAGGATTTAAAGGCCCTTTCTTTCCATTCGATGGGATACTCTTATGGCATGTAGGGGTGTTGTGCGTTTATCCTTAATCAAAAATCAAAATTTAATTTTTTGCAAAACCCTAGATCCTAAAATCCTAGGACTTTTATGCATATTTTTTATTTATGAACCTAAACTTAATTAAAAATTAAGATTATAAAATCAATTAGGTCTAAAAGTTATAAATTTTTAGATCTAAGATACCTTTATAAATTTGGGTTTGGGTATGGGTAGCTTAATTAGGTCTAGCAGTGGATCAAACTGAATCAAGAGTTAGTTAGGCAGGATCAAGAGTGCTTAGATTTGACCAACCCAATCGGATTAAGTCTGGATCGAGGTCGACTCACAGTCACATATGGTCGATTAAGTTAAAACCTAATCTAGCTCTATGGTTCGAGCCTAGATTGTAAGCTAATCCAATTGGTTCTAATTTGATAATTTGGTATCTAAGATAAGTTTGACAGATATGATCGACTAGTTTTCATTTGGGAGCTACTCGATCTAAATGCATTCTTGTCAAGTTAATGGCATATCTCTTCCACCAGTCTCACTTACCTAGCTATTTGGATCGATTCAGTTCTAATTTGAGGTGGCTAATGATTTGAGCTAACCAATGCCACTAGGTTAGTAATAATTGTTATGATTAAGTCAAGTCATATCTAAGAGGCCTAAATTAAATCTTTCTAAAAAATTATTAAGTCATAGGTCTTCCACCATTATAGATATATGGGTCCTTCACGGGGTTGATTGCTCTCGGCTAGTTATAGTGATTTAGTTGCATTGAAAAGACACAACCATGTCTATTAGACATTGGATGCTACAGGTTGGAGGATGGGTTGGGCTCAATATTTTAGATATGATGAGAGATCTAACCAAGAATCCAATTCATGCAAATGATGGGTTTGACTTAACTAAGGATTGGAGCAATATTTCAGACATGGTGAGCTTCATGAATTAGAGATCAAGTTTGGATGCACCATGATTAGAGAATCATTGGATAAGAGTTATCCACTCATAGGTTGACCCATCATCAATAACTGTTAGATAAGGTGGTGTGCCAATCGGTGGGATCGCACCATCCACTAGAAGTCTATGATCATAGAGATTTTTGCATCTCTGCCAAAAATGTATAGGATCCAAAAAAAATAGTAGGGGCCTAATTTATTTAAAAATAAAATTTTTAAATAAATTGGTTAAGTCTAATTACAAAGTCTATCTAGAAACTTTGACTCTCTATAGAAAAATATCTACGTAAAATCCACTAGCTCGAATCCTAGACACCCATAAACTGACTGGACCTAATTATAAAGATTGGTTGAGGAACTTCAAAATTATTTTGAATTCTAAGAAGCTGATCTATGTATTGGACCAGGATCCCCCCACCTTACTAGCACATCCAACCACTAAATAAAGAGCGTCTCTAGAGAAGTGGATAGATGATGATAATAAAGCTAGGTACTATATATTGGGCTCAATGTCAGATGCCAACATGAAGACATCAAGACTACTCGCCAAATGTTGGCTCACCTACAAGAGTTGTTCGGTGAGGAGAGTCATGCAGTCCGGTATTAAGTCTTTTGGAGACTTTTTAAGGCTTAGATGCGTGATGGACAGTCGATCCAAGATCATTATTGATAATTATCAAGGATTTAGAGAAGCTTGAGAAGCTCAGTATTGTGCTTGATAAGGATCTGTAGATTGATGTGATCCTGCAGTCCTTGACTGATGCGTATGGACAGTTCATCATGAACTTTCATATGCATAAACTGTAATGTACCTTGATTGAACTTATGAACATGCTAGTTACTCTAAGCTTTCTATGAAAGGTTCAAAAGACTCAGTACTTGCTCAAACTTTCTTCAAAAAAAAAATCTTTTAGAAAGAAGAAGTCTGCAAAGAAGTAGAAGATAGAAGGTAGGAAAAAGAAGAAGAGAGAACTGAAGAAGAAGGCCGTTGATGAAGGAAAGTGTTTTCATTGCAACATCGACGACCATTGGAAGTGGAACTATCCTTTATACCTGGCCAGCCTGAAGAACGAGAAGGAAGCAAGTCCTTCTAGAGGTATGGTCGTAATTGAATCTAACCTAATGATTTCTTCTGCATCCAGCTAGATGTTTGACTCTGGTTCTAGTGCTTATTTATGTACTTTCATGTAGGATCTTGAGGAGAGCAGTAGGCTAAAGGATGGTGAGATGATCTTGTGCGTCGAAAATGGAGCAATGATTGCTACTATGATCATGGGAACCTATCCTCTTCGACTACCATCTGGTTTACATTTACTACTTAGGGACTGTTATTATGTGCCTACAGTAAGCAAAAATTTGATTTCTATTTTTTGTTTAGCATAAGAAGGTTATGTAATTAGCTTTCTTAAGGACCATTATACTATTCTTTTTGAAAAAAATAAAATTATAAGTGATTTCTTAATTAATGATCTCTATCAGTTGCATATTGATGTCTCTATATTTAATGTCGAGCAAAACGTGAATATCATAGGATCTAAGTGACCTAGGGATAGTCTAAATGATAGGTATCTATGGAATCTTAAGCTAGGTCATATAATGGAAAATAGGATTAACAAATTGAAGAAATCCAAACTAATAGGTTTGTTGACTTTCGAGTCATATCTGATTTATGAATCATGCCTTCAAGATAAAATGACCAAGCTTTCTTTTGTAGGATATGGGAAAAGGGCCATAAACCTACTTATCCTGGTACATATAGATGTGTGTGGCCCATTTGATGTACCAGCCAGAGATAATTATGTCTATTTCATTATCTTTATCGATGATCTATCTCGATATGGATATGTATATTTGATGCGACACAAGTCTGAAGCCTTTGAAAAGTTCAAAAAATTCAAACATGAAGTAGATAAGCAAACTAGAAAGCCCATTAAGGTTCTTCGATCAGATCGAGGATGTGAATATCTTAGTCAGAAATTTTTAGACTATCTTAAGAAAAATGGCATCGTTTCATAATGGACTCTACTTGAAATGTCTCAACTCAATGGGATTTTAGAATGAAGAAATTAAACCCCATTAGATATGGTCCGATCCATGATGAGCTTCACAGACCTTCCTAAGTTTTTTTGAAGATATAGTCTAATGACCATAATCTACTTATTGAATCAAATTTCCTCTAAAACCATTCCTACCATACTATATGAGATATGGCATGGTAAGAAGCAAAGTCTGAGTCATCTCAGAATTTGGGGTTGTCTAGTCCATGTCAAAAAATAGCAGGCAGACAAATTAGAGTTTAAGTTATTTAGAGCTTGGTTTGTCGGATATCCTAAAGAATCATTAGGATATTATTTCTATCTTCTAGATGACCACAATGTGATTGTGAGTTGACATCCTTTTTTTTTAAAAATAGTTTATTCAAGATGGTGGCATCGGAAGACAAATTAGGCTCGAGGAGAAGGTCTCCAAAGAGCAACGAGCTAACGAACCTATGGAATCCAGTCAGTCTCAGCCAATCCAAACACAACCTCCTCCACCTCGTAGATCGGGTAGAATTTTTCATCCTCCTGAGAGGTACTTAGGTACCATTTTAGAGGACGTAGAGGACGTGTTCCTCATAGGAAATGGGATTCATGATGATGATTCCAAAACCTATGACGAGACGATATCTGATATCAACTTTGAAAAATAGTTAGAGGCAATAAAATCAGAGATTAACTCAATGCACTCAGACCAAGTCTAGACCTTGGCAGATCCACCTAAAGGTTTTATACCTATTGGGTATAAATAGATCTTTAAGAGAAAGATTGGTGCCGATGGAAATGTAGAGATATTCAAAGCTAGGTTAGTAGTGAAAGGATATAATCAGCACAAAGGCATTGACTATCAGGATATCTTTTCGTCAGTAGCTATGCTAAAATCCATCTGCATGCTGCTTGCTGTTGCAGTTTATTTTGATTATGAAACATGACATATGGATGTGAAAACGGTATTCTTAAATGAATATCTTGAGAAAGATATCTATATAGAATAGCCACTCAGTCTCACATCTAGTGATAGTGATCACAAGATTTGCAAGCTGCAAAGATCCATATATGGACTTAAGCAAGCATCTCGAAGTTGGAATGCTCATTTTAATGATGTGATCAAATCATTTGGTTTCATGAAAAATAAGAAGCCCCGTATCTTCAAAAAGGGCGATGGAAGCATTGTTGTCTTCCTTGTATTGTACGTGGATGACATCCTCTTGATTGGGAATGATATTCTCATATTGACATCCATCGAAATGTGGTTGTCAAGAGAGTTTTCTATGACAGACCTAGGAGAGGCATCCTTTATATTGAGAATAAAAGTCTATAGAGATAGACCGAATATGATGCTGGGTCTATCACAGAAGATATACATAGAGGAGGTGTTGAAGAGGTTCAGCATAGAAAACTCCAAGAGAAGATTGGTGTCCTTCAGACATGGCATTCATCTCTTCCAGAAGATGTGTCCCAACACACCTAGGGAGGTTGAACACATGAGCAAGATCCCTTATGCTTCGACAATAGGAAGTCTCATGTATGCCATGTTGTGCACACGACCTGATATCGTGCATACTATGAGTATCATGAGTAGATATTAGTCGAATCCAGATGAAGAGCACTGGACTTCTGTGAAGTATATCCTTAAGTACTTGAGAAGGACTAAGGATATATTTTTGGTCTTTGATAATGGAGAACTCCAGATCCAAGGGTATACAGATTTAGACTTTATGTCTGATATAGATGATCAAAAGTCAACATCTAGTAGTCTATTTATGTGCAATGATGGTGCTATTAGTTGAAATAGTTTCAAGTAGATAGTGATCACAGACTCCATAATGGAAGCTGAGTACATCGCTATGTCAGAAGTTGCGAATGAAGCATTCTGGTTCAAGAAATTCACTGTAGCACTTGGAGTGCTACTATTAGATGCCATTCCTCTGTACTACGACAATAATGGAGCTATAATCCTAGCTAAGAAGTCGAGATCCCATCAGAAGTCAAAGCATATTGAGTAGTGATATCACCTTATCTGTGATTACCTCAAGAAAGGTTACATCAAGATTAAGAGAGTCGACATCGCAGAAAATGAGGTAGATCCACTGACGAAGTCGTTGAGCCAGCAAAAGATTGAAGCCCATCTTGAAAAGATGGGACTTAGATTTATAGCCAATTGACTTTAGATCAAGTAGGAGTTTGTTAGACAAGTGCCCTAGAAGCCAGAATGGGCGATACATGTAATACACTTTCTAGAGATATTTTTATAATTTTAACTTAAAATGAATAAAGGATTATTTTTTTCTATCACATTGTGTGTAAAGTGTCTGTGATACATCCTTTGAGTTGATAGGCATGACAATTCATATTTTCAAGAGTTGAAAATTTAAGACATGAATTTTTATAATTAACTCATAAACTGCTCTCGACCATAGGATCATATGAGGATGGTGATTGATTCAAAAGATCAGTGTACGATCGCTTTCTTAGGATAGATGAGTCTTGAGTCTATGGTGTGGAGAAATTGAAATGAGAGTATAGGTACTCGTTGAGAATGAGGGTACTTAATGTGACCATCTCAAGCAGTCATAAGGAAGTCTACCTTCTCATCAATGACTAAGCTCGATACTGCAGTGGTATGTCTGGTTCTTTGACTTGAGGTGCATCGACAGTTCACCTTAAGTATGTTATAGTTTGACTATATTATAACTCGATCTCCTAGCCATTCAAAATATTGAGGTGTATGTTGGCTATAGCATGTTCATTATAGGAATTAGATTGCACCAAGATAGGATCCATCAATCTCGATAGAGGAGGAGTAGTCCTATGATGATCATGACATCGAGTCCTTAAGTCCATGGGCATGGTAGTGTGATATAATACAAAAAAGTTTTCTATTAGGGTTTCACATCAGACTCAAATCGAATGATTCATTCATATGACGGGTGTTGGGTTTGACGAGTTCACCTTAACCCTAATCCTATCGGGACTCATGATAAAAGAACCTAATCATACAGATAGTTGTATCGAGAGATTTGCATTCGATTCTGATGGTTTGCCACCATATACTGCTAGATGCCACTAGTGAATTTTGAGAGCAATTAGAATGATCTTGATGATCGATCATTCTAATAGGATGAATCAAAAAAGTTCTGGTTCATCGAAAGGTATTTCGATGATGTCGATGATAAAGATCGTAACATGTCTCATTACCATACGAAACTGAATCTAACTGGATCACACAAATAGGGTTAGGATCTAAATGTCATCAATTGAGTTAATCTAGTTTGATTGATTTGTATTAGATCCAATTAGGTTTAAGAAAATTATGCTAGCACATGATTGAGCCTAACATTTTCCTTCTGTAGTCTATTTGGTTCATTTTGACTGAGTCAAATTGGATTTGGCTAATTCAGCAATCCTGTATGGTTTTATTCTGGTCTAATTAGAGCTTGTTCAGGTTAGAAAAGTATTATCCTAATCCATCAGATGGGAATAGGATAACACCTATCAATTCCTGTATTCATCAGGACAAGACCTACTAATTTTTAGTTTTGTTAGGACATTGACCCGCTCTTTGCAAGAAAGAAGAGGATAGGCATACACCCCCTATTTTTCATCTGGGGTGCATACCCCTAAGGTGTTTTTTATTAAGAAAAATGTGGAAATGCCCCATATTGGCGTGCGCACATGGGGATAAGGGAAAAGAGTCCCATGAGAGATGGACTCTAGGGTTTCTTGATGGGATCAATGACCTAGGCGCCAAGGACTTATGCTTTTCCATTGTTGGTGCCATCTTGGAGAGGTTTTTGTGGCAACTAACTTGATTGGATCAGGTGTGTTGGCATGGGCAATTAGATTAAAATCTAATTAAATAAATCAATTTGATTGGTTGATGTTGTGTGGCACTAGGTAGTGCAAGGGAGTCTATTTAAACCCCTCATGCGTCCCAGGGATTCTAATGCACAAAAACCCCATGCCCCAAGGGTGCCGCCCCATTTCCTCTCCATGCCTCCCTCCCTTTGGTCTTCTCACTCTTCTCCATGCCCAAGAGTTGGGCATGGGTTTCAGCCAAGGCTCCAAGTAGTTTGGTGCAAAGATAATGAAGAAGGACAACCTAGTTCGTGAGATGACAATGTTGCCTTCGAGATTGTTTTGAAGGCCCAAACAAGAGCTTCCAGATGTGATCTTTGGAGATCAAATCCAGTAGGAGAAGACATCTAGAACTAGCCTAAGTGGACTTTGGTAGAGGTCGGGCACATGCATGGCTAGATCCAGAATCTTAGGTGCTGACAGATCATCGATAGGGTAAAGAGTTTACTCGATCTAAGGTAACAAAAGTTCCAGATTTAATTTTTATTTTTATTTTTAATATCAAATCATTAGGATCAGATTCAAGAACTCTCAAATTTGATTAGAATTTATAGAAAAAATTTTAAAATTTTTTACTATGGATCAAATTAGATCGATCCTATAGTGGAAAACTAGGTTTTTTCTTCACCTCTAATGTGTGTGACCCTATAGGTTCGAACCTAAGCCAGTATCACATAAATCACTTCCTATACTAATCGATGTGTCCATCTAGCAATGGTACACAATATGTAGATAGATCAAACAGTCGCAATCACAACATTTAGAACCTACTGGAGTATGATTGTCGTATAATTCATCCCTTTGAGCTGTGTTTAGAATGACTCAGAGTTAAACTGCCAACTCTGAAAAATCCATTCATATTGTGTCTCAATGCAATCAGTCTTATGACTCCTCATAAGAACTATCCTGGCTAAGGCTTTGCTAAATTAAAACACAATTCAATACAACTCCTGAAACTTGGAGTGGTTAATCCCATTATTGGTGGTAAACCTCGCTCCCGCCGAATTTCGGCCTGATGTTCAACCAAATGCAGCTTATAATCATAGAAGAGCTTCAATCACAACTTCTTCATCAGCCAAACTTGTTCTTCAGCTGGACTCCTCCATTAGTTAGACTTCTTCCGGACTTCACCCTCAACCAAACTTCTCCGTCAGTTGAACTTCTTCCAAATCCTTCCAACAGACCTTCTTTTGACATTCCTCCAACCGACCTTCTCCGATCGTGAGTCTTTCGAACTTCTCCTTCAGTCGGACTCTTCCATCAGTCAGACTCCTTCTGGACTTCATCCTCAATCGAACTTCTTCATCAGTCGAATTCCTTTCAAATCCTTCCAGCAGATCTCCTTTCAAATTCCTCCAGCGGACTTCCTTCAGGATTTCTCCAGCAGACTTCCAAACCCCTTCCAGCCAAACTTCATGCAGTCGCCTAGAAGAGCATCCATGCCTATGCGGATCCAACAATCTACACAGCATGAACCTACTTACGCATAGACGATCCTGAAGAAGTCCGAACTTCTCTGAAATTGATGAAACTTGAACCTCTTCGCTGCCAGTGCCTACCTCCTCCAAACTTTAACTATTAAATCCCATCGGACTGGAACGTTGCGACAACAGACACTACTCTCCATAACAAACTTCACATGACCTCGAACGGCCCACTACTAGACAGTTATGGCTGTCACCATCAATTTGTTATAGGCTCCATCTATAAAAGAAACTCTTTAGATACATTTTTTCTAAGCTCACATTCTCCTTCTCAAAACTCTGCTACTTTCTCTACTGAGCATTCTATTTCTATTGGTCAGAAGAGCTGACTTGACCATCAGAGGGTACTGCAAGAGCCACCACTCCTCCAGTTTGGACTTTTTTTGTAGGTCCCGTAGCGACCTCGACTTCTCTAGCTCCAACCAATTTCGACGTCGACTAGATTCTGCACCAACACCCATCTTGATTCACACACTGACTCCTCAAGTACTTGACTGTGCCTAAAAACCTTCCATCACTAAATTAAAAATTCAGATAGTCCAAGGGACACTTATATCCATATTTCTTCGGAGCAATTCTTGATAGGAGAAAGCTCTAAAGTTGGTCACATTCAATATAGATGTACCTCTATATCTCACCTGCATGTTATATCAGTGTCTCCACATTTCTTGATTGAGAGATAATCAATCCATATGGCACACAACGATCTACACTCGATAAATATTATCATCCTTAGTAACAACATATCATTTGATTGCGAACAGATTTAAGGACTAAATGATAAATCCTCCTTTATTGATTCTAAATAGTTCTAAGGACTTCACCATAATACAAGAGTTCACTGGAAGATGCAAAAAATTTATGATGAAAATGCTAAAATAATATCTATTCATTTATAATTCATATATAAATACAAAAAGTAGCTCAGTCATCAACAAGCTGATGATTGGCTTTGAAATACTATTTTCAATAATCTTCTACTTGGACTAAAGCCAATCGGTACAATATCTAATACCCATATTTGATTTGAAATCGTCAAACTTCTTCACTGCAATGTCTTTAGTGAATGGATCGGTCAGGTTTTTCTTTTCATCGATCTTCTGAAGGTCGATGTCACCCCAATCCATAATCTCTTGGATAAGATGGTAGTGATGCAGAATGTGCTTCATCTGTTAGTGTGGCTTCGATTTCTTTGCCTAAGCAATAGCTCCAAAGCTATCATAGTAGAGCATAACTAGACCATCAAGGAAGGGTGCTACTCTGAGCTTGGTGATGAACTTTCTTATTCATACAGCTTCTTTGGTAGCATCTGATGCAGCGATATACTCCATCTTATAAACTGAGTCAGCCATAGTGTGCTATTTGAAACTCTTCCAATAGATATTTTCATCATTAAGAATAAACACATATTTCGACATACTTTCATTATCATCATGATCAGATTAGAAACTATAGTTTGTAAATCCCACGAGTTTCAAATTTGACTCACTATAAACAAGCCTCTGGTCCTTAGTATTTCTTAAATACTTCAGGATGATTTTAACAACCTTCTAGTGGTTCTTCTCTGGATCAGATTGGTATCTACTCACTATTTTTAGTGAGTATGCCACATCTGATCGCGTACATGTCATGGCATACATAATAAAATCTGCTATCGAAGTATATGAAATTCTATTCATACGCTCTCTCTCTTGAGGTGTTATCAGACAATCCCTCTTCGAAAGAAAAATTTTATGGCTTATCGATAGATGGCCCTTCTTAAAATTCTCCATGCTGAACTGCTTCAGCACAGTATCTATGTATGTAGACTGGGACAGCCCGAGCAATCTCTTAGATCTATCTCTATAGATCTTCATTCTTAGGATGTAGGAAGCTTCTCCCAAGTCCTTTATAGAGAATTGTGACGATAGCCAAATCTTTATTTCCTGTAATGCTAGGACATTATTTCCGATTAAGAGAATATCATCCACATACAACACATGGAGTACAATAGGTGGACCATTAGCCTAGTTGTATGTGCAGGGCTCTTCTCCATTCTTAACGAAGCCATACATTTTGATCATCCTGTCAAAATGTATGTTCCAACTTCGAGATGCCTGCTTCAATCTATAAATGGATCTTTGAAGCTTGCACATCTTAGACTCATCTATTGATGTGAATCTTTAAGGTTGTATCATATATACCTCTTCAACCAGCTCTTCATTCAGAAAAGCTATCTTCGCATCCATCTACCATATTTTATAATTCAGATGGGCAGCTATCGTAAGCATAATCCGAATGGACTTGAGCATTGCCATAGGAGAAAATGTCTTGTCATAGTCTATACTATAATGTTGGCTATTCCCCTTAGCTACCAGATGGATGATGCATACTAATCTGTAGCTAGGGCAAGTGCAGATAAAGTAATAAAGTAAATGAGTAGAGTATCATCCCTAGAGGATTGAAAAATAAGTACTAAAAAGCTCTTTCCTATGCTATATTTAGAAGACCGATTTATGAGAATAAGAAATTAAAGAATAAAATAAAAAAATAATTAAAAATTTTAAAAAAATAGAGAGAGTGTAATTATTAGGGTTTTAAACTTAAGAGCAATGGGTTACTAAAACAATCAGTTCACCAACTCAGTCAATACAATATTTAGGTTATTAGATTAATTTTATTTCATGTGACGGTGAAGTCTCCAAGTTTATTCACTATCCTTTGGTTCAGGCGTAATAAAACTATCAATATTTATTAATTACTCTTTAGTTCGGGTATAATTTAAATAAATATTAATGCATTAAGTTTTATAAAATCCTCTAATTAAAATACACTGCATCTAAAATGCACTAAAATTTTTGCAAGCATATGAATTCTAATTTGATTCATAATACAAGATATATAATCAAAAAGCAATAATATAGATGTACTTGGTCCGTAACATCTATGTTCATCAGATCAATTAGAAGATGGCCAGTAATCTAAAAGCATTAAGATCAGATTTATATACTCCTCATGAATAAAATTTAAAATTAAAGATAAATCATACTGAATATTGCATCAAAAGAGTGGCTACATCTTAGTCTTAGTAAAAAAAAATTTAGTTCATAATAATAAGTTCAAAAATAGTAAATAAAATAAAAAGCATGAAGAAATTAGATTGTTTAATTGCTGAAATTGGTTGTTCATTGCTCTTGGTGTGGAAAACTTGATGAAGAAGAAGAAAAGCTTCTTGATCGATGTCTTGATTATTAGAAGAATAAAATAAAAAAAATAAAATAAAAGCCCTTTCTCTTCTTTCTCTCAAAACACTTTATTCAAAACTCTCTCTCAAAGCTCTCTATTATCCCTGCTTCCTCTCTTCGGCAACAGCAGGACAGACCTTTTTATAGAGTCAAGAGGAGCTACTTCGATGAAAATTCCCACTGAAATTAGTATTTAGAACTCTTGGAACAACTCAAATAAGGCCTGGATCATTTTGGCCATTGGATGGCGATCAAATGCATCAAAAATCACTTAAAAATCCTTTAAAATATCCTAGATCAAGTAGGAATTCATGGCAACCGTCGGATCAGCCATTAGATAGATTCTGGGCCATCGGATCTACTTCTGAAGGGCTTCAGGCATTTAATTAAAAATTGGGAACCATTCAGATCATTGGATCTTGATCGGAGGCTACATCCACCATTCGTTAGCCCACGAGCTTTAGTCATTTGATCAAATCCCAGTGAACAACGTCCGTCGGATCAGATAAAATTTCTAGATTATCCTCTGTAGACCGTGCGCGAGTCCGGCATTGCATGGACCACCGCTTCCTTCAGCCAATTGGAGCGCACTTGTCCCTGTGAAATCCCCAAAATGCCCTCTATAGCGGTCCACTGTGCGCTGCAAAAAATTCTGACGTCAGCGTGGCGTCAACATCACATCAGCGGGCGGGTGGTTTGAGTGCAGTCGGGCCGAACGATCTGCTGAATCGATTTTTTTGAACTGGTTTGAATCAGATCGACTTTTTTTTTTATATTTCCTTTGAAATTCAATTTTAGGCTCATTTGGCTTGAAATTTATTTCATCTGAACTAAAAAAATAAGATCTTCATATTGGTGGCCTTTTTTCCTACATAAGATTAACAAAAGTATCAATTTCTAAAAAAATAGATTAATTTATTTTATAATTTAATATTTTTATTAGTATATTTTTATCGCTTATCAATGGGCCTTATAGGTCTCTACCTTTTCGTTTGTGCTTCTCTTCCTTTTGAAGACCCACTTACACCCAATGGATTTTATCCTTTCAAGTGGATCAATCAATATCCATACTATTAGAACAATTGGTACTGCTCTAATACCAATTATTATACCTACGGCTACTCAAAATCATAGTCGTAGAACTGATCTCTTATGCGAACCTGGGTGTTAATTTAGAAATATGAAGAAGAGCAAAGTTGATGGTGGCATCTAGGGCTTGACATTGAAACCAGAGAGAAAAAAGAGAAGAGAGTTAGGAAGAAAAGCTCTGTATTGATTCTACTTATTGTAAAGGTTACAATACTTGAATTTATAATAATAGAATTTTTGCTATATCACATGAACCCTAATAAACCCAAACTCTAGTTGAAAAACTCTCCTAGGATAACCCAATACATGAAAGCACTCATCGAGCCTATGTACACCCATGTCTCCTATGATTTCATCCTGTTTGGGGTGAACCCGCTCCTGCCAAAATTCGACTGGATATCTAATTGTTGAATGATCCCATCCGATAACGACGACCAAGATTGACCCTCGACCAAATTCATAAAATCCCTCCGGACCTCATCTAGATGAGCTTGAATGGCAGGGGTGGCCGAGTTCCTCCACCCTAGGCAATCAGCTCTCCTTGATCGCAAGTCTTTCGAACTTCTCCTTCAGCCAGACTTCTCCATCACAAGCAAACTCCTTTCAGCTGATCTTTTCCGATCGCAAGTCTTTTGAACTTTTTCTTTAGCCGGACTTCTCCATCACAGGCAAGCTCCTTTCAGTCGATTTTCCTCGATCGCAAGTCTTTCGAACTTCTCCTTCAGCTAGACTTCTCCATCATAAGGAGGCTCCTTTTAGTCGACCTTCCCCAATTGCAAGTCTTCCAAACTTCTCCTTCAGTCGAACTCCTCCATCAATCAGACTCTTTCTGGACTTCACCCTCAACTAGACTTCTTCGTCAGTCGAACTCCTTTTGAATCCTTCCAGCAGACCTCCTTCGGGGTTCCTCGAGCGGACTTTCTTCAAGATTTCTCTAATGGACTTCCGAACTCCTTCTAATCGAACTTCATGCAGTCACTTGGGAGGGCTCCACGCCCATGCGGATCCAGCAATCTGCACAACATGAATCCACTTACACATAGACGATCCTAAAGGAGTCCGAACTTCTTTGAAATTGATGAAACTTGAAGCTCTTTGCTGCCAGCACTTACTTCCCCCAAAGTTTTCGACAACAGACACTACTCTCCATAACAAACTTCACGTGGCCTCGAACGACCCACTCCTAGATAGTTGCAGCTGTCACTATCAGTTTGTTATAGGTTCCATCTATAAAAGAGATCCTTCAGATATGTTTTCTCCAAGCTCTCATTCTCCTTCTCAAAATTCTACTACTTTCTCCACTGAGCATTTCATTTCTATTGGTCGAAAAAGCTGACTTGATCGTTAGAGGGTCTTGCCAGAGCCACCATCCCCTACTTCGAGCGAGACTTGTTTTGCAGATCATCAGTGGTGATCTCATCTTCTCTAACTCCAGCCTTGATTCCGACGACAACTAGATTTCACACCAACAGGATTGGCGCTAGAGGAAGGGCTCCTCTTTCTCTTGAGGTGCTCTTGTTCTTAAAGGAGTGCTCAGTAGAGATCTCTCTCTTTCCCCTTAGAGTTCCTCTTCCCCAGTCAATCGCACGAGGATGCCTCCCAGAAAGGCTTCCACCCAATGGTCGATCGCCTTTGTTACTAGATCTTATCTAGATCTGCCCACTTCTGTCTCATCCCTGGTATCACTAGTTCCACAGATGGTAATGGTAGACGCAAAGCAATTTAACCTACTGGTTCAGTAGGTTAGGGGCCTCACTGAAGCAGTGCAGGCCATGCAGGAGCAGCAACCTTTGGTGTCGGCCCAGTTGGAGCAGGCTTCTCCAGAATTCTAAGACCCAGTCTGGGGATGACCGACTTGGGCGAGTTGGTCGATCACCTCCGAGAAAGGAAAGTAGAGGGCAGGAAGCCCCTGCTCCAACCATGACTCTACCCCTGGAGGGACTTTGCCCCCGTTCGGCCAGAAAACTTCGGAGATCCATGATCGTGAAGATCTCCTAGATCGAAAGCTATAAGAAATGAACCGATGGATTAAGAAACTCTACCATGCTTCCTTCTCTCATAGTAATGATATCTATATCGATCCTCCTTTCTCTCATCAAATCATGCAGGAATCGATCCCACCGAGCTTCAAGCTTCCATAGTTGGAGAGCTATGATGGGACCACTGATTCGGTCGACCACTTGGAGGTCTTTCGGACTATGATGTTGCTCCACAGTGCATCGAACTTCATCTTATGTTGAGCTTTTCCATCTACTCTGAAGGGAGTAGTGAGAAACTAGTACTTGATATTGAAGTCGGGTACGATCTTCTCTTTCGATCAGATAAGCCATCAATTCGAGGCTCACTTTGTCAGCAGTCAACATCCCTGATGAGGCTCGAATTCTCTCATCCATATTAAGTAGAAGGAAGGAGAGTCCATTCGAGCCTATATTAACCACTTCAATACTGCTGCTCTGAAGGTCCAAAACTTGGACCAATCCATTGCAATGGCCATACTAAAGGATGGCCTCCAAAAGAATGATCCATTGTTCTTCCTGGAGAAGAAGTATCCTAAGAATTTTGCTAATATGCTGCTCTGGATTGATGGTTATGCTCGAACGGAAGAGGCCTTCAAGGAAAAGAATGAAGAAGCCATGAGAGAGCGGCAGGTGGGTGATTCAAGCAAGCCCACAGTTAAAGAAAAGCTGAGCAAAGCTCGGTCGTGCTCTAGAACTCTTTTTGAGTGTAGATGAGTCCGAACTCCTCGAGCTCATCATCAGAGAAGCCCTGATCAAAGAGCAAGGCAGAACTCTCCCCCCAGAAGGTTCCACACCTATGCTTTCCTTAACACTTCAAAGACTCAAGTCCTGATGGAGATCAAGGAGCAGCTGTCGAGGCCGAAGAAGATACGATCTCATCCTGATAAGTGAAATCCTAATAAGTACTGTCTCTACCATCATGACAATGGTCATGATATTGAGGAATGCATCCAGCTCCAAGACGAGATTGAGGAGCTCATCAAGCAAGGCCGGCTTGGTCGATTCCTATGACATCGACTTGAAGTAAGAAAAGATCGACCAAGGGCACTTCCCCAGCCCGAACCATTAAGGAGAGAAGAAAAGCAAGGAGATCGGCCACCCCTCGGCATCATCAACACCATTTTTTGGGGACTTCGGTGGGGAGAGGCTGGTAGATCGGTAGGGAAAATGAAGAAGCAGAGGATTGAAGAACCAATAACTTTTACTGATGAAGATGCTCAAGGAGTTCAGTTTTCGCATAACGACACGGTTGTAATCTCTCTAAACATTGCTAACTATGATGTGCACCATGTTTTGATAAATAATGGAAGCTCTGCTGATGTCTTATTTTATGATGCTTTCTTTAAAATGTCTATACCTAATAACCACCTGGGACCTATGAGTTCTCCATTGGTGGGCTTCATTGGCGATGCAGTATTAGCTGAAGGTATAATAACTTTGATTGTGGCTGTAGGGCAATATCCAAGATAGTCCAGGACATGAGTGGATTTTTTGGTAGTAAAAGCACCATCCGCTTACAATGCAATCCTTGGCTAACCTGGTCTAAATGCACTTCGGGCAGTAGTGTCGACACGCTACTTGAAGATGAAGTTTCCAACAAGCTATGGGATCGGAGAAGTCAGAGAAGATCAAGCACTAGCAAGGCATTGCTACTCCATCATCCTACAAAAAAGTGGCCAACCCAGCCTTTGCCCAGTCGATGGGCTATATATTCATGATGACCTTACTAAGGAGCAGGGTGAACCCATGGAGCACTTGGTAGCTATCTCTCTAGATGATGGGAATACAGAACACATAGTGCAGATCGGCTCTAGCATGGATGGAGAAGTTTGGAAGGAGCTCATCACCTTCTTACAAAAGAATGCCGATGCCTTTGCCTAGATCTCTACAGACATGCCAGGAATTGACGTCGAGGTCATGGAGCATCGGCAGGCTATTGATCCGAAATGCAGACTAGTGAAAGAAAAAGTTCGAAGCCATGCACCAGAAAGATAGAAGGTGATAGCAGATGAAGTGGACAAAATTTTTAAAGCTGGGTTCATTTGGGAAGTCAACTATCCAAGTTGGATCTTCAATATAGTCCTAGTCAAGAAAGCCAACGATAAATGGAGAATGTGCATAGACTTCAAAATACTGAACAAGGCCTGTCCAAAAGATAGTTACCCCCTATCCAGAATTGATTAATTGGTAGATGCAACTTCGGACCATGAGCTTCTCACCTACATGGATGCCTTCTTCGGCTACAATCAATTTTGGATGGCACCAGAGGATGAGAAGAAAACTGCTTTTATTATTGATCATGGTCTTTATTGTTACAAGATCATGCCCTTTGGGCTTAAAAATATAGGTGCGACGTATCAGCATTTGATCAATAAGATTTTCAGAGAGCAGATCGATCACAAAATAGAGGTTCACATAGATGACATGCTTGTCAAAAGCCAAACTTCAATCAATCACGTAGCCAATCTTGAAGAGACCTTCAATGCTCTCCGAAGATATAAGATGAAGTTGAATCCAACCAAGTGCGCCTTCGGAGCAACCTCAGAAAAATTCTTGAGATTCATGGTCTCAAGGCGGGGAATCGAGGCCAATCTAGAGAAGATTCGAGCCATCCAAAAAATGACTACCCCAAATCGATAAAAGAAGTTCAGCACCTAATCAGAAAAGTGATGTCTTTGAATCATTTTGTCTCAAGGTCGGCTAAGTGGTGCATGCCTCTTTTCCAGGCCCTCAAACAATCAAAGAACTTCTGTTGGACTACGGAATGCCAGCAAGCATTTGAAGAACTCAAAAAC
The DNA here is from genome assembly GCA_006176705.1 of Cocos nucifera. Classification (NCBI taxonomy): domain Eukaryota; kingdom Viridiplantae; phylum Streptophyta; class Magnoliopsida; order Arecales; family Arecaceae; genus Cocos; species Cocos nucifera. The sequence goes on along the minus strand of QRFJ01000345.1, from coordinate 539,594 downwards.
TACCTATATTCACCTTCCCTATTAGTAAAGCCCAAACATGGAGAGATTATTTTTGTACCTGGTGGTCTCCCCAGCGGCCCTTGCAGCAGTCCTAGTCAAAGAAGAGGTGAAAGTACAATGGTCGATCTACTACATAAGTCAAGTCTTGAGGGACGCCGAGACCAAGTATACTAAGTTAAAAAAACTAACTTATGCTTTACTGATTGTAGCCCGGAGGCTTTGACCTTATTTTCAGGGGCACACCATAACTCTCCTCACTGATCAATCAATCAAGGCAGTTCTGAAGGAAAATTCTGATTTTCTGGATCAGGTTCATTTAGATCTGATTGTATCAAGAGGCATATTTCAAAAATCATCTCTTAGATCCAAGTTAGATCTGATACTTTTTAGATCTAATTTTATGATCTGATAAATAAAAAAATTAAATTAAATTAATTTTAAATTAATTTTATCTTGATTCTGGGTAATCTGATTACCCGTTGATGATCCTACCGAAGTCCTGAGGTTTTGGATCTAGCCACGCAAGCGCCTAGGCTCTACCAGTATCCACTCAGGCTGAATCTAGAGATCTTCTCCTTCTCTTTCTTTTCTCCAAAAATTAGATCTGGATCTGATTTGGAGGATCTTCAAAACTTCTTCTGAAGATCACCCGTCGTCTCTGCAGCAGTGCTGCCTTCTTCCTTTTTCGTTAGCCTTTCCTTGCCTGACTCGCACTAATCTGAAGGCCCAACTTTCTTGGACATGAAGAAGAGGGAGAGGGCTAGATGGTGGCATGGAGAAGGGAGAGGGGCAGCCTTGGGGCATAGCTTGGAAAAGGGGTTCTCAAAAGTGGGCGCAGGTAGGATCTTTTTATAGACTCTACTGCGCCATACAGTACTGCATCACCTCGGCCAATCACGTTGCTTCGTACAATCAAATCTAAATCTGATTGGTGGGATGACATCACCTGATCTAGTCATATGAGAGACCCATAGGTTCATTCTTAGATGGCACCTAAGGCTGGTCAAAGTAGATAACCAAGGGCCACCTAAGTAGAAACCAAGAAACAACCTGGAGTCCCATCCGTATGGGACTCCAGCATCCCTATCCATAGGCGCACACCATCCTAGGCGTGCACCCCCTTCTTTCCAAATTTTAGAGAGGGGACAAGCCCCTATCTGCTCTCCAATAAGTGCATGACACATGGGCAGATGTCCAAGGGTCAAAGGTCAACATTTGACCAAGTCAAAGTACAAGAATTAATAGGTGATGAAAAATGGTAAGTGTTGTCTCAAATTTATCTCATAAATTAAGACAATCCTTTTTTGACTTGGACAAGCTCCAGTCAGACTAGGTAAAGATACCGAGTGAGCACAAACTCATTTGGCTCAGTCGAGATAATTTTTATGATAGAAAAAGGAGAACATTAGGCTCAATCGTGTGCTAGCATGATTTCTTTGAACCTAATTGAATCTTATTCAAATCAATTGAACTGGGTTAGTCCAATTGATGATATCCAGATCCAAACCCTTATTTGTGTGATCTAGTTAGGTTCAATTCTATATGGTAATATGACATGTCATGATCTCCATCATTGACATCATCGAAACTCCTTTCGATGGATCAGAACTCTTCTGATTCAGACAACTTAGAATGATCGATCATCTAAATCATTCTAATTGCTCCCAAAATCTACCGGTGACACCTAGAAGCATATGGTGGCAACCCATCAAAACTAAAAATGAATCTCTTGGTGCAACTACTTGTATGATTAAGTTCTTCTATCTTGAGCTTTCGATCGGATTAGGGTTAAGGTGAACTCGTCAAACCCTAATTTCTATCATATGATTTAATCATTTGATTCAAGTCTGATGTGAAAACCTTAATAGAAACTCTTTCTATTATTTCACACTCTCTACCATGGCCATTGCTTATGGACTTGATTCTCATGATCATCATAGGGCTGCTCCTCATCCACCGAGGTAGATAGATTCCATCTTGATGCAATCCAATTCCTACAATGAACATGCTATAGCCAATATACACCTCAGGGTTCTGAATGGCTAGGAGACTGAGTCATGGTGTAGTCAAACTATAACATCCTCAAGGTGAACTGCCAATGTACCTCAGGTCAAAAAACTAGACACACCACTGCAGCATCGAGTCAATCATCGATGAGAAGGTAGACTTTCTTATGACTACTCGAGGTGGTCACGCTCAGTTCCCTTATTCTCTAACGAGTACCTATACCTCTCACTCCAGTATCTCTACACCATAGAATTAAGACTCATCTACTACAAAGAAGCGATTGTACACTAACCTTCCGGATCAATCACCATCCTCATGATGATCCTATGGTCAGGAGCATTTTATGAGTTAATAAATAAAAATTCATGTCTTAAATTTTCAACTCTTGAAAATATGAATTATCATTACCATTAACTCAAGGGATGTATCACAGACACTAAATACACTTATGTGATAGAAAATAATTCATTTTATTATTTATAGTTAAAATTATAATTTTGCCCTTAGAAGTGTATTACAAGTGTCAGCCAATTCTAGCTTTTAGGGTGCTCATATCTAACAAGTTCTTCATTGAACAGATGCCTCTGGGAGAATTGCAAAGTGAGCAATTGAGCTCACAGAGTTTGACATCAACTATCAACCTTGGCCGTCGATCAAAGCTCAGATACTGATCGATTTTATAGTTGAATGCACATTCCCAGATGATGTCAAACCTGAGCAGTTTGAGGCCAGCATTTCATGGATGTAACCGAGCTTGCTCGAAGAAAGAGCAGACCTTCCCAAAGGTTTTTGGATCCTGTATGTGGATGTCTTTTTCAATGCTTTCGGTGTAGGAGCTGGACTGATCTTGGTCAACCCAAAAGGGGTTATTGTCGAGTATGTTCTGCGTTTTGAGTTTCTTGCAACGAACAACGAAGTAGAATATAAAGCTTTGATCGTGGGGCTGAAGATAGCAAAAGAACTAGAAGCAGATCGGCTCCAAGTCTACAGTGATTTCCAACTGGTGGTCGGACAAGTTAGCGGTGGTTCTAAAGCCTGGGAGGGAAGCATGATAAAATATCTTAAAAAGATGAAGAACCTAACCCCAGCCTTCAGTAGTTTTAGCATCCAATATATTTCAAGGATAGAAAATACAAGAGCCGACCTTCTCTTTAAATTGGCCACCTTAGCACCAGCCGAACTGCCCAAGAAAGTATATTTTGAGATTCTAAAATGCCCAAGTTCGAAAGAGCAATAGTCTATGATGCAAGTTGACCATGAACCATGTTGGATTGATCCATTGATTACTTATCTCAGGGATGGAGTTCTTCCTTATGATCCAAAAGAAGCTCGAAAATTCAAAAATCAAGTCTTCCGGTATGTTCTATATGAAGGTAAGCTGTATAAAAAATCATATTCCTTACCGCTTTTGAGATGTCTCAGGCCTTCAGAAGCCAACTTTGCCTTATGGAAAGTACATAAAGGAATTTACGAAAGTCTTGTAGAGGCTAGATCCTTATCACATAGACTACTTCAGCAGGATTAGTATTGACCAACCTTGTACCATGATTCTATAGAGTATGTCAAGAAATGTAACCGCTGTCAGAGAAATGCAAACATTCAAAGATAGTCGGCTTCTAAACTTACTCCCTTGAGCACCCCATGGCTGTTTGCTCAATGGGGGATGGACATACTTGGATCTTTTCCCATGGCATCTAGACAGCATAAGTTTTTCTTGGTGGCAATAGATTATTTTATAAAGTGGGTCGAGGCTGAACCTCTAGCGAAAATCACTGAAGCCAAGGTACAAGACTTGGTCTGGAAGTCAATTATTTGTAGATTTGGCCTGCCCCAAACCTTTATTATAGATAATGGGCAATAATTTGATGGAAAGAAGTTCACTGAGTTCTGTGAAGGTTTGAACATCTCCCATAACTTCACATCAGTTGTCTATCCATAAGCAAACGACGAAGCTAAAGTAACAAATAGAACCCTGCTGCAAGATATCAAAGCAAGACTTGAAAGAGAAAAGGGGACCTGGATGGATGAGCTTTATCATGTGCTCTGGGCATACCAAACTGCCCAAAGATTGCCAACTGGGAAGTCCCCATTTGCCTTAGCTTTTGGAATAGAAGCGATCATCCCAATAGAACTCAAACTTTCGTCAACATGAGTCATGGCATTCAATGAGCAGCATAACTCATAGGACCTTAGGGCTAACCTCGACTTATTGGAGGAAAAATGGGAAAAAGCTCAAGTTTGGATGGCAGCCTATAAGCAAAAATTAGCTTGTTACTACAACTCTAAGGTCAAGGGCAAAACATTCAAAGTCAAGGACTTGGTACTTTGATGAGCAGTCGTTTTACAACCTCAAAACCAAGAGAAGCTTGTCCCAAACTGGAAAGATCCTTACAAAGTCAAAAAGGTGATCCGACCTAGACTTACTACTTGAAGGAACTTGGAGGCACCGATCTCCCATAATCATGGAGCTTGGAGAACTTACACATGTACTATCAATAATCTGATTTCAATAAAATCTCCTTATTTTAATATCTTCGATCTTGGTGCAAAACTATGATGATAGAAAATAGCCTTCCGAACTTTGTTGTTAGACGAAGTTAGCCCTATTAGGAACAGGAGGAGAACCTCCTCCTAACAGTGAGCTAAAGCAAAGACCTCGGTTACTTAAGCCGGGATGCGGAAAGAGGCCCCTTCAACAGTCTTTTTGTGCCCCTATAGTCCTGCTAGGAACAACAGTAGAATCTCATCCTAATATTGAGCTAAAGCGAAGACCTCGATTACTTAAGTCGGGATGTGGGGAGAGGCTCTTTCAACGGCCTTTTTTGTGCCCCTATAGTCTTGTTAGGAGTAGAGGAGAACTTCGTCCTAACATTGAGCTAAAGCCGAAGACCTCGATTACTTAAATCGGAATGCAAGGAGAGGCTCCTTCAATGGTCCTTTTGTGTTCCTATAGTCATGTTAGGATAGGAGGAGAACCTCATTCTAACATTGAGCTAAAGTGAAGATCTCGGTTACTTAAGTCAGGATGCAGGAGAGCCCTTCAACGATCCTTTTTGTGCCTCTATAGTTCTATTAGCAATAAAGTGGAGAACCTCGTCCTAATATTGAGCTAAAGTGAAGACCTCGGTTACTTAAGCTAGGATGCGGGAAGAGACCCCTTTGCCCTTTTATGCTCCTATAACCCTGTTAGGAACAAGAGAAGAACCTCATCCTAATATTGAGCTAAAGCGAAGACCTCGATTACTTAAGCTGGGATGAGGGGAGAGGCTCCTTCAATGGCCCTTTTGTGTCCTTATAGCCCTGTTAGGGATAGGAGGAGAACCTCATCCTAATATTGAGCTAAAGCGAAGACCTCGATTACTTAAGCCGAGATGCAGGAAGAGATCCCTTCAATGGTCTTTTTGTGCCTCTATAGTCTTGTTAGAAATAGGAGGAGAACCTCATCTTAACATTAAGCTAAAGCGAAGATCTTGGTTACTTAAGCTGGGATGTGGGGAGAGGTCCCTTCCAACGGTCCTAATGTGCTTCCACAAGCCACGTTAGGAATAGAAAGAAAACCTCATCCTGATGTGAGCAAAAGCCAGGACCTCGTTGACCAAAGATGAGAGGAAAGAAGCCTTGCCGACAATCCTTACATGTGTTCTTTCTATGACAACCTGACTATGTCAAATATGAAAAATGAAACCCTATCTTGGTTCGCAGAAGAAATTTCAGCTCGGCATCCACAACAAGCATCTCATTAGAAGACAATGCAAAGAAAAATAAAGTAAAGAAAGTAAAGCCACGAGCAAGCTTCGAATTCGCGCAAAATATAAATAACAAAAAAGGCACCATTTCATTACAAAAATAAGTTCATTACATGCAAAACATAGGTCGACAAGATCGATTACACCAAAAAAAGAGAGAAAGAGAAAGGCCACCGAAATCCTACAAAGGGCCATCTTCTCAAACTCATTTTAGATTTAAAAAGCTTCGACGTCCGTGTGGTAAATGCCAAAACATCTCATCCTAATGGGCACGGAAAGCCAAAAAGAACTTCAACAGTCGCATCTGCACTCCATTCCTTCGAATTTCAAACTCGAAAGTGGGGGGACTATTGTTGGAGGCAAACCCGCTCCTATCGAAGTTCGGCTGGATATCTAATTGCTGAATGATCCCATCCAGTAGCAACGACCAAGATTGACTCTCGATCGAATTTGCAAAATCCCTCTGGACCTCGCCTAGATGAGCTTGAATGGTGGGGGTGGCCGAGCTCCTCCATCCTAGGCAGTCTGCTCTCCCCGATCGCAAGTCTTCCGAACTTCTCCTTTAGCCGAACTTCTCCATCATAGGTAGGCTCCTTTCAGCCAACCTTTTTTGATTGCAAGTCTTCCAAACTTCTCCTTTAGCTAGACTCCTCCATCAGTCAAACTCCTTCCAAACTTCTTCTTCAATTGGACTTCTCTATCACAGGCAGGCTCCTTTCAGCCAACCTTCCTCGATCGCAAGTTTTCTGAACTTCTCCTTCAGCCGGACTTCTCCATCATAGGCAAGCTCCTTTCACCCAACCTTGTCTGATTGCAAGTCTTCTGAACTTCTCCTTCAATCAGACTCCTCCATCAATCAGACTCCTTTCGGACTTAACCCTCAACCAGATTTCTCCATTGGTCGAACTCTTTCTGAATCCTTCCAGCAGACCTCCTTCTAGGTTCCTCTAGCGAACTTCCTTTAAGATTTCTCCAGTGGACTTCAGAACCTCTTCCGGTTGAACTCCATGTAGTTGCCTGGGAGGGCCTTAACGCCCACGTGGATCTAGCAATCTGCACAACATGAATCCACTTACATACAAATGATCCTAAAGTAGTTTGAATTCCTCTAAAATTGATAAAACATAAAGCTCTTCGCCGCCAGCGCCTACCTCCTCCGAAATTCAACAATTAAATCTCAACCACCTACATGTCACGACAATAGATGTGTCACGACAATAGATACTACTCTCCGTAATAAACTTCACGTAGCCTCAAACGGTCCACTACCAGATAGTTGCAGCTGTCACTATCAGTTTGTTATAGGCTCCATCTATAAAAGGGATCCTCCAGATACGTTTTCTCCAAGCTCTTATTCTCTTTCTCAAAACTCTGTTATTTTCTTTATTGAGCATTCCATTTTTGTTGGTCGAAAGAGCTGACTTGATCGTTAGAGGGTCTTGCCAGAGCCACCACCCCTGACTCTGGATGAGACTTGTTTTGCAGGTCACCGACGGTGACCTCATCTTCTTCGACTCTAGCCTTGATTTCGACGATAATTAGATTTTGCATCAACACATCCTCTGGATCTAAACCCGATCTATATATGAGTTAGCCACCTTAAGATCTTATTGGATCAAGCTTTAAGATCCCTTTAATTAATCCCAATCCAAGACCAAATAGAAAACCCATCCTGTTTTATATGCCACCATCGAGTCAGCTCTATAAGAAACTAAGCTGGCTCGACTGCATTTCATCGAAATCCTATCTTTTATCTGCTTGAGACAGCTAGCTCGACTACACCCGAGTCAGCTCGGTCTCAGCCCGAGCGAGCTCGACTGCATATCCGAGCCACCCACTTGTGTGTCAGCCCCTTGTCTTGGCAATTCTTCTCTTGACTTTGGTTCTTTACTCTACCTTATGTCCCAAGTTTTTGAAGCACCTATCAAGTCCCCTCAAGGTCCTGACATCTGAACCTTGAGCCCATGCAGGGCTACATGCCACCTTCATCCTAGGACAACTCCTATCCTAGCCCTAGGACTCACACCCATCCTAGTCTCCCGGTGCCAATATTCTGGCTCCTCCCATGGCCTTTCAAGGCTTGGGAGCACTACACCAAATCCTACAATCTCCTCCTTGGTGCACCCATGCCTTGGCATCCCTAGCAATTTTCTTCTGCACGATCCTACTATCGTTGCATGCCTTGACAGCCACTTGTGCATACCTTACCACTACCATCTTTCTTTAGCTGTTGAGCTTTCTTTGAGGTCTTTGGGATGACTACCTCCACTACTGAAGACCTTGGCTTGCACCTATGCACCACTCTTAGAGTTGTAGGTATCCTTCTGCTTGGTAGTTGCATCATTTATCCTAAACTTTCATGGAGAATATGTAGCAATCCTATGCCAACACCCATTGTATATCTTGACACGGTCTCCTTAGAATTATGCCTATTTACCCGCATGTGTTGCTCCACCTAGAACTATGTATTTTTTATGTTGGTGCTAGGATATTGGTCTACCTGCACTCCTCCGCTCTGAACTCATGTCAAAACCTTCTCTACTGATGAAGCCACCTCTGCTCGGTGCTTCATCTAAAACTAAAGTCCACTTGATACTGTAGAAGCTAACTCTGTAATCGAGTCCCCTGAGAACAACCACTCAATGCTGCACTGCTGAGCCTGCCATTGCACCTCGAACACTGTCGCTGCTCCTTCGAACTCTCTACACTCCACAGACCCCTTCGAAATTGTCTTGGATACACTGCACCCTGTAGACTCCTCCGAAACCATCAAGAGCTCATTCAACTCCTCACTTTTAGTGACTAAAATGATGAAATCTGACTTTTCTCCTTCCTTGCACTTTTTCCAAAGCAGACTGATAAACACATTAAATATATTACTAAAAGTATTAATTTATTATATTAATTTATCTTTATTCTTAAGAATAAATATTTTTATTTTATTTTTTGTAGAAAAAAGATCATGGATGGAAAGAGCTCAATTTATGGATCATAATGGAATAAATTTGAAGCAAATCGAAGTTAAAATGGATCTAAAATTAATTTAAAAAAAATAAAAAAATAAAAATGGCTCAGCCAGCTAAAGCCGCCATGCCATATTAGCCGGTGCATCCAGACATGCCTAGCCAGCAAGCCAAGCTAACCTAGCTGATGCACCAGTATAAGCCATCTAGCTGACTCACTCCCGTGCACCGCTGACGTCAGCATGACGTCAAAATCGTAACAACTCATGATAGACCCTTAAGCGAGGGTATTTTGATCATTTTGGTCACATGTCATGTAGTGATTAGTCCGGATCTTTAGTGCAGCTAGTCTATTATGGTCAATGAGTACAGTAGAGCACAATCGGATGGCAGCTATTCATCTCCCTCAAGATCCAATGGTCTACGACATTTCCTGATTTGATTCGAAGGCACCCAGCGAATTGGCGCGATCCAATGGTTAGGAATTGCACCGATAAGGATCCAATAGTGGGGAGGGTTCTTCGATTTGATTCAAGAGGTCCAGGCACCATCCAATGGTCCAAATTCACTTGATCAAGCGATCCGATGGTTGTGAATTGATTAGGGCCCTGATTAAGTTATATAAAGCCAATTTTGATGTGATCTGGCTTGTTTGAACTTGATCTAATGGCAAAAAACTTTCACAAGCAGCAAAACTTGATCCTAACTTGATTTCCTTATTTTTTCTCCAATTCTAACTCAATTGCTTCCATGTTTCTCTCTATAAAAAGCCCCCTAGGCCTAAGTAATGAGCCAAAATCTTCCCCTCTTGGGGAACCAACCCCTCCAAACCTCTCCAAGCCCTCCTAAGCCTCTCCAAAGTCCTTCCTTCACCAACAGCAAGCTCTTTCTTCCTATTTTTTTCTCTTAAACCCTTCTTTCTTCAACCTTTTCTCTTTCTTTCTTCAACAAACCACCAAATCTTCTCTCTGGTGTTGGATTTCTGCAACCATTTGCTATTCGGGTTCTTTAGCAAGGATATAGGATGAAAATATCAGCGAGAAGATTTCCAATGTTTGACTGATCTTCTTATTCTCAGGAGATCATTGTAATCTTATTTTGATGATATTTTCTATTTTTTTTATCTTTTATATTTTTTTATTATGTAATAAAGATTGGTTTTTTTATTATTCTTTTATGTTGATTAATCTCGAATAGTTTATGACCCTTAGGATGAGCCGTGATCTACGAGTATGGTGCATGCTCTTAGGATAGATTATATTCAAATTAATTCTTGGTATTATATCTAAATTAATTTAGACTAGTCTATAACTTTAAGGGACGGACTGTGATCTAAGGGTATAGGCCATGCTCTCTAAGATAGATTATATTTTTATTGGTTAGATATCAATTAAAGCATATTAAAAAAGAATACCAGCTATCAGCTAAGTGATCAATTGAAATCTTGAGAACCCATCTCCAAAGTTGCAACTCCTCTTTTAATTAATTTGCTATTTAATTTGCTTTCTTAATTAATTTAAGTAGTCTTTTAATTAATAACCTTTTAATTAATCTTAATCTTGCTTTTAATTTATTATTTAAACGTAATTAACATGATCCTTATGGATTCAATATAGATTCATCCTATCTATATAGTAGTTAGGTTTTATTTTTGACCACCTATGATAGCGATCAAATTTTGGCACCATTGTCGGGGATCATGATTTTATTGCTTTAAATAATTAAAAAATAAAAAAAATTAAAAAATTTAAAAAAAATTAAAAAATTAAATTAAAAAAGATTGAATAAATAAATAAATAAATTTAAAAAAAAATATATTAACACTGCATAAGCTATTTAAGGGATTAGAGACCTAATCATAGAACCTAACAAGAGACATTAATTAATTTAAGTTTGATTGTCTAACCTAACTTGGACATCTTAACTTTTTGCATATCATTTTCATAAGATACTTCAAAGGCACTAAACCTAATTAAATAATATAACAAGAGGATTTGATCACCTTTTCTTAGTCCAAAAATCATGAATCTTCATATTGCATTAATCCAAGTCTTTAATTTTTAAAATCAATTAGACATTGACCCTTAAGAACACTCAAACTTATTAAGAAAAGGAATTCTAAAAGTTGGATTGGGTTAGGGTTAGTCAATTCAATTGATATCTAGGCAAGTGGTTTGAGAGATGACTGGGCCCGAAGATGTTAGATATATATGTCCTAATGAAGAAAAATCCTGATTTTCCAAACTAGGTTCGTTCAGATCTGATCAGATCAAGAGATATATTTTAAAAAATTTTTTCTTTGATTCAGATCAGATTTAAGATATTTTAGATCTGATTAAAATTATTTTAAAAATTAAAATAAAATTAAATAAATTAAATTAGATTTAATTTACCTTGAAATGGGTAATCCTATTACCCGTTGATGATCCTATAAGCAGCAGAAGGTTCTAGATCTAGCCACGTAAGTGCCTGACCTTGATCGATATCCACTCAGATTGGATCTGGAGATCCTCTTCTTCTCTATCACGTCTCAAAAAATCAGATCTGGATCTGATCTAGAGGATCTTCAAAATTTTTTTTGAAGATCAGCAGTCGTCCTTTGCAGCAGTGCAGCCTTCTAGCTTTCAGTCGCCTTTCTTTGATCTGGATCGCACCAACCAAAAATCCAAAACTCCTTTTGGATGTGGAGAGGAGAGGGAGAAGGTGGTTTGGCATGGAGGAAGAGGGGAGAGGCAGCCTTGGGGCATGGGAAATTATCATTCAATCTTAGTTGGGCGTAGGGTCTTATTTATAGACTATCTGTGATCCAACTTCTCTTCTTCCCAACCAATCACAACTCTTTGTGAAATCAGATCTAAATCTGATTGGTGGAAATAGAGTCCCCTGGATTCCTCCTTAGAGGGTGCCTAAGACCAGTCAAAGTTGGTTCTTAGGAGAACTCTAATCGGAATCCAAAAAGGAGATGGAGTCCCTGTCCAACAGGGACTCCTGGGCGCCTCCAACTTGGGCACACGCCTAGGGTGGCGTGCGCCCTCCTCCTTGCCAGGTTCTGGCAGGAGGACAGGCCCCCACCAGCTCTCCAATAGGTGCATGACATGTGGACAAAAGTCAAAGTGTCAATGGTCAACATTTGACCAGTCAAAGGTAGACTTTTGACCAAAGTCAAAGAACAAGAAATGGCAGGTGACCAAAAATGGCAGGTAATGTCTTACAAAATAAGACAACCTTTTCTGACTTGGACAACCTCCAGTCAGACCATATGAAGGCCTCTGATTGAGCACAAACTCCTTTGGCTCAGTCAGGACAACTTATTTATGATAGTAAAAGAAGAACGTTAGGTTCAATCGAGTGCTAGCACGATTTTCCTTGAACCTAATTGAATCTCATTCAGATCAATTGAACTAGATCAGTTCAATTGATGATCACCAGATTCAAACCCTTGTTTGTGTGACCCAGTTAGGTTCAGTTCTGTATGGTAATGGGATATGTCATGATCTCTATCATCGACATCATCGAAACTCCTTTCGATGGATCAGAACTCTTCTGATTCGAACAGCTAGAATGATCGATCATCTAAATCATTCTAATTGCTCCCAAAATCCACCAGTGACACCTAGCAGTATATGGTGGCAACCCATCAGAGCTGAATGCGAACCTCTTGGTGCAGCTACCTGTGTGATTAAGTTCTTCTATCTTGAGCCCCGATCAGATTAGGGTTAAGGTGAACTCGTCAAACCCTAGTCTCTGTCATATGATGTAATCATTCGATTCGAAGTCCAATGTGAAAATCTAAATAGAAACTCTTTCTATTATTTCACTCTGCCATGGCCATGGGCTTCTGGACTTGATTCTCATGATCATCATAGGGCTGCTCCTCTACCACCGAGGTAGATAGATTCCATCTTGATGCCAATCCAGTTCCTACAATGAACATGCTATAGCCAACATACACCTCAGGGTTCCATATGGCTAGGAGATCGAGTAATGGTGTAGTCAAACTATAACACCCTCAAGGTGAACTGCCGATGCACCTCAGGTCAAAGAACCAGACACACTACTGCAGCATCGAGTCAGTCATTGACGAGAAGGTAGACTCCCTAATGACTACTCGAGGTGGTCACGCTCAGTGCCCTCGTTCTCTAACGAGTACCTGTACTCTCGCTCCGGTGTCTCCACACCGTAGACTCAAGACTCATCTACTAAAGAGAAGCGATTGTACACCAACCTTCCGGATCAATCACCATCCTCGTGATGATCCTATGGTCGGGAGCATTTTATGAGTTAACAATGATTATTCATGTCTTAAATTTTCAACTCTTGAAAATATGAATTATCATTACCATTAACTCAAAGGATGTATCACAGACACTAAATACACATATGTGATAGAAAATAACCCATTTTATTGATATTAGTCAAAATTATAATTTTGCCCCTAGAAGTGTATTACAAGTGTCAGCCAATTCTGGCTTCTAGGGCACATATATCTAACAATCTCCCACTTGTCCTAAAGCCAATTGGCTACAAGTCTAAGTCCCATCTTCTCAAGGTGGGCTTCGATCTTCTGCTGGCCCAACGGCTTTGTAAGTGGGTCTGCCACATTATCTGTGGAGTTGACTCTCTTGACCTCGACGTAACCCTTCTCGAGGTAATCGCGGATGAGGTGGTATCGCCGCTCAATGTGCTTGGATTTCTGGTGAGACCTCGGCTCCTTAGCAAGGGCTATGGCGCCATTGTTGTCGCAGTATAGAGGAATGGCATCTGATGGCATTACTCCAATTTCTGCAGCAAACTTCTTGTACCAGAATGCTTCCTTCGCAGCCTCTGATGCAGCGATATATTCTGCTTCCATGGTGGAATCTGCTATCACCGTTTGCTTGGAACTCTTCCAGCTGACAGCACCACCATTGCACACAAACAGACTCCCAGATGTCGACTTTCGATCATCTATATCGGACATGAAATCCGAGTCTGTGTATCCCTGGACTTGGAGTTCTCCATTACCAAAGACCAACATCATATCCTTAGTTCTTCTCAAGTACTTAAGGATACATTTCACAGAAGTCCAGTGTTCTTCACCTGGATTTGACTGATATCTGCTTGTGACACTCACAGCATGGGCTATATCAGGTCGTGTACATAGCATGGCATACATGAGGCTCCCTATTGCAGAAGCATAAGGGATCTTGCTCATGCATTCTATTTCCTCAGGTGTGCTGGGGCACATCTTCTTGGAAAGATGAATACCATGTCTGAAGGGTATTAATCCCCTCTTAGAGTTTTCCATACTAAACCTCTTTAGTACTTTCTCTATGTACATCTTCTGTGAAAGTCCTAGCATCCTATTCGGTCTATCCCTATAGACCTTAATTCCTAGAATAAAGGATGCTTCACCTAGGTCTTTCATGGAGAATTCCTTGGACAACCATATTTTGACTGTTGTCAACATGGGAATATCATTCCCAATAAGGAGGATGTCATCCACGTACAATACGAGGAAGACAACAGCGCTCCCACTGACCTTTTTGAAAACACATTTTTGATGAAACCAAACTTTTTGATCACATCATTGAAACGAGTGTTCCAGCTCCGAGATGCTTGCTTAAGTCCATATATGGACCTTTGCAGCTTGCAAACCTTGTGATCAGTATCACTGGATGTGAAACCTAGCGGCTGTTCCATATAGATATCTTCCTCAAGATATCCATTTAAGAATGCCATTTTCACGTCCATTTGCCATATTTCATAATCGAAATAGGCTGCAATGGCAAGCAATGTGCGGATGGATTTTAGCATAGCCACTATCCTGATAGTCAATGCCTTCGCGTTGACTACTATAACCTTTTGCCACTAGTCTAGCCTTGAATGTCTCCACATTCCCATCTGCACCAATCTTTCTCTTGAAGATCCATTTACACCCAATAGGTACTATACCTTCTGGTGGATCTACCAAGGTCCAGACTTGGTTTGAGTGCATCGAGTCAATTTCTGACTGCATTGCCTCTAGCCATTTCTCGGAGTCGATATCTGATATCGCCTCGTTGTAGGTTTTGGGATCATCACCATGAGCACCATTACCTACGAGGAACATTTTCTCTACTTCCTCTGAAATAATACCTAAGTATCTTTCAGGGGGATGGAAAACTCTTTCCGATCTACGAGGTGGAGGAGGTAGTGTTCTTATTGGCTCAACCTGATTTGGTTCCAATTGGTCCTTAGCTCATTGTACTTGTGAGACTTTCTCATCAAGCTTAATCTGCTTTCCAATGCCGCTATCTTGAATAAACTATTTTTCAAGAAAGATGGCATGTCGACTCACAATCACATTGTGGTCTTCTGGAATGTAGAAATAGTATCCTAATGACTCTTTAGGATATCCTATGAATCGAGCTCTAAAGGACCTAAACTCTAACTTGTCCGCTTGTTGTCTTTTGACATGAGCCGGACAACCCCAAATTCTGAGATGACTCAGACTTGGTTTCTTACCGTGCCATATCTCATACGGTGTGGTAGGAACGGTTTTAGAGGGAACCCTATTCAGTAGATAAATTGAAGTTAACAATGAGTGTCCCCAAAGAAAATCAGGGAGGTCTGTGAAGCTCATCATGGATCGAACCATATCCAATAGAGTCCGATTTCTCCATTCTGAAACCCCGTTGAGTTGAGGTGTTCCTGGTGGAGTCCATTGAGAGACTATGCCATTTTCCTTGAGATAGTCTAGGAATTCCCGGCTAAGGTATTCACCTCCTCGATCTGATCGAAGAACCTTAATGGGTTTTTCAGTTTGTTTTTCTACTTCATGTCTGAATTCTTTGAACTTTTCAAAAGCTTCAGACTTGTGTCTCATAAGATACACATACCCATACCTAGACAGATCATCGGTAAAGGTAATGAAGTAGACAAAATTGCCTCTAGCCGGCACATCAAATGGGCCGCACACATCAGTATGTACTAGGGCAAGGAGATCTGTGGCCCTCTTCCCCATGTCCAACAAAAGGGAGTTTAGTCATTTTGCCTTGAAGACAAGATTCACAAGTTGGATATGACTCGAAAGTCAATGGACTCAATAGCCCATTTTTCTCCAATTTGTTGATCCTATCTTCTGCTATATGACCTAATCTCAGGTGCCATAGATATCTATCGTTTGGACTATCCCTAGGTCGTTTGGCATTCACGTTTTGCTCGATAGTTAGAATAGGTACATCAATATGTAGCTGATAAAGACCATTAATAAGGAAACCATTTGCAATTTTATTTCTTTCATAAAGAATGTTACAATGGTCCTTAAAGAAGGTAATCACATAGCCTTCTAGTGCTAAGCATGAAACAGAAATCAAATTCCTGCTAGCTGCAGGCACATAATAACAGTCTTTCAAAACTAAGTCTAAACAGATGGTAATCGAAGAGGGTATGTTCCCACGGCTACTGCAGCAACTCTTGCTCCATTACCGATGCGTAGGATCATGTCTCCATCCCTCAGCCTCCTGCTATCCTCAAGACCCTGCATGGAAGTGCACAGATGAGCACTAGAACCAGAGTCAAGCACCCAACTGGATGCAGAAGAAACCGTAAGGTTAGACTCAATAACGAGCATACCTCCAGAAGGACCTTCCTTCTTGTTCTTCAGGGTGGCCAGGTAAGTAGGGCAGTTCCGCTTCCAATGGCCGTCGCTGTTGCAATGGAAACACTTTCCTTTGACATCGGCCTTTTTCTTCGGCTCTGCCTTCTTCTTCTTTGATCCTTCCACCTTCTTGCTTTTTCACAGACTTCTTTTTCTTTCCATAAGACTTTCTTTTGGAAGAAGTCCGTTCCATAGCAAGAACTGAGCCTTTAGAACCTTTCATAGAAAGCTCAGCGGTGAACCAGCATATTCATTAATTCGGCCAAGGAATTTTGAAGTTTATGCATGTGGTAATTCATGATGAATTGCCCATATGCATCAGTCAAGGATTGCAGAATAATATCGTTCTGCAGATCCAAGTCTAACTTCACACCGAGCTTCTCAAGCTCTTCCATGTCCTTGATCATTGTCAGACAGTGATCTTGGACTGACTGCCCATCACGCATCTTAGCCTTAAAAAGTCATTTCGTGACTTGATATTTGGCTGCGCGACTCTGTTCACCAAACATCTCCTGCAGGTGAGCCAACATTTGGCGAGCAGTCCCGATATCTTCATGTTGGCGCTGGAGCTCATCAGACATCGAGCCCAACATGTAATATCTGGCCTTATTATCTTCGTCTATCCATTTTTTCCAGAGACGCTCTCTGTTCAGTGGATGGACGGGCTGGTAAGGTGGGAGGGTCCTGGTCCAATACATGGGTTAACTTCTCGAAACCCAAAATATTTTTGTAGTTCCTGAGCCAATCTTTATAATTGGGTCCAGTCAGTCTATGTGTGTCCAGGATACGTGCCAATGGGTTGGACGCAGACATTTTTCCTGTAGAGAGTCAAAGATTCTAGTTAGATACTGTAATTATTGACTTGACCAATTTATTTAGAATTTTATTTTTAAACAAATTAGCTCCCACTATTTTCTCGGATCCCTACACTCCCTCTGTAGAGATGCAAAAATCTCCATGATTAATGATTTCTAGTGGGTGGTGCGGTCTCACCAACTGACTCATCACCTCACCTAACAGTTATTGGTGATGGGTTAGCCAATGAGTGAACAACTCTTGTTCAATGATTCTCTAATCATGGTGCACCCAAACTTGGTCTCTAATTCATGAATCTCACCGTATCCGAAATATTGATCCACTCCTTAGTTAAGTCAGACCCACCATTTGCATAGACTGGGTTCCTAATTGAGTCTCTCACCGTATCCAAAATATTGAGCCCAACTCATCCTCCAGCCCATAGCATCCAATGCCTAATAGACATGGTTGCATCTTTTCCGGTGCAACTGAGCCACTGTATCCAGCCGAGAACAATCAACCCCGGGAAGGGCCCGCACATCTACAATGGTGGAAGACCTCAGACTTAATCTTTTCTTAGGGAGAATTGATTCAGGTCTCATTAAACTAGACTTGTCATAGTCATAACAATTATGACTAACCTAGTGGCATGGGTTAGCTCGGATTATTGACCACCTCAGATCAGAACTGTGTCAACAGATATGGCCAGGTAAGTGAGACCGGTGGAAGGAATATGCCATTAACTCGTACAAGAATGCATTCAGGTCGAGTAGCTTCCAATTAAAAATCCAGTCGGTCGTATGTGCCAAACTTACCTTAGACACCAAATTGTTGAGTCCAGAACCAATTGGGTTAGCCTACAATCCAGACTCTAACCTCTGAGCCTAATTAGGTCTTGCTTGATCGTGACTCGATCTTGACCCAGACTTAATCCTATTAGGCTGGTCAATTTAAGCATTGTTGATCCCATCTAACCAACTCTTGATTCGGTTTGATCAACCGCTTAGACCTAATTGAGCTACCCAAGCCCGAACCCAGTATTATGAATATGTCTTAGATCTGAAAATTCTCAATTTTAGACCTAATTAATATTCCATAATCTTAATTTTTAATTAAGTAGGGTTCATAAACAAAATATGCACAATAAATCCTAGGGTTTCAGGATCTAGGGTTTTGCAGAAAGTAAGTTTTGGATTTCTGATTAAGGACGAACACGCAGCACCCCTACACATCATAAGAACACCCCATCGAATGGAAAGAGAGGGCCTTTAAACCCTTCTTCGTTCTTATGACCGGACGGCCAAGAGGAACGCCTTAATCAGGAACATGCAATACTACAAAACAGTTTTAGATCTATATCATATATCTCATATACAAATTAGATCTAATCATGGCATATTTTGCATACATCTCATGTATCGAATCATGCATATTTTCAGATCTAAATTATCTCATAATAATCTAAAAAATTAGATTTAAATTGATCTAATCAAAATAAATTCTAATCTAGATAATTATGTAGAACTATTCTACAACTAGTCTAGACATGCATCAATCATATCTCATATGATATTTAAAATTAAATAATTTTTATTTGCTATTTTTTAGATGTTATTATAACCATTATAATATCAAAAAATAGTAAATAAATAGATCTAAAATATGATTTAATCAAATTAAATTAAAAACATGCAAGACTATTCTATAGAACTATTCTATTTTAGAACTAGTCATGCATATTTTCTAATCTTAGATCCAAATCATTTAATTTTAATTTTTTCTGATTTTAGATCTGATCACATCTCATGTGACATCTAAAATCACTTATTTTTTAATTAAAATAAATTTAAAATCAGATCTAAATACTTTTAGAACCTTGGCTCTGATACCAGTTGAAGGGAAAATCCTGATTTCCCGGACCAGGTTCGTTCAGATCTGATCAGATCAAGAGATATATTTCAAAAATTTTTTTCTTTGATCTAATCAGATCTTAAGATATTTTAGATCTAATTCTTATTATTTTAATAAATTAAAATAAAATTAGATAAATTAAATCAAATTTAATTTACCTTGATTTGGGTAATCCTATTACCCGTTGATGATCCTGTAAGCAGCGGAAGGTTCTGGATCTAGCCACGCAAGTGCCTGGCCTCTACCGGTATCCACTCAGGCTTGGATCTAGGAGATCCTCTTCTTCTCTATCACATCTCCAAAAATTAGATCTGGATCTGATCTGGAGGATCTTCAAAACTCTTTTGAAGATCAGCAGTCGTCCTTTGCAGCAGCGCAGCCTTCTAGCTTTCAGTCGCCTTTCTTTGATCTGGAATCGCACCAACCAAAAATCCAAAACTCCTTTTGGACGTGGAGAGGAGAGGGAGAAGGTGGTTTGGCATGGAGGAAGAGGGGAGAGGCAGCCTTGGGGCATGGGGAATTGTTCATTCAATCTTAGTTGGGCGCAGGGTCTTATTTATAGACTAACTGTGATCCAACTCCTCTTCTTCCCAACCAATCACAACCCTTTGTGAAATCAGATCTAAATCTGATTGGTGGGAATAGAGTCCCCTGGATTCCTCCTTAGAGGGTGCCTAAGACCAGTCAAAGTTGGTTCTTAGGAGAACTCTAATCGGAATCCAAAAAGGAGATGGAGTCCCTGTCCAACAGGGACTCCTAGGCGCCTCCAACTTGGGCACACGCCAAGGGTGGCGTGCGCCCTCCTCCTTGCCAGGTTCTGGCAGGGGGACAAGGCCCCCACCAGCTCTCCAATAGGTGCATGACATGTGGTCAAAAGTCAAAGTGTCAATGGTCAACATTTGACCAGTCAAAGGTAGACTTTTGACCAAAGTCAAAGAACAAGAAATGGCAGGTGACCAAAAATGGCAGGTAATGTCTTACAAAATAAGACAACCTTTTCTGACTTGGACAACCTCCAGTCAGACCATATGAAGGCCTCTGATTGAGCACAAACTCCTTTGGCTCAGTCAGGACAACTTATTTATGATAGTAAAAGAAGAACGTTAGGTTCAATCGAGTGCTAGCACGATTTCCTTGAACCTAATTGAATCTCATTCAGATCAATTGAACTAGATCAAATGCTTCCTTCGCAAGCCTCTGTGCATGTGATATATACTTCTGCTTCCATGTGGAATCTGCTGATCACCAATTTGCTTAAGAACTTTTCTAGCTGATAGACCACCATCGTACACACAAGATAGACTTCTCAGATGCTTGACTTTACGATCATACTATATCGGGATATGAAATCTGAGGTCTGTGGTAATCCCTGAATTTGGCAGTTCTCGTTACCAAAAGACCAACATCATTATCCTGTAGTTCTTCTTATAGTACTTAAGATACCATTTCATAGAATCCAGTATTTTTCATCTGGATTTGACTGAATCTGCTTGTGACACTCCACGACATGGGGCAAATAGTATCAGGTCGTGTACAGTAGCATGGCAACAATAAGTCTCCCTATTTGCCAGAAGCATAAGGGATCTTGCTTCAATGCATTCTATTTTTCTCAGGTGTGCAGGACACTATCTTCTTGGAAAGAATGAATACCATGTCTGAAGGATATTAATTCCTTTTTTAGAGTTTTCATACTAAACCCTTTAGTAACTTCGTTATGTACATGTACTCGTTGAAAAGTCCTAGCATCCTATTCGATGTATTCCTATAGACCTTTAATTCCTCTAAATAAAGGATGCTTCACCTTAGGTTTTTCATAGAGAATCCTGGATAACCATATTTTGACTATTGTTAACATGATGGAATATAATTTCCCAATAAGGAGGTGTCATCCACGTACTAATACGAGAAGACAACGAACGCTCCCACTGACCTTTTTTGAAGACACATCAGGTCCTCTTCAAACTTTGATGAAACCAATATTTCTTGATTACATCATATTGAAACGTAGTGTTCCCAGCTCCTTGATGATCTCGCTTAAGTCCATATATGGACCTTTCAGCTTTGCAAACTTGTGATCAGTATCACTGGAGGTAAATCCTAGCGGCTTGTTTCTCAATTAGATATCTTCCTCAAGATATTCCGTTCAAGGAACGCCTATTTTCACATCATTTTGCCATATTTCATAATCGAAATAGGCTACAACGGCAAGCAATGTGCAGATAGATTTAGCATTAGCCACTAGGAAAAAGGTATCCTGAATAGTCAATGCCTTCGCATTGACTATATTCTTTTGCCACTAAGTTAGCCTTTGAATGTCCCACATTCTATTTGCACAATCTTTTCTCTGACAGATCCATTTACATCCAATAGGTACTATACTTCTGGTGGGGTCTACCAAGGTCAGACTTGGTTTACGTGCATCATGGTCAATTTTTCTTGACTGCATTGCCTCTAGCCATTCTCGGAGTCCGATATACTGATATCGCCTCGCGTAGGTTTTTGAGATCACACCATAGCACCATTCCTAAGAATGATTTCCTCTATTTTCTTGAAATAATACTTAAGTATCTCTCAGGAGGACGGAAAACTATTTTTCGATCCTACAGGTGTGAGGAGGTATGTTCTTCATTGGCTCGATCTAATTCTGGTCCCAATTGTGTCCTTAGTTCATTGTACCTGTGAGACTTTCTCAATCAAGCCTTGATCTGCTTTCCAATGCTGCTTAATCTTGAATAAACATTTTTCAGAAAGATGGCTTGTCGACTCACAAATCACATTATGTTTCTGAAATATAGAAATATGTATCCTGAATGACTCTTTAGGATATCTATGAATCGGAGCTCTGAAGACCTAAATTCTAATTGTCCGCTTGGTGTCTTTTGACATGAGCGGATTAAACCCTTAAATTTTGAGATGACTTCAGACTTGGTTTCTTACCATGCCATACTAATATGGATGTTGTAGGAATGGGTCTTAGAGGGAACCCTATTTAGTAGATAGATTGTAAGTTAAACAATAGTGCCTACCAAAGAAAATCTGGTTATGTCTATGAAGCTCATCATGATCGGTAACATTCAATAGAGTCTCGATTTTCTTCCATTTTTGAAACCCCGTTGAGTTGAGGTATGTTCCTGGTGGAGTCCATGAGAGGACTTCCATTTTTTTTTTAGATAGTCTAGGTAATTTTGTGCTAGGTATTCACCTCCTCGATCTGATGAAGAACCTTAATTGGGTTTCCAATTTGTTTCTACTTCATGCGTCCTGAATTCTTTGAACTTTTCAAAAGCTTCAGACTTATGTCTCATAAGATACACATACCCATACTAACAGAATCCATCGATAAAGATAATAAAGTGATAAATTGCCGTCAGCCGGCAACATTCAAATGCCGCACACATCAGTATTATTTGAAGCAGGAGATACTGTGGCCCTCGTTCCCATGTCCAAACAAAGGAGTTTAAGTCATTTTGCCTTGAAGTACAAGAATTCACAGGTGGATATGACTCGAAAGTCAATGGACTCAATAGGCCATTTTTTCTTCAAATTTGTGATTCCTATCTTCTGCTATAATGACGCTATATCCTCAGGTGCATAGATAATCTATCGTTTGGACTATCCCTAGGGTTCGTTTGTCATTGTACGATTTTGCTCGATAGTTAGTAACAGGTAATCAATATTGTAGCTGGATAAGACTATTAATTAAGAAGAATCAGTTTGTAATTTTATTTCTCCTTCATAAAAGAATTACATGGTCCTTAAGAAGAGTAAATCATCATAGCCCCTCTTAGCTAAGCATGAACACGAAATCAAAACATCTGCTAGCTGGCATGGCACATAATAAACTATTTCAAAACTAAGTCAAACCCAGATGTAATCGAAGAGGGTAGGTTTATCACCACTTGCAGCAACCTTGCTCATTACCGATGCGAGGATCATGTCTCCAATCCCTCAGTCTCCTGCTATTCCTCAAAAACTCTGCATGGAAGTGCAGTAGATGACACTAGAAACAGAGTCAAGGCACCCAACTAATGTAAAAAAATCGTAAAGGTTTAGACTCAAATAATAAGCATAGTCTCCAGAAGGACCTCTCCTCTTATTCTCTTAGGGTGGTCGGGGTAAATAGGGGTTAGTTTCGCTTCGAATGGCTATCGCACATGTAATGCAATTGGGAAATATCTTTTCTTATGACATCGGCCTTTTCTCGGCATCTTTAACCGTTCTTCTTCTTTTGCTCCTTTCCACCTTCTGCCTTTGCAGACTTCTTTCTTTCATACAAATATTTTCTTATTGAGAAAAGAAGTCGTAGATAGCAACGATTGAGACTTTAGAGAGTCTTCATATGAAAGCTCCAGGCGATAACCAGCATGTCATTAATTCAGCAAAGAATTTTGAAGTGTTTATTGCAGTGGTAATTCCTAGTGATAAATGCCCATATGTCAGTCAGTATCAAGATAATAATATCGATTCTCAGATGCCAATCTAACTCACACTGAGGCTCTCAAGCTCTTCCATGTTCTTGATCATCATTAGATAGTGATCTTGGACTGACTGCCCATCACGCATCTTAGCCTTAAAAAGTCATTTCATGACTTGATACCTAGCTGCGCGACTCTGTTCACCAAACATCTCCTGTAAGTGAGCCAACATTTGGCAATGTAAGTAGGGCAGTTCTGCTTTCAAGGCCATCGCTATTGCAATAAAATATTCCTTTGACTATCGAGCTTTCTTCGGCTCGCTTTTTTTTCTTTGCTCCTTCCATCTTTTGCTTTTTTGCAGACTTTTTTTTCTTTCCTATAAGACTTTCTTTTGGAAGAAGGTCTATCCATTAAGCAGAAACTAACCCTTAGAACCTTCATAGAAAGCTCAGTCGGTGACCAGCATGTTCATTAATTCAGCCAAAAATTTGAACGTTTATGCTGTGGTAATTCCATGATGAATTGTCCATAATGCTATCAGTCAGGATTGTAGAATAACATCTGTTCCTACAGATCCAAGTCCCAATTCACATCAAGCTTCTTCAAGCCTCTTCCAAGTCCCTTGATCATCCATTAGATAGTAAATCTTGGTCACTGAGCTGCGGATTTAAAATTCTCTCAAAACATACACTGGCTGTTTCTGAGATTGACCAGCCATTTAAAGAATGGTGTTACTTCTTCAAGGGTCGGTTCTTGACGTGTGATTATTTCCGAATTATATTGTGTTACACTGTCATGGGAAACCTACTAAGATTTTCACCTCTAAACAGTCTCTGTTGGCAGGTGCTGATGACAGACTCATCTATTATGAGGTGTGATCGCCGGTCAGAGTCTCTCTCACTCGGATGTATCTGTCCCATGTGTTATAGACGCTAGCAATGGATGTTGTGACGCAGACATTTTTCATGTTATGAGAGTCGAAAGATGTCTTGATTTCTAACATATATCTCGCTCATTGTGACGTTGATCATTTATTTAAAAATTTTAATTTTAAATAAATTTAGCTTTCCACTATTTTCTCGGATCCCTACACTCCCTCTATAGAGATGCCAAAACCAACATTTTACTTTCATCTGGCCTTATTTTTCTTTCGTCTATCCATTTTTTCAGAATGCTCTCTTGTTCAATGGATGGACAAGCTAATATTAATTGATTTTTCTAGTGGATGTTGGCGCTCAAGGTCTCACCAACTGACTCAGTCATCCGTGGCAGTTTC
>QRFJ01000345.1:385267-514835 GCA_006176705.1 Cocos nucifera | reverse complement strand
TCTGGTATAAGAAGTTTGCTGCAGAAATTGGAGTAATGCCATCAGATGCCATTCCTCTCTATACTGCGACAACAATGGCGCCATAGCCCTTGCTAAGGAGCCGAGGTCTCACCAGAAATCCAAGCACATTGAGCGGCGATACCACCTCATCCGCGATTACCTCGAGAAGGGATTACGTCGAGGTCAAGAGAGTCAACTCCATAGATAATGTGGCAGACCCACTTACAAAGCCATTGGGACAGCAGAAAGATCGAAGCCCACCTTGAGAAGATGGGACTTAGACTTGTAGCCAATTGGCTTTAGGACAAGTGGGAGATTGTTAGATATATGTGCCCTAGAAGCCAGAATTGGCTGACACTTGTAATACACTTCTAGGGGCAAAATTATAATTTTGACTATAAATCAATAAAATGGGTTATTTTCTATCACATATGTGTATTTAGTGTCTGTGATACATCCTTTGAGTTAATGGTAATGATAATTCATATTTTCAAGAGTTGAAAATTTAAGACATGAATAATCATTATTAACTCATAAACTGCTCCCGACCATAGGATCATCACGAGGATGGTGATTGATCCGGAAAGGTTGGTGTACAATCGCTTCTCTTTAGTAGATGAGTCTTGAGTCTACGGTGTGGAGACACCGAGCGAGAGTATAGGTACTCGTTAGAGAACGAGGGCACTGAGCGTGACCACCTCGAGTAGTCATTAGGAAGTCTACCTTCTCGTCAATGACTGACTCGATGCTGCAGTAGTGTGTCTGGTTCTTTGACCTGAGGTGCATCGGCAGTTCACCTTGAGGGTGTTATAGTTTGACTACACCATTACTCGATCTCCTAGCCATATGGAATCCCTGAGGTGTATGTTGGCTATAGCATGTTCATTGTAGGAACTGGATTGCATCAAGATGGAATCTATCTACCTCGGTGGTAGAGGAGCAGCCCTATGATGATCATGAGAATCAAGTCCAGAAGCCCATGGCCATGGCAGAGTGAAATAATAGAAAGAGTTTCTATTTAGATTTTCACATCGGACTTGAATCGAATGATTACATCATATGACAGAGACTAGGGTTTGACGAGTTCACCTTAACCCTAATCTGATCGGAGCTCAAGATAGAAGAACTTAATCACACAGGTAGCTGCACCAAGAGGTTCGCATTCAGCTCTGATGGGTTGCCACCATATACTGCTAGGTGTCACTGGTGGATTTTGGGAGCAATTAGAATGATTTAGATGATCGATCATTCTAGCTGTTCGAATCAGAAGAGTTCTGATCCATCGAAAGGAGTTTCGATGATGTCGATGATAGAGATCATGACATATCCCATTACCATACAGAACTGAACCTAACTGGGTCACACAAACAAGGGTTTGAATCTGGTGATCATCAATTGAACTGATCCAGTTCAATTGATCTGAATGAGATTCAATTAGGTTCAAGAAAATCGTGCTAGCACTCGATTGAACCTAACGTTCTTCTTTTACTATCATAAATAGTTGTCCTGACTGAGCCAAAGGAGTTTGTGCTCGAATCAGAGGCCTTCATTTGGTCTGACTGGAGCTTGTCCAAGTTAGAAAAGGTTGTCTTATTTTGTAAGACATTACCTGCCATTTTTGGTCACCTGCCATTTCTTCATCCTTTGACTTTGGTCAAAAGTTGACCTTTGACTGGTCAAATGTTGACCATAGATACTTTGACTTCTGTCCATGTGTCATGCACCTATTGGAGAGCTGGTGGGGGCTTGTCCCCCTACCAGAACCTAGCAAGGAGGAGGGTGCACGCCACCCTTGGCATGTGCCCAAGTTGGAGGCGCCCAGGAGTTCCTGTTGGATAGGGACTCCATCTTCTTTTTGGATTTCAATTAGAGTTCTCCTAAGAACCAACTTTGACTGATCTTAGGTAACATCTAAGGAGGAATCAAGGGAACTCTATTCCCACCAATCAGATTTAGATCTGATTTTACAAAGAGTTGTGATTGGTTGGGAAGAAGAGTTGGATCACAGATAGTCTATAAATAAGACCCTGCGCCCAACTCAAAGAGCATTGGAAAGGAATTCAATTCCCACACCCCAAGGCCTCCTCTCCCCTCTTCCTCCATGCCAAACCCACCTTCTCCCTCTCCTCTCCACATCCAAAGTGGTTTTTTTCTTGGTTGGTGCAATCCAGACGAGTGAAAAGCGACTGAAAGCTAGAAGGCTATGCTGCTGCATAGGACAACTACTAATCTTCGAAAGAAATTTTGAAGATCCTCCAGATCAGATCTAGATCTGATTTTTGGAGACGTGATAGAGAAGAAGAGGATCTCCAGATCCAGCCTGAGTGGATACTGGTAGAGGCCAGGCACTTGCGTGGCTAGATCCAGAACCTTTTGCTGCTTACAGGATCATCAAGGGATAATAAGATTACCTACTTCAAGGTAAATTAAATTTGATTTAATTTATCTAAATTTATTTTAATTACTAAAATAATAAGAATCAGATCTGAAATATTTCAGATCTAATTTGGATCAAAGAGAAAAATTTTTGAAATATATCTCTTGATCTGATCAGATCTAAACGAACCTGATCCAAAAAATTAGGATTTTTCTTCATCTGGCTCTGATCTGATGGCAGAAGTAGTAGACCATCGGGTGTTTGTCTTCTTTTGGAGCATTTCTAGAGCAAAAGGAGATCAAACAAAAATGGATTCAAGAAATTAGGAGAAGAAGATGGCAGATAGGATCGATTGGGCACTTCTTTTACAACAATCACCTTAACCCTAATCCGAGCTCAAAGAGGAACTTAATCCCTTCCCAAGAGGTCTTTTTAGCGTCAATATGCCTATTGTCACTGTGCAGAAATATGTTTGAGGATCATACTAGCGGAAGGTAAAAAGCTAGAGTTTTCGAGAAAGATGAGATCATGAATATCTGTCCATATGATTGGACCTAACTAGCAAAAACTAGGGTAAAATTCTAATCAATCTAGTTTAATTGTGATTCAATTAGGTGGCTCTAGTAGGACCCTCTAATGCTCAAGTCAGTTTTTTGGCCAATTGAAATGGAGTGCTCAAGAAAATAGAAAAGCAGAGTAATGAGAAAGAGAAAAGAGCTTAGAGAAAAATAAATTTGAAGAATTTCTTTTATAGATAGAGCATATGACAAACTGATGGTGACAGCCATAACCATTTGGTAGTGGGCCACTAATAAGTATCATAAATTCATCAATAAAAATATTAATTTATCAATTAATTTATATTAATTTTTAAAAATTAATGATCAATTTATATATAATTTTTGAAAAATTAATATTTTTATTAATTAAAAAATTATTAAAAAATAATAAAAATTAAAAAATAAAATTTTATAATCAATAGAAAGAGCTTATTTTTTTTATCATAATGAAATAAGTTTTGTATAAAATGGAGCTAAAATGAAGAAGATATGAATTACTAAAGAAATAAAATAAATAAAAATTAAATAAAAAAAGAAAATGGCTCAGTCCGGCTTAAGCCGCCGTGCCAAGCCAGCCAGCCAAACCATCGAGCCAAGCTGACGAAGCCATCAAGCCAGTCACGTAAATCGACTCAATCGTGGAAGCCATCAGTCGGTCCACGATCCAGGCGTGGACCGCCAGCTCAGCAAAATCCGGCGAATCAGAGCTTGCCACGTGGTGGACCTAGACCCCTAAAGGGTCTACAGAAAATTTATCGCATGGCTCACAAGGGTAATTTAGGTCTTTTCGCTCGGCAACAGAGGTGCTGATTGGCATTGCGGTGTGCGGTGCGGCCGGTCCACGCGGTCCATGGGAACAGTGATTGCGCGATCGGACGGATGTGGTTGTTTGCGATCATGGAGATCAATAGACGGCTGTGGTTGCTTCCGGATTTAATTCAGATTCAGACTCAGCACATCATGGCATCGATCGGATGGCAGCGCTCGAGATCCAGTGATGATCCGACGGTCCAGAAAGCTTCCGACGGTGATCAAACTCTCAGGCATGATTTTGCGGCCAGATTTCCTCCATCAAGCGCGATCCAACGGCCAGAATTTAATCCGACCCGATCTGGGCTGATACTGCATCCGATTTTGATGATTTTTGGACCGTTGGATTTCCTATTGAATGGCTGGATTTTATCCAGATTTATCAGAGATCATATCAGAGCTATTTTGATTCAAATTTTACTCAATTTCTTTTATATTTTGATGATTACAAAGGCCATTAGTCCCACATTGCCTTTAGAAGCAAACTTTCCAGCCCTCCTAGCTCTATAAAAAGGACCCCAGGCCTCCAAAAATCAATATCTCCGATCAAGGTGAAGCTTTGGTACAGGGCGAAGCCAGGCTATGGGTTAAAGGCTGCTTCGAAGCAACGGGTGCCGAGAAGAAGAGCCGAGCTTCTACACCATCTTTCTGCCAATGCCGATCCAAGATCAGAGATCAGGCTATTTTATTTTTTTTTAAATTTTATGTATTTAAATTTTAAAATTTTAATTAATAAAAATTTTATTTTTATGCACTTTAATTTCTTACTTTTTATTTTTATTATAATTTAATTTCTATACTTTAATTATTACTTTTTATTTTATTGCAAGTAGATGCTAAGATCTAACTAGTAGATCTTAGTACCAAGTTTAAATTTCTGCATCTTTTAATTTTTTTAATTTTCTTTTAATTTTCCGACTTCACTTTTGATTTCCAAAAACTCAAATTCTTTTCTTTTTTTTTTCAAAAATCAAAGATTTCAAATCTAAAATACTACCTTCCCTGTGGATTCGACCCGACTCACTGCTATCTACGCATTTTCAATGATTTTAAGAAGTCGGATTAAACTGATAAACACGGTGTCTTAACGACAACATCGCGTTCCTATCAAGTTTTTGGCACCATTGCCGGGGAAGGCACGGACATTAAATTTTTGATCTCTTTGATTTTTCTATAAATAAATTATAAATAAAATTTTTATTTTCTTATAAATATTGCTTGCTAATTTTTTTTATTATTTTGTAGAAAAAAAGAGATTAAAGAACAAAAAGAATCAGGAGTTTTGCTTGGTGAGATCAATCCTAACCCTAGTACTCTTTCTTTTTATTTATTTATTTATTTATTTTATTTTTAAATTAATTTAAAAAATATATTCATTTAAACCTAATTAAAAGCCTCATGATAAGATTAGAAATCCTAACTGTTTAGAGCATGCATCATATTAGTTTTATTTTTATTTTTATTTTTATTTTTTTTGGTGATTGCTGGAAGCAAGGTAAGCCTTTCAGAATTCAATTAGTTGCATGCATCTAGTTTAAATTGCATAAAACCCTTTGATTGAATTTTTTTTTTTTCGTGCATATTCATATTAAATCAAATTAAGGGCACAACCCAATTAAACAAGATAAGGTGGGGATTTGATCACCCTTCCTTAGCCCACAAACAACCAACCAGCATCCTGCATTGACCTAAGCCTTTAATTTTAAAATCAATTAGACATCAACCCTAGGAACTCGAGCTCAATAGGATAAGGAATCCTAAGAGTTGAACCGGGTTAGGATAAGTCAATTTGACTGGTGTCTAGGAAAGTGGTTCAGGGACGACTTGGGCCCGAAGGAAGGTGGTTTCTAATTGGTTCCGTTCGCTTACCTGGCCAAGCACAATTGGTGTCTAAGGCAAGCAACGGGGGGACTCCCACCGACCTTACACTTACCTGGCTAGTTGATTGGCTAATCCTACACTTGGAGGGCTTGAAGGTGACCTTGGCAGTTAGGAGCTGTCTAGATCTAGGATAACCCTTAGTCAGGATTGATTGACCAATTTGATTGCTAACCAACATCAAACCTAATTAAACTTAATTCTTCTCTCTCTTCTTAGTTCTAGGACTCCTTAGGACCTCTTCTTTAGAACTTTTCTTTCTTTCTTTTTCTTTCTCTTCTAAAAAATAAAATAAAATAAAATAAAAATTAAATTTAACTAACTAAAAAAATATTAAAAAAATAATTAAACTTAATTAATAAATAAAATAATAAAATAATAATAAATAAAATAATAAAAAAAATATAAAAAATTTTCTAAAAAAAATTTTTTTGAATCACACGTTAGGGTTACACTAATACATGCACGGTAGAAAATCGCTTTACCTGATCTAGTTGAACCCAACCATAAAATTAAAAGGCTGAATTATATTAAACTCCGATAACCAAATGGCTGAAAATTTTAGAGAACCACCTAAGCAGATGAAAGAATACTTTATTCCTTCTACCTATAACCCATCGACTTGTATCCAATTACCTGAAATTCATGCTACCCACTATGAGATCGAGCCGACTACAATCCAGATGCTTCCATCTTTTTATGGGAACACCAATGAAGATCCTTATAAACATCTAGATGAATTCTTAGAAATTTGCTCTACGGTGAAAATTAAAAATTTAACTAATGATGCCCTTAGATTAATTTTATTTCCTTTATCATTAAAAGACAAAGCCAAGTACTGGCTTGGGACAATAGGGAGATTAATTAAAACTTGGGCTGACTTACAAAGTGAATTTCTTAAAAAATTTTACCCCATAGGCCGAACCAATACTATGAGGCGAGCTATCACTGGATTTGCTCAGCTTCCAGGAGAACAGATTCACGAGTCATGGGAGAGACTTAAGGAACTTCTTAAAAAATGCCCACACCATGGTTTGCCTAAGTGGCAAATAGTTCAAGCTTTCTATGAGGGTTTAGGAGACCAATACAGACAGATAGTAGATGCATCCTGTGGAGGTGCATTCATGAACAAGAGTGAGGAAGAAGCCTATACCTTATTTGAAATCCTGAGTGAAAACTCAATTAACCATGCTTCGTTGTCTTTCCACCAAACCTGGGTAGGGATCCATGAATTTAAACATCTAGAATCTAGTCATAAGACTGATTTAAATTTGATAAATAAAGTGGACTTTCTTGCTCAGAAATTAGATCAAGTCCTAACCCTAGGTCAACAATCTCCTGCACAATTCACATCATCTTCTAATTATCAGGAGATTTGTTCAATCTGTGCTAGCCCAACCCATCATGTGAGTGAATGTCCTATGACTGCACAGTTTTCATCTTTTATCCAAGAACAAGTCCAAGCTGCTAAAGGCTACTCCAAGCCGGTTAATGATCCATTTTCAAATTCATATAATCTAGATTGGAGCAACCACCATAATTTTTCTTGGACATCTCAACAGACTCAGGCTCAGACCCAAATTTCACCTATGCAAAATTATCAAAATAGATTTCCAATACCAAAACTATGCCTATAATAATGGTCCAGCCTAGTCAGTTTACCCAGCCATCCATATCATAATCAGCCTTCATACCCACCTCCTCAACAGACCAATCTAGCTGATGATAGATTTAACCAACTTCAACAATTAATTCTGAACTCAACAACAATCAATCAGCAATCTATCATCAGGCTAGAAGCTCAAATAGGATAATTAGTTGAGTCTAACATGAGGAGAGAACTAGATCAACTACCGAACCTACCAATTTCAAACAACCCACCTAATGTCCACCAACCACCTGGACCAAGTTATCAATTTAATGTCTCACTTAAGAATCCTCAATTTGAGAATACCAAAGTAATTCCTGAACTTAAAAGCTATAGGATTCTTATGGACCCATACCAAGACCAGGTGAGAGAGGCTAGTACTGATGCTAGCCAAAATAAAAATTTAGAGGAACTGGTTAGTACTGAGACTAACCACATAGAAGAACCCGAGCCAAGAATTAGTACTGATGCTAGTTCCAATTTAAATGAGATAGAAATAGAAAAAAAGAGAATAGATGATTTACCCGAGACTTATAAACCTAATGTCCTATTTCCTTCAACCCTAGAAGCTGGTTCTTCTTATAAAAATCAAGAGGCATGTAATGAAATGTCAATGGAGTTGTTTAAGCAAGATCACATTAATTTACCTCCAGAATTAAAATCCATTTAGTCACCATTCCAGCACCCATTGAATCAAACTTAACTCCTAATACAAAAACTCCATTCATGAGCATTTTAGAAGAACAAATAGGAGAAATTCTTAATAAACATGGGTCTGAGAATGGAATCATAAATTATATCCCCTAAAATTAACAATGAATATATCAATAATGGGATTATAAATCAACTTTCTGAGATTGGCAATCCAAAACCATTGGAATTTGTCAATCCAATATTCGACACAGGATAGTGAGCTGCATTGTGTCTGGCTGAAGACGGTAAACTTAGCGCTTGTTGGGAGGCAACCCAATATTTAGTTTTTATCTAATTTATCTTTTCAGTATTTTTTTTTTAGGATAATTTGATTTTCTTTTAAACTAGGCTTGTTGATAATTTGAATAAGTTGGAGGGAGAGCTCAAATTTTCAAAGGCATGTGCTGGACCAAAAATATACTGAGTTAGGTGTATTCTTTCATGTTCTTTATTACATCCTTTATTTTTTCTTCTCCATTGAGGACAATGTCGATTAAGTTGGGGGGAGAGAAAAATAAAAATTTTAAAATTTTAAGTCCTCAAAAAAGTTAGTATTTAGTATTTAGATACCTGATTATGCTTAAGAATCGAATTAAACTAAGCATTTTTAAAAAAAAAATTGATGCATAGATCAGAGAATCTATGAGATATTGAGGAATCAAGTATTAAGAAAATTCAATAAAGAGTTAAGTCTAGAACATAAAAAGTTTTTTCTTGGAGCATTTCTAATTATTTCTACTAGCATCAAAGAAAAGTCTACTTTTTATAGGCTTGTGTAGGGTAACTATACGTTTCTTCATATAAAAATTTATTTTAATAAAATAGTTTTCCAAGTACTTCTCACTGAGTAATCCGGGCCTCTTTGCCTAAGCAAGCATTGAGTTTCGCATCAAAAGGTGGGAAGGGCAAAGAAGCTCGTTGTAAAGCTAGTCTTAACTCGTAGCCTATTTGATTCGAGCTAGTAAGCCCGAGGGGTATTCTATACCTAGTGCCCTAAAGCCAACTGGTTTGGGAGTCATTGGCCCAAGACTCGCTACATGGATCAAATAGAAAGCTTAAGGAGTTAAGACACTCAATAGTGGTACAACGTTATTAAAAAAAAAATATTGGTTTTCCACCGAGTAATCCGGGTCCCGTTGCCTAAGTAAGCAATGATATTCGCATCAAAAAGTGGGCAATATAAAAATAAAAATCAATAAATGAAGGACGGAAGTAGCAATACACTTGCCTATATGAAAGTTTAGACAAATCAGAGATAAAGGTGGGATAATTTAGAAAAAGTTCTAGAAAAATTTAATATTCTTTACTTAATTTTTCTATTGATAAGTATTAATATCCCCAATGATATGTCTCATTTAAGCTCTACTGAATATCAATGGCCATTTTGAAAACTTGCTTAGGTAAAATTCGAAACTCTAAAGTTAAAAGATATTTAAAACTAAATTCTTTCTTTACTCGAGGACGAGCAAAGCTTAAGTTGGGGGGTGTGATAAGCATCATAAATTCACCAATAAAAGTATTAATTTATTAATTAATTTATATTAATTTTTAAGAATTAATGATCAATTTATATATAATTTTTAAGAAATTAATATTTTTATTAATTAAAAATTTCATTAAAAAATAATAAAAAATAAAAAATAAAATTTTATAATCAATAGAAAGAGCTTATTTTTTTGTATCATAACAAAATAAGTTTTGCATAAAATAGAGCTAAAACGAAGAAGATATGAATTACTAAAGAAATAAAATAAATAAAAATTAAATGAAAATAACATATGGCTCAGCTGGCTCAAGCCACTGCATCATATCAGCCAGTGTGTCCAAATGCATTGAGCCAAGCCGACGAAGCCAGCACACGAAGCCAACCATGTAAGCCGACTCAGCCATGAAAGCCGTCAGTCGGTCTATGATCCAAGCGTGGATCGCCATCTCAACAAAAATCGACGAATCATAGAGCGACACGTAGTGGACCTAGACCCTTAAAGGGTTTACAGAAAATCTATCATGGCTAACAGAGCATTTTGGACTTTTCACTCGATGATAGGAGATGCTGATTCATTGTAGTGTACGATGCAGCCAGTCCATGCAGTCCATAGCTACAGTAATTGTGCGATCTAGTGGCCTGCATTTGATCCGATGGAGATCCAACGGCCCACAACAAATCCTTCTTTGATTCGAATAGTGCTCAACGATCTGGCGCAATCCGATGACCAAAAAACCAGTCGATGAAGATTCGACGGTGGAGAAAGCTCTCGGTGGTGATCAGGACTCCCAATGCACGATCAACGACCAGATTTTCTCCATCAATGGCCAAAATTCAATCTGACCTGATCTAGGCTGATATGCATCCAATTTTGATGATTTTTGGTCCATTGGATTTCTATTAAATGGCCAAATTTCATCTAGAGCAGTAGAATTCAATCAGGACTCCTTTTAATCCAATTTTCACTCAGATTTCTCCATATTTTGATGATTAAAGAGCTCCTTAGTCCCATATTGCCTAGAAGAAAACTCTCCAGCCCCCCTAGCTCTATAAAATAGACCCCAGGCCTCTAGAAATCAACTAATCTAATTAGAGAAAAGCTCAGGTACAGGGTGAAGCTAGGCTTTGGGTTAATGGCTGCTTTGAGGCAACGGGTGCTGAGAAGAAGAGTTGAACTTCTACACTATCTTTCTGCCAATGCCGATCCAAGATCAGAGATCAGCCTATTTTATTTTTTTTAATTTTATATATTTAAATTATAAACTTTTTAATTAATATAATATTTATTTTTATGCTCTTTAATTTCATGCTCTTTATTTTTATTATAATTTAATTTTTACACTTTAATTATTTTTTTATTATATTGAAAGTAGATGCCAAGATCTAACTAGTAGATCTTAGTACCAAGTTTAAATTTTTATACCTTTTAATTTAAATTTCTGCATCTTTTAATTTTTATTTTTAATTTTTTGTCTTCACTTTTGATTTCGAAACTTAATTTTTTTTTTTTCAAAAATCAAATATTTTAAATCTAAAACACTACCTTCCTTGTGGATTTGACCTGACTCACTGCTATCTATGTATTTTTAATTATTTTAAAAAATTAGATTAAACTGATAAACATGATATCTTAATGATAACATCGTGCTCTTATCAACCACTCAGGCCAAGTGGAGTTTATCATGGAGGATGAGTTATCATTTATCGCTACTTACAGATGGTTGAGATCCATTTGCTGGAGTTCGGATGTAGGATGAAGACTTCAATATATGTAGTAAACTTGTGATCGATTGAGATTTATAGGGGCAATGTCTAGTGGCTCTAAGAAGTTCGAAAGCCTCCTGGGTCGTGTGCAAGCAGGTGCCTTCTAAATTGAGATATGAAGTTCTATGCTTTATCCTTTATGGAGTGGTTGTCATGAATCAATGATTTGATGGCATCCTTTTGGATGGCTCTAGCTGATAGGTGTAACATGGACTAAATAGGTCCACAACTAGCTGAAAAAAGCTCATCCTAAAAGGTATTCGAATAGGAGGACCTTGGCTGAAGGAAGCACGACTGAAAGGAGTGCATTCGAAAGGAGTCCACCTGGAAGGAGCACTACCAGGAGGAGTGCGACTGAGAGGAGCACTATCGGAAGGAGTGTGACTAGAGAAGTTCATCCGAAAGAAGCACGACTGAAGAAGTTCATCGAAAGGAGCATGACTGAAAGAGTTCATCCGAAAGGAGCATGGCTAGAGAAGTTCATCTAAAAAGAGTTTGGCTGGAAGGAGTGCTGCTAGGAGGAGCGCATTGTCCATGATATAAAACTTCAACTATCTTCAAAACTCATCACTAACCAAGATCAAGAGGGTGAAACTTTGGTCCTATCATTCATTCTAAGTTAAGAAACATACTTAATTAAATAATAGTTCTTCTTTACTATTCAAGATCATCTAGGCGGATTTCAATGTGCCTTCGATAAGTTCCATGGTATGAACTTGTTATTGGGAGGATCAGTGAATTCCTTCTGAATGGAGGTCGGTGGCTAAGGACTTTGGCGAAGGTTATTTTACCCCCAACATATACCATCCAGAGCATCCAATAGGTGATAGAAAGCAATAACAACAATAGCCCAAGGAGCATGGTCTACTTGCTACTGCATCCCACCACAATCAGCGATCTAATTCTACTCAACAGTCTCATCACCCTGACCCTCCAGCCTGATAAGCTTCCCCTCAACACCAAAGTTTGAAGTAGGAGAGGCACATCAATCCTTGTGCAAGTCGTCTAATGAAGACTTGACTTTGGGATACTCTCAGCATCATAATGACTCACATCGACTAGACGACCATTATCAAAAGCTCCAAAAGCTCGATCGATGACTTGTTTGAAGGAAAATCCTGATTTCTCGATCCAGGTTTGTTCAGATCTGATCAGATCAAGAGATATATTTCAAAAAAAAAATTTTTGATCTGTATTAGATCTGAGATGTTTCAAATCTGATTTTTATTATTTTAATAAATAAAATAAATAAGAATAAATTAAATCAAATTTAATTTACCTAATTTGGGTAATCCTATTACCCTGTTGATGATCCTGTATGCAGCGGAAGGTTCTGGATCTAGCCATGCAAGCGCCTGGCCTCTATCGGTATCCACTCAAGCTGGATCTAGAGATCCTTTTCTTCTCTATCACATCTCTAAAAATCAGATTTGGATCTGATCTGGAGGATCTTCAAAACTCCTTTTGAAGATTAGCAGTCATCCTTTGCAGCAATGCAGCCTTCTTGCTTTTGATCGCCTTTCTCTCGCTTGAATCGCACCAGTAAAAATCCAAAACTCCTTTTGGACGTGGAGAGCAAGGGGAGAAGGTGGTTTGGCATGGAGAAGGAGGGGAGAGGCAGCCTTGGGGCATATGGAAACTCTTAGCTTCAATCTCATATCAATCTGAGTTGGGTACGGGGTCTTATTTATAGACTAGCTGTGATCCAACTCCTCTTCTTCCTAACCAATCACAACCCTTTGTGAAATCAGATCTAAATCTGATTGGTGAGAATAGAGTCCCCTGGATTTCTCCTTAGAGGGCTTCTAAGACCAGTCAAAGTTGGTTCTTAGAAGAACTCTAATTGGAATCCAAAAAGGAGATGGAGTCCTTGTCCAACAAGGACTCCTAGGCGCCTCCAACTTGGGCACACGCCTAGGGTGGCGTGCACCCTTCTCCTTGCCAGGTTCTGGCAGGGGGACAGGCCCCCACCAGCTCTCCAATAGGTGCATGACATGTAGTCAAAAGTCAAAGGGTCAATGGTCAACATTTGACCAGTCAAAGGTAGACTTTTGACCAAAGTCAAAGAATAAGAAACGGCAGGTGACCAAAAATGGCAGGTAATGTCTTACAAAATAAGACAACCTTTTTTGACTTGGACATCCTCCAGTCAGACCATATGAAGGCCTCTGATTGAGCACAAACTTCTTTGGCTCAGATAGGACAACTTATTTATGATAGCAAAAGAAGAACGTTAGGTTCAATCAAGTGCTAGCACGATTTCCTTGAACCTAATTGAATCTCATTCAGATCAATTGAACTAGATCAGTTCAATTGATGATCACCAGATTCAAACCCTTATTTGTGTGACCTAATTAGGTTCAGTTCTGTATGGTAATGGGATATGTCATGATCTCTATCATCGACATCATCGAAACTCCTTTCGATGGATCAGAACTCTTCTGATTCGAACAGCTAGAATGATCGATCATCTAAATCATTCTAATTGCTCCCAAAATCCACCAGTGACACCTAGCAGTATATGGTGGCAACCCATCAGAGCTGAATAAGAACCTCTTGGTGCAGCTACCTGTGTGATTCAGTTCTTCTATCTTGAGCCTCAATCAGATTAGGGTTAAGGTAAACTCGTCAAACCCTAGTTTCTGTCATATGATGTAATCATTCGATTCGAGTCCAATATAAAAATCCAAATAGAAACTCTTTCTATTATTTCACTCTGCCATGGCCATGGGCTTCTGGACTTGATTCTCATGATTATTATAGGGCTACTCCTCTACCACCGAGGTAGATAGATTCCATCTTGATGCCATCCAGTTCCTACAATGAACATGCTATAGCCAACATACACCTCAGGGTTCCATATGGCTAGGAGACCGAGTAATAGTGTAGTCAAACTATAACACCCTCAAGGTGAATTGCCGATGCACCTCAGGTTAAAGAACCAAACACACTACTGCAGCATCAAGTCAGTCATTGACGAGAAGGTAGACTCCCTAATGACTACTCGAGATGGTCACGCTCAGTGCCCTCATTCTCTAACGAGTACCTGTACTCTCGCTTCGGTGTCTCCACACCATAGACTCAAGACTCATCTACTAAAGAGAAGCGATTGTACACCAACCTTCCGGATCAATCATCATCCTCGTGATGATCCTATGGTCAGGAGCAATTTATGAGTTAATAATGATTATTCATGTCTTAAATTTCAACTCTTGAAAATATGAATTATCATTGCCATTAACTCAAAGGATGTATCACAGACACTAAATACACATATGTGATAGAAAATAAACCATTTATTGATTTTAGTCAAAATTATAATTTTGCCCCTAGAAGTGTATTACAAGTGTCAGCCAATTTTGGCTTCTAGGGCACATATATCTAACATTATTGAGCTGCAAGAGAACCACAGAGGCTAGATGGATGGTATCGGGTTCAACATCCATCCTCCATTCTTCAGAAGAATCATGGAATAATTTTTTCTCCTTCAGTTCAAGATGCCATAGTTGGAGCCCTACAATAGCTCCTAGGACCCACATGACCATCATGAGAGTTATAAGGCTCTTATAATGGTTCAAGGGGTGAATGATGCCCTCCTCTACCTCACTTTTCTAATGACACTCATGAAGTCCCCACAGATCTGGTACTCGGATCTGTAGTCAAGTACCATCCACTCCTTTGAACAACTAGAAGCAGTTCGTGGTGCATCTTAGTAGCAATAAAAGGCAGCCACGAAACTCTAATAGCCACTTCTTGACTTAGCAATGGGAAGGGGAGTCCTTGAAGGACTACGTATGTGTGCTTTAATATAACTACCCTGAAGATCTGTAACCTAAATGAAGCTGTGGCCATGTTGGCCATGAAGCGAGGACTATGAAGGTCTAGGCTAACTTTTTTCCTTGATAAAAATTTTTTAAAGACTTACTCTAAGGTCCTCGCCCGAGCATTAAAGTATGCTTAAGTGGAGGAGTGTGTGACTAATCTATGAGAAGCCAAAGAAAAATGACCCCCTAAGAAGAAACGAGCTTGGGAAGACTTGAGTAGAGCTCGCATTGAGAAAGAGACCCCTCAACAACGATCAAGCCCTAGGCCGAGGAGCTTGGCCTATAAATTTGACAAGTATACTCCCCTTTTGACCCCCATGCATAAATTCTCATGGAGATTGAGGGGCAAAAGTACCTCTAATGGTCTCCACCGATGAAAGCTCCACTGATGGTGCTTGACCAAAAAATAGCACTATTGGTTCCACTGGGATCACATCCATGACACGGAGGACGGCATCCAATTGAAGAATGATATAGAGGACCTAATAAGGCATGACTATCTTAGGAAGTTCATTCATGACTGTGAATCTTGGGTAGCGATCGACCCATGAGCTTGGCCATAGATCGATGTGGAGACAAGCAACCAACCGATGGCTGGCATGATCCATATGACCTCTGAAGGTGCAAATCCAGGGGAGGCAGAAAGCCTGGAGCATACCCCAAAGAGGCAACAAGGTGGTAATGTTATTTCTTTTTTTGATGATAATATGCAAGGAATCTAGAGCATCCATGATGATGCTATTATCATTTCAATAATAATAGCAAACTATGATGTAAAAAGAGTTCTGGTTGATAATAAAAGTTTTCTTGATGTATTGTTCTATGATGTGTTCTTTTGAATAAAATTGTCTATGGATCGACTAAAAAAAATAAATGTCCCCTTGATAAGATCCTCTAGTGACTCAGTGAAGGTGGAAGGAGAAATAATCCTTCCGATCACCACAGGATGAGAATCTCGACAAGCTACTATATGGTTAACCTTCCTCATCATCCATGTGCCTTCAACTTACAACATGATATTGGGCCAATCTGGACTGAATGCGCTTCAAGCAGTTGTGTCAACCCACCACCTACTCTTCCATTTCCTGACAAGCAACTAGATGGGCAAAATGTGGAGAGCTCAACAACTTGCTTGATATTGCTTCATG
The DNA here is from genome assembly GCA_006176705.1 of Cocos nucifera. NCBI lineage: Eukaryota > Viridiplantae > Streptophyta > Magnoliopsida > Arecales > Arecaceae > Cocos > Cocos nucifera. Next base: position 498,647 of record QRFJ01000345.1, on the reverse strand, counting down.
TCAAGGGTGAGAGGGAAAAAGTAACAAGAAACTTTACTGATTGAGGGGTTGGGTCTTCAAGATGTAGAAAGCCAAGACGAACCTATCATAAGCTCTCAATCGCACTCCAGGATGAGAATCCTACAAAGACCATCCAGGCCAGATCGTTGCTGACCACCAAACTCCATGATCGATTTCTAAGATTTCTATATAAGAACGTAGATATCTTTATCTGGTTAGCCTTGAATATGCTAGAAATCCTCCTGAAGTAATTATTCATAAACTAAATGTTGATCTAATGCACAGACCCATCTAATAGAAGAAGAGGAGCTTTGCCTCGAGAAGACAATAAGCCATCGAAGAAAAAATGAATAAGCTACTAGCTACTAGCTTCATCTAGGAAGTGCACTACCCTAAGTGGTTGGCCAACATCGTCATGGTCAAAAAGGCCATTGGAAAGTGGAGAATTTGCATGAACTATGCTAACTTGAACAAGGCCTATCGTAAGAACAACTTTTTTCTGCCCCAGATTGATTAGCTAGTGGATGAAACATTGGACCATAAATTATTGACTTTCATAGATATCTTTTTTGGAGACAATCAAATTCGAATGGCATCTAAAGATAAAGAAAAGATGGCCTTCGTGATCGAGAAGGGTCTGTATTGCTATAAGCTCATGCCATTTGGGCTTTAGAATACTGGAGCCAACTGTTAGCAACTTGTTAATAAAGTTTTCAATGACCAAATCAGTCAAAATATAGAAGTTTTTATTGATGACATGTCGGTAACAAGCATCAAGGCCGATCAGCACATAAGTGACTTAGAAAAAATTTTCACCATGCTAAAGTAGCATCAATGAAACTGAACCCAAGTAAATGCGCCTTTGGCATCATCTTAGAAAAATTTCTAGGTTTTATTTTTACAAAGTGAGGAATTGAGGCCAATCAAAAAAATATACAAGCAACTCTCGACATGAAGCATCTGACTTCAAGGAAAAAAGGCAGCATCTGACTAGGCACATCATGGCCCTTAGCTGATTCATCTCAAAATTGATGGAAAAATGGCTTCCTTTCTTCAAAGTTCTTCAATAAATGAAAGATTTTGTTTGGTCAAAGAAATGTCGACATGCCTTCAAGGAACCAAAAAAGTACTCGGGTGCACCTCCTCTGCTAACTAAAGGAAAACCCCTATTTTCCACCATAGGATCATTCAGGATCTGAAGGGACATTTCAAAAAGTTTTCTAAAAATCATAATTAGATCTGAGACATCTCGGATCTGATCCTACAGATCTGATATTAAAACTAAAAATTAAAATTAAATTTGGTTTAAGTTACTTACCTTGGTTGGGTAAACAGCTTTTACCCTACAAATGATCTATTGTCACCCAGGGTTCTAGATGTAGCCACGTAATTGCCTGGCCTCTACTAGAGTCCACTCAGATAGGATCTAGATGCTCTCTTTTTGTGGATCTAATCTCAAAAGATTAGATCTAGACCTGATTTGTGAAGCCTTCAAACAAACTTTGAAGGCAGCACCCTATCTCTTGATCTAGATCACCATGTCTATTTTATCTTCAGCTTTTCTCAACTTTGGATAGCTGAAATCTCACCAACTCTGGTGTGGACATGGAGAAGAGAGGGAGGAGCTCTAGATGGGGCATGAAGGAGGTTTATGGTGGTAGCATATAGGCATGGTGATCAAAGGATTAAAGCCCTAGGGGGCTTGGTCTTTAAATAGACTCCTACGCCACCTTAGAGTCTCATTACATCAAGCAATCAAATTGCTTGATAATTTAGGACTCCAGAGTTGATAGCCCACATCCCCAACCTGATTTCTATCAGGTTTGTTCAACCAAAAACATCTCCAAAGATGGCGGCATGAAGGGATAAGGAAGAGTCCAGGGCACCTAGGACTCTTCCTTCAAGAGTTTGATCCAAATCAAACTCTATCTTAACCCAATCTAGACACCTCCAAAACCCACCAAATTTGGCACAACCAAAGTATGACTTGAGCACTATCACATAACCAAAAATCAAAGGAAAATAATTTCTAGAAAAATTTTTTGAAGGCTTTGATCCTATGACCCTCAATTCTCTCAATTGTGTTAACTATTGGCCCTAGTCCAATTGCATTTCAAAATGGATTTATTTCTAAAATTAATTTGATCTGGACAAGTTCCAATTAGATGAAAATAAATCCATTTACAATCTAGGGATGAGTCAAATCAAATTTGACTTAATAGAGATAGATCAAAAAAACTACAGAAGGAGAATGTCAAGCTCAATCATATGCTAGCATAATTTTCTTGAACCTGATTGGATCTAATCCAAATCAATCGAACTAAGTAAGCCTAATTGATCACATCTGGATCCAAACCTTTGTTTGTGTGATCTAGTTAGGTTTAGTTTCATATGGTAATGGGATATGTTGTGATCTCTATCATCGACATCATCAAAATACCTTTTGATGGATCAAAATTTTTTTGATTCACATAATTAGAATGATCGATCATCAAGATCATTCTAATTGCTCCTAAAATCTACTAGTGACACCTAGCAGTATATGGTGGCAATCCATCAGAACTAAAATAAATCTCTTGGTGTAGCTATCTGTATGATTGGATTCTTCTATCTTGAGCTCCGACGGGATTAGAATTAAGGTGAACTCATCAAATCCAACATACGTCATATGAATTAATCATTCGATTCGAGTTCGATGTAAAATCCTAATACAAACTCTTTCTATCATCTTCACACTATCATGGCTATGGGCTTAAGGACTCAATCTCATTATCATCATAGGGCTACTTCTCATCTATCGAGATAGATAGATTTTCTATTGGTGCAATCAAATTTCTACAATGAACATGCTATAGCCAACATATATCTCAGAATTCTGAATGGCTAGGAGATCGAGTTATGATGTAGTCAAACTATAACACCCTCAAGGTGAACTATCGATGCACCTTAGGTCAAAGAATCAGACACACCACTATAGCACCGAGCCAATCATCGATGAGAAGGTAGACTTTCTTATGACTGCTCGAGGTGGTCACGCTCAGTGCCCTCATTCTCTAACGAGTATCTATACTCTCACTCTGGTGTATCTACACCATAGACTTAAGACTCATCTATTCTAAGAAAGTGATCATACACCAATCTTTCAGATCAATCACCATCCTTATGACAATCCTATGTTCAGAAGTAGTTTATGAGTTAATTAGGAAAATTCATGCCTTAAATTTTTAACTCTTGAAAATATGATTTATCAGTACTATTAACTCAAAGGATACATCATAGATACTTTAAATATACATTATGATAGAAAATAATTCTTTTATTTATTTATAATTAAAATTATAAAATTATCCTTAGAAGTGTATTATAAGTGTTAGCCAATCAAACTTTTAGGGCACACATCTAATAAACTCCCACTTGACCTAACCCCAATTGGCTATAAATATAAGTCCCATCTTTTCAAGATAGGCTTCAATCTTCTGCTGTCCTAATGGCTTTGTTAGTGGATCAGCCACATTATCTACGATGTCGACTCTCTTGATCTCGACGTATCCCTTCTCGAGGTAATCGCGGATCAGGTGGAATCATCACGTAATGTGTTAGATTTCTAGTGAGACCTCAACTCCTTAGCAAGGGCTATGGTGCCATTATTATTGCAGTATAGAGAGACGACATCCGATGGCATCACTCTAAGCTCTATAGTAAATTTTTTATACTAGAATGCCTTCTTCATAGCTTTCGATGCAGTGATGTATTCTACTTTCATGGTGGACTCTGCTATCACCGTCTGCTTGAAACTCTTCCAGCTGATAGCACCATCATTGCATATAAATAGACTTTCAGATGTCGACTTTCAATCATTTATATCAGACATAAAGTTTGAGTCTATATACCCCTGAACCTAAAGTTCTCTATTACCAAAGACTAGAAACATATCCTTAGTCCTTCTCAAGTACTTACGGATACATTTCATAGAAGTCCAATGCTATTTACCTGAATTCAACTGATATCTACTTATAACACTCATAGCATGAAAAATATCAGATCGTGTACATAGCATGGCATACATAAGGCTCCCTATTATCGAAGCATAAGAAATCATGCTCATGCATTCAATCTCCTTAGGTGTGCTAGTGCACATCTTCTTGGAGAGATGAATGCAATGTGTAAAGGATACTAGACCTCTTTTGGAGTTTTTCATGCTAAACCTCTTTAGCACCTCCTTTATGTGTATCATTTGTGAAAGCCCTAGCATCCTATTCAGTCTATCTCTATAGATCTTAATTTTTAGAATAAAGGATGCTTCTTCTAGGTTTTTCATAGAGAACTTTTTAGACAACCATATTTTAACCATGGTCAACATGGAAATATCATTCCTAATTAGTAGGATATCATCCACGTACAATACAAAGAAGACAACAGCGCTCCTACTGATCTTTTTGAAAATACATGACTTCTTCTTATTTTTTATGAAACCAAACAATTTGATTACATCATTGAAATGAGCATTCCAGCTCTGAGATGCTTGCTTAAGTCCATATATGGACCTTTGCAGCTTGCACACCTTATGATCACCATCACTGGATGTGAAACCAAGTGGCTGTTCCATATAGATATCTTTCTCAAGATATCCATTTAAGAATATCGTTTTTACATCCATCTACCATATTTCATAATTAAAATAGGCTGCAACGGCAAGCAATATGCGGATGGATTTAAGCATGGCTAATGGCGAATAGATATCCTGATAATTAATGCCTTCGCACTGACTATACCCTTTCGCTACAAGCCTGGCTTTGAATGTCTTGATATTTTCATCAGCATCTATCTTTCTCTTGAAGATCCATTTACATCCAATAGGTATTATATCTTCAGGTGGATCTACCAAAGTCCAAACTTGGTTTGAGCATATTGAGTCAATTTCTAATTTCATTATCTCTAACCATTTCTTAGAGTCGATATCTGATATCATCTTATCATAGGTTTTGGGATCATCACCCATAAATTTCATTTCCATGAGAAATTTTTCTATATTCTCTGAAATAGTACTTTAAGTATCTTTCCAGGAGACAAAAAATCTAGTGATTTTCAAGGTGAGAGGAGGTGTAGTCGCTTTGGACTAGCTCAATTGATTGGATTTTCTAGATGCCTTAGCTCGTTTGCTCTTTGGGAGACTTTTCTCCTTGAGCTGATCTATCTTTAACGATGCCGATTCGATTCTTTGAATTGAATTATTTTTTAAAAAAATGCCCATTGTTGACTCACAATCACTTATGATCTTCTAAAAGATTAGAAAATAATATTCCTAACGAGCTTCTTTTAGGATAACCAATGAACCGAGCTTGAAAGAAACCTAGATTCTAACTTCTCCACCTGGTTATCTCTTGCATGAGCCAGAGACCAATCCCAATTTTGATGGTGACTCGGACTGATTTTCTTAACCATCCAAATCTCACATGGTGTGATAGAAATGATTTTAGAAGAAATTCTATTCAGTAAATATATATCAGTCATTAGACTATGTTCTAAAGAAACTCTGGGAGGTCCATGAAGCTCATCATGGATTTGGACCATATCTAATAGAGTCTAGTTTCTTCATTTTGAAATTCTGTTTAAGTTGAGGCATTCCCAGAGTGAAGTCCATTGTGAGACTATGTCATTTTTCTTAAGAATTATTTAGAAATTTTCGACTAAAGGGTATTCACCTCCTCGATTTGATCGAAGAATCTTAACGGGTCTTTTTTATTTTATTTTTTCTACTTTGAGTCTAATTTTTTTGAGCTTTTTCAAAAGGCTTCAGACTTATCTCGCATCAAATACACATACCCATACTAGAGACAAATCATCGATAAAAGAATGATGAAGTAAATATACTTATTCCTAGCTGGCACATCAAATGGCCACACATGTTTGTGTATACCAGGGCAAGTAGGTCTATGGCCCTTTCTCCATGTCCTACAAAGGGAGCTTAGTCATTTGCCATTGAAGGCAGTATTCACAAATCGAATATGACTCGAAAGTCAATGGACTCATAAGTCTGATTTTTCTAATTTAATTAACTCTGTCTTTAGCTATAATGACCTAACCTAAGATGCAATAGATTATCTATCGTTTTAGACTATCCCTAGGTTACTTTGATCCTATGGAATTCATGTTTTGCTCGATATTGAAAACAAAAACATCAATATATAATGAGAGACCAATAATAAGAAAACCACATTGCATCTTATTTTTCAAAAAAAAATATTACAATGTCTATTAAGAAAACTAATGACATAGCATTTCTATAATAAACATGAAATAGAAATCAAATTCTAGCTCACTGCAGGCACAATAAATAGTCTAAGTACTAAATCTAATCCTGATGGTAGTCGAAGAAGGATAGATTCTCACGACCATAGCGCAACTCTTGCTTCATTTTTTAATATGCAGGATCATCTCACTATCCCTCAGCCTTGCTCCCTCAAGATCTGCATTAAAAGCACAAATGAGCACTAAAGAACTAAGTTAAGCATCCACTGGATGCAGAAGAAATGCATTAGATTCAGCATTTTCAATTCATAAGCATACTCTAGAGAGGACCTGCCTCCTTCTTATTCTTCAGGCTGGCCAGGTATAGAGGTAGTTCCACTTCCAATGGCATCAATGTTGCAATGAAAATTATTTTTTCTTGTTAGTACCTTCAATACTTTGGCTCTACCTCTTTCTTCCTTCCCACCTTCTTCTTCTGCTTTCTTATGGTCTTCTTTTCTTTTTTAAAAGATTTTCTCTCTGGACGAAGTTCACTACCACATGCAAGTACTGAGCCTTTAGAACTTTCATGGAAAGCCTCAGCAGTGACCAGCATGTTTCATAAGCTATCAACAATGATACTTTTACAGTTTTTAGCATATAGTGGTTCATGAATGAACTATCCATACGCATTCAGTCAAGGACTACAGAATTATATCAATCTGTAAATTCTAATCTAACTTGACACTAAGCTTCTTAAGCTCTTCTAAGTTCTTGATTATCATCAGACAATGATCTTGGATCGACTGTCCATCATGCATCTGAGCCTTAAAAAGTCTCCTAGTGACTTGATATTTGACTGCATGACTCTGTTTATTAAACAACTCTTGCAGGTGAGCCAATATTTTATGGCTAATCTTTATGTCTTTATGTTGGCGCTGGAGCTCATCGGACATCGAGCCCAATATGTAATACCTGGCTTTATTATCTTCATCCATCCACTTTTCTAGAGATGCTCTCTACTTAGTAGATGGATGGACTGATAAAATGGGAGGATCCTATTCTAATACATGAGTCAATTTTTTAAAACCTAAAATAATTTTAAAGTTCTGGAGCCAATCCTTGTAATTAGGTTCGATTAGTCCATGGGTGTCCAGGATACGAGCTAGTGAATTGGATGCAGATATTTTTCTATAGAGAGTCAAAGTTTCTAGTTAGTTTTATAATTAGACTTAACTAATTTATTTAAAAATTTTATTTTTAAATAAATTAGTCTCTCACTATTTACTTAGATTCATACACTTTCTTGATAGAGATGCGAAAATCTTTATGATCAATTGATTTCTAATTGATGGTGCGGTCTCACCGACTGGCTCACCACCTCATCAACAGTTATTGGTGATGGATCAACCAATGAGTGGACAACTCTTGTTCAATAATTCTCTAATCATGGTGCATCCAAACTTGATCTCTAAATCATGAAGCTCATCGTGCACGAAATATTGCTCCACTCCTTAGTTAAGTCAAATCCATCATTTGCATGAATTAGATTTCTGATTGGGTCCCTCACCATATCCAGAATATTAAGCCCAACCCATCCTCCAACCTATAGTATCCAATGCCTAATAGATATGGTTGCATCTTTCCAATGCAACCGAACTACTATATCCAGTCGAGAACAATCAACCCCGGAAAGGATCCGCACATCTACAATGGTGGAAGACCTATGACTTAATATTTTCTTAGGAATATTTGATTCAGATCTCTTTAAACTTGACTTGACTTAGTCATAACAATTATGACTAATCTAGTGGCATGGGTTAGCTTGAATTGTTAGCCACCTCTAATAAGAACTATGTCGACATAAATGGCTAGGTAAGTGAGACCGGTGAAAGGGATATGCCATCAACTCGATAAGAATGCATTCGGATTGAGTAGCTTTCAATTAAAAATTAGTCAGTTGTATCTACCAGACTTATCTTAGATACCAAATTATTGAATCAGAATCAATCAAGTTAGCCTACAATCCAGGCTCGAACCGCAAAGCCAAATTAGGTCTTAACTTGGTCAACCACATGTGAATGTGAGTCGACCTTGATCCAGACTTAATTTTATTAAGCTGATTAATTCTAAGTACTCTTGATCCCACCTAACCAACTCTTGATTTGGTTTGATCAACCGCTAGATCTAATTGAGCTACCCAAGCCCAAACCCAATTTTATGAAGGTATCATAGATCTAAAAATTTATAATTTTTAGATCTAATTGGTTTCATAATATTAATTCTTAATTAAGTTTGGGTTCTTGAATAAAAATATGTATCAAAATTTTAGGATTTTAGGATCTAGAATTTTAGGATCTAGGATTTTGCAAAAAAATAAGTTCTGATTTTTGATTAAGGACAAACATGCAGCATCCCTACACACTATAAAAACATCCCATCGAATGGAAGGAGAAGTCCTTTAAATCCTACTTTATTCTTATGACTGGATGGCCAAAGAAAATATCTTAATTAAAAATATATTTTTTACTACAAAATAAGTTAGATCTAAATTATATATCATATATACAATTAATGATCTAACGTATACATGCCTTGCATACATCTCATGTATCATAGCTTAATTAAATATGCATACTTTCAAATCTAATATATCACATATAATATCTAAAAATAAAATTTTAAATTGATCACATCAAAAATAAAATTATTCTAGATAGTTCTATAAATTATTCTATAACTATCTAAACATCATCTTTCATGATCTCAATGAATAAATTAAAAAATTAATAAATAATATTTTTTTATTTTCTAGATTTGATTAATAATATTAAAAAAATATAAGTAAAAATAAGATTAAAATTATATTTAATTAAATTAAAAATATGATTACACTAGACTATAAATAGAACTATTCTATACCTAGTCTAATTATGCATCTCATACACTATAGATCTAAATTATTTAATTTTTAATTTTATAATTTTAGATCTAATCACATCTAATATGATATCTAAAATTTTTTAATATTAAATTATAAATAAAAATAAAATTAGATCTAAAATAGATCTGAAGAACTGCTAATGTAGCTTTGATACTATTTAAAGGAAAAATCTTATTTTCTGCCATAGGATCGTTTAGATCTGATTAGATCTAAAAAAAATATTTTAAAATATTTTTTAAAAAATTTAATTAAATTTAAAATATCTCAGATCTAATTCTATAGATCTAATATTAAAATTAAAAATTAAAATTAAATCTAATTTAATTTTCTTATCTTGGTTGGGTAAACAGCTTTTACCATATCGATGATCTATTATCACCCAAGGTTTTGGATATAGCCATGCAATTGCCTGGCCTTTACCAAAGTCCACTCAGGTAGGATCTAGATGTGCTCTGTTTATGGATCTAATCTCAAAAGATTAGATCTAGATCTGATTTATGAAGCCTTCAAACAAACTTTGAAGGCAGCACCTTGTCTCTTGATCTAAATTGCCCTGTCTTTTTTTATCTTCAGCTTTTCTCAACTTTTGATGGCTAAAACATCACCAACATTGGTGTGGATGTGGAGAAGAGAGGGAGGAGCTCTATATGGGGCATGGAGGAGGTTTATGACGGAAGCATATAGGCATGGTGATCAAAGGATTAAAGACCTAGGTCGTAGGGTCATTAAATAGACTCCTGCGCCACCTTAGAGTCCCATTTCATCAAGCAATCAAATTGCTTGATAACTTAGGACTCTAGAGATGATAGCCCACATCCCCAATCTGATTTCTATCAGGTTTGGTCAACCAAAAACATCTCCAAAGTTGGTGGCATGAAGGGATAAGGAAGAGTCCAGGGCTCTTAGGACTCTTCTTTCAAGAGTTTGATCCAAATCAAACTCTATCTTAACCAAACTAGGAACATCCAAAAATTACTAAATTTGGCACATCCAAAGTATGACTTGAGCCCTATCATATAACCAAAAATTAGAGAAAAAGAGTTTCTAAAAAATTTTCTAGAAGAATTTGATCCTGTGACCCTCAATTCTCTCAATTGGATCAACTATTAACCCTAGTCCAATTGCATTTCAGAATGGATTTATTTCTAAAATTAATCTAACCTAGACAAGTTCTAGCGAGATGAAAATAAACTCATTTACAATTCAGGGATGAGTCAAATCAAATTTGACTCCATAGAGATAGATCCAAAAAATTATAGAAGGAGAATGTCAGGCTCAATCATGTGCTAGCATGATTTTCTTGAACCTGATTGTATCTAATCCAAATCAATCGAACTAAGTAAGCTCAATTGATCACATCCAAATCCAAAATCTTGTTTGTGTGATCCAATTAGATTCAATTCTATATAGTAATGGGATATATCACGATCTCTATCATCGATATCATCAAAATATCTTTCGATGGACTAGAACTTTTTTAATTCACATAATTAGAACGATCGATCATCAAGATCATTCTAATTACTCTCAAAATCTACTAGTGATACCTAGCAATATATGGTGACAACCCATCAGAACTGAAAGTGAAACTCTTGGTGCAACTATCTGTGTGATTAGGTTCTTCTATCTTGAGCTCCGACAGGATTAGGGTTAAGGTGAACTCGTCAAACCCAACATCCATCACATGAATTAATCATTTGATTCAAGTCCGATGTAAAATTCTAATAGAAACTCTTTCTATCATCTTCACACTGCCATGACCATGGGCTTAAGAACTCGATCTCATTATCATCATAGGGCTACTCCTCATCTACCGAGGTAGATAGATCTCCTATTAGTGTAATCTAATTCCTACAATGAACATGCTATAGCCAACATACACCTTAAAATTCTGAATGGTTAAGACATGAGTTATGGTGTAGACCAAGACTAAACTAATATCCTTAAGATGAACTATCGATACACCTCAGGTCAAAGAACTAAATACACCACTGCAGTATCGAACCAATCATCGACGAAAAGGTAGACTTTCATATGACTTTTCAAGGTGGTCACACTCAGTGCCCTTATTCTCTAATGAGTACCTGTACTTTTACTTCGATGTCTTCACACCATAAACTTAAGACTCATCTATCCTAAGAAGGTGATTGTACACCAACCTTCTGGATCGATCACCATCCTTTTGATGATCCTATGATCATGAGCAGTTTATGAGTTAATTATAAAAATTCATGTCTTAAATTTTTAACTCTTGAAAATATAAATTATCATTACCATTAACTCAAAGGATATATCATAGACACTTTAATTATATACTGTAATAGAAAATAATTTTTTTAATTTATTTATAGTCAAAATTATAAAATTATCCTTAGAAGTGTATTATAAATGTTAGCCAATCTGGCTTCTAGGGCACACATCTAACACTAACAAAGCCCAACGAAGGAGAGACCCTGTACATATATCGTGTGACTTTGGAAGAGGCTATTAGTTCGGTCTTAGTCTAAGAAGATAAAAGGGAAGTGCAAAAGCTAATCTATTATGTAAGTCAAGTTCTGCATGATGCTAAGACAAGATACTCTCAAATAAAGAAGATGGTCTACACTCTCGTCAACTCGGTGTAGCGACTAAGGCCCTATTTCCAAGTGCACTCGATTGTGGTCCTAACCAACTAGCCACTGAGATCCTTGTTGTAAGGGCACGACACCTTGGGAAGAATGGCAAAGTGGATGACTAAACTCAATTAGTTTGACATCTCTTATCGCCCTCAAGCATTGATGAAAGCTTAGATCTTGGCTGACTTTATTGTTAAGTGTACTGTTCCTGAGGATAAGAAGTTTGTGGATGAATCTAGTAAGCAAGCCCTAGAGTCTATCTAGGTCCTACACATCGATGATGCCTTGAACTCGCAAGCGAGTGGAGCTGGACTCATCTTGACCAATTTGAAAGGTGTGGTGACTGAATCCATACTTTGATTTGCCTTTGATACATCTAATAATCAAGCTGAGTATGAAGCCCTACTTGCTTGATTGAGGATCGCTAAAGAACTTAGAGTAAAAAGGTTGAAAGGCTTCACAAACTCAAAATTGGTGGCTAGACAAATTCGAGGCAAGTATGTGGCCAGAGATCCTACCATGACAAGGTACCTTTGAAAACTACAAACCTTAAAATTGACCTTCAACTACTTTTAGATTGCTTATATCCCAAGGTCAAAGAACCTATGTTCTAAATTGTGCATTAGCTAGGCTTATTTTAAAGAAAATCATTTATGAACTTTGGAAAGGAAGAAAATCTAATATTGCATATTTCAAAGTTTTTGAATATCAATATTTTATTTTGAATAATGATAAGGATAAACTAGGTAAATTTGATGCAAAATCTAATGAAGCATTCTTTTAGGATATTCTTCTAATAGTAGGGCTTATAGAGTGTTTAATAGAAGAACTCTAGCGGCAGAAAAATCCATTCATGTTATCTTTGATGAGTCTAACAAAAAAATTGTTGTGGTAGATTTACTTAATGATGCAGATTCTATAGAGAAGGAGATGGAGAACATGATATTGAAGGATACCACCTCTCAAGAATAAGAAGACAAGGATCAAGAACATAAGAATGAAGATGGGGTGCATCAAGATCAATCAAATAACCAATATCAAGTGACTAATGAACTATCAAAGAAATAGAGGTATGCAAATAGCCACCCCAAGGAATTAATTATAGATGATCCTTCCCAAGGTATTAGAACTAGAGATCCCTTAGAGGAGCATGTAATCGTCTTGCATTTGTGTTGCATATAGAACCTAAAAGCATTATAAAAGCTAAATAGATTATAATTGGATAAATACTATATAAGAACTTAATAAATTTGAAACAAATCAAGTTTAGACATTAGTTAAAAGATCTATAAATCACCTTATAATTGATACTAAATCGGTGTATAGAAACAAACTAGATGAACAAGAAAATATAGTCAGGAACAAAGCTAGGTTAGTTGCACAAGAATATAATCAAGAAAGAGATATTGATTTTGATGAAACATTTGTGTCAATAGCTAGGTAAGAAGTAACTTACTACTTCTTGCATTTGCTTGCTATATAAATTTCAACCTCTTTCAAATAGATGTAAAAAATATATTTTTGAATGGATGTATTGTGGAGAAAGTTTACATTAAACAACCTCCTTATTTTGAAAATCATAAATTTTCAAACCATATTTTCATATTAAATAAGGCACTGTATCGTTTAAAATATGCACCCTATGCATAATATAAAAGATTAAATAAATTTCTACTAAAAAAATAATTTGAAAAGAAAAAATATAGATACAACTCTTTTTATTAAAAGAAAATAAAATAATCTCTTGATGGTATAAATTTATATTAATGATATCATTTTCAATGCTACTAATGAGATCTTATGCCAAGGGTTTGTTAAGCTCATATAGGAGGAGTTTGAGATAAGTATGATAAGAGAACTCACATTTTTCCTTAAACTTTAAATCAAGCAAATAGAGGAAGGAATCTTCATCAATCCAAGTATACAAAGAAAATCTTAAAGAAGTTTAGGATAGACAACACCAAATGTATTGACAATCCAATGAGTACTGCATGTAAACTTGATAAGAATGGAAATAATAAAAGCATTGATCCTAAGTTTAATAGAGGTATGATTAGTTTATTGCTCTACTTAACTATTAGTAGATCTGATATTATATTTAGTATTTGCATGTATGATTTCAGTCAGATCTTTAAAAATTACACTTAGTAGTAGTTAAAAGAATCCTTAAATACTTAACTATAACTCAAATAATAGGATTATGGTACATAAAATAATATTCTATTGAATTAATTGGTTATTCAAATACTGATTTTGATGGTTGTAAAATCAATCATAAAAGTATAAGTAGAACTAATCAATTTTTAGAAGTTAATTTAATCTCATAGTTTAGCAAAAAATAAAATAAAATTTAATGGCACTGGCTATAGCTAAGAATGAATACATTGTAGTTAGAAGTTATTGTGCTCAAATCTTATGGATTAAGAAACAATAGAAGATTATGGCATTAAAAGTAACAAAATTTCTATGAGATGTAGTGATACAAGTGCCACAAATCTTTACTAAAAATCCAATTCAACATCCAAAAACTAAGCATATTGAAATAAAATACCATTTCATAAGAGATTATGTACAAAGTCATGATGTTATGCTTGATTTTATGCTACTAATAGATAACTAGTTGATATTTTCATCAAACCTCTTAATGAGGATAGATTTAGCTTGATTAGAAGAGAATTAAGGCTTTATGATCCCTTTAGATAAACCTCTCCTTAAGAACCCTAATCTAGAATTTCCTCTCATTTCACTTAATTTGATTTGATTTTTCCCTCTTGATCTATGTTTAGATTGACTTTCCCCTTGGATTAAATACCTTGAACTGACTTCTAAGGTGAGGAGTTGACCCCTTCTTATTTATAGAAAAATAGTTCTTTGAGCAGTCGACTTGTGGTTTTTCTTGAGTTGATTGAGTCTACTCATGAATTAGCTCGAGTCAACACTTAGGTTGAAGAACAGCTCTATAAACCAAGCCATTCTGAAGCAGTTCTTTCCTATTCCAATTCCTATTCAAGATGAACTCTTTCCAAACCCTTCATTTCCAAAACCCACCAACTCCATTTTAATTTCTTGCTGATTTTTTATTGGATTTGGTCACAAATGGCTCCAAGAAAGCAATTAATGTAGAGATTGAAGTGGAATAGGATGAAAAATCCAAGCCTTAAGGTTCCTCGAAGTAGAGTTCTAATGGTTAAATGGTGCACCAAGTTTAGAGATGACCCAAGGCACTCCACCAGAGCTGACATCAATAAGCCCCCACCTCCTCCTCCCTCTCTACCATTGACCCCTTCAAAGCTACCCTCTTCGCATGTATTGTAACAACTTGTAAGAAAATTGATTTTGATCTTTTGCAACAAGAGGTATTTACAATAGGGAGAAAAATTAAGAAGATGGATTAGGAGTATATATATTAATTGGATTTGCCAACCTACACCATCTCATCTAAGAATTGTATGTGAACATTAACTTTAAGGTGGGAAATCTAGAATCCAAAGTCAACGGAGTCCATAATGTGCTTAATGTGGCAAGGATGGGATAGATACTCAAGATGCCCACCATGGGGAGCTCCTTTGACAAACTTGACAAGCATCTGATTGGTTTTAGACATATTTTAGGTCGAGATAATGTGGATGAGCTTAAGGAGAGGTTCATCAACTAACTATCTGTAGAGATGTGCCACCTGCACAGTATACTTAGTCGGATCTTCTTCCCTAAGACAAAGAGATTTGACTTTATTTCAAAGAGAGATGTGGCAATGATATTCCACATACTTAAGGAGTACCCTTGAACTCACCAACCCTTATGATCTAATAGATGCATGAAGCCGCAAGCCGATCAAAGGCATCTCTTCCTTACAGCATGGTATTGATGCTCATTTTTATGGAGCAAGGTGTGAAGTTAGAGGGCAAGACATCCATAGCTCTCTTGCATAATGACATCAACAATGACCATTCTCTACACCGTGTGGAACATCATAAGGTAGATGGATTGGGAATTGGATTCACAATGGAAATAGATTTTAAAATTTTAAAAAATATGCACCAATAATTAATTACAAAAGATCCAAATCCCAATCCCAAAATCACCTTGACGATATCGATTAACCATAAACCAAACAGCAGATAGATGAAAGAGAGATGATTTACCTTTTAGCAACATCTGGATTGCCCACTGATTGGTTTTCTTAAGGCACCCAAGTGTTAGTATATGTGCCCTAGAAGCCAGAATTGGCTGACACTTGTAATACACTTCTAGAGGCAAAATTATAATTTTTACTATAATCAATAAAATGGATTATTTTCTATCATATATGTGTATTTAGTGTCCGTGATATATCCTTTGAGTTAATGGTAATGATAATTCATATTTTCAAGAGTTGACAATTTAAGACACGAATAATCATTATTAACTCATAAAATGCTCCCGACCATAGGATCATCAAGAGGATGGTGATTGATCCAGAAGGTTGGTGTACAATTGCTTCTCTTTAGTAAATGAGTCATGAGTCTACGGTGTGGAGACATCGAAGTGAGAGTATAGGTAATCGTTAGAGAACGAGGGCACTGAGCGTGACCACCTCGAGTAGTCATTAGGAAGTCTACCTTCTTGTCGATGACTGACTCGATACTGCAGTGGTGTGTCTGGTTCTTTGACCTGAGGTGCATCGGTAGTTCACCTTGAGGGTGTTATAGTTTGACTACATCATGAAAGAAAATCTTATTTTTTCAGACCAGGTTCGTTCAGATCTGATCAGATCAAGAGATATATTTCAAAAATTTTTCTCTTAATCCCAATCAAATCTTGATATATTTTAGATCTGATTATTATTATTTTAGAAATAAAAATAAAATCAGATAAATTAAATCAAATTTAACTTACCTTGATATGGGTAATCCTATTACCCATTGATGATCCTGTATGCAGTGGAAGGTTCTGGATCTAGCCATGCAAGTGCCTGACCTCTACCAGTATCCACTCAGATTGGATCTAGAGATCCTCTTCTTCTCTATCATGTCTCCAAAAATTAGATCTGAATCTAATCTGAAGAATCTTCAAAACTCCTTTTGAAGATCAGCAGTCGTCCTTTGCAGCAGCGCAGCCTTCTAGCTTTACTACCTTTCTCTTATCTAATTGAAACCAGGTCAAACCCTTTTGGACGTGGAGGGAGAGGGAGAAGGTGGTTTATTAGGAAGAGGGGAGACCAGCTAGGTGTGGGAATTTGATTCAATCATCTTATGTTTGTTTGGCCAGGGTCTTATTTTGACTAGCTGAACCTTCCCCAACCAAACCTTTATGAAATTAATCTAATCTGAGGTGAATAGACCTGGTCCTTTTTTGGGTGTTAGATATATGTGCCCTAGAAGCCAGAATTGGCTGACACTTGTAATACACTTCTAGGGGCAAAATTATAATTTTGACTATAATTAATAAAATGGGTTATTTTCTATCACATATGTGTATTTAGTGTCTGTGATACATCCTTTGAGTTAATGGTAATGATAATTCATATTTTCAAGAGTTGAAAATTTAAGACATGAATAATCATTATTAACTCATAAACATGCTCCCGACCATAGGATCATCACGAGGATGGTGATTGATCCGGAAGGTTGGTGTACGATCGCTTCTCTTTAGTAGATGAGTCTTGAGTCTACGGTGTGGAGACACCGGAGCGAGAGTACAGGTACTCGTTAGAGAACGAGGGCACTGAGCGTGACCACCTCGAGTAGTCATTAGGAAGTCTACCTTCTCGTCAATGACTGACTCGATGCTGCAGTAGTGTGTCTGGTTCTTTGACCTGAGATGCATCGGCAGTTCACCTTGAGGGTGTTATAGTTTGACTACACCATTACTCGGTCTCCTAGCCATATGGAACCCTGAGGTGTATGTTGGCTATAGCATGTTCATTGTAGGAACTGGATTGCATCAAGATGGGAATCTATCTACCTCGGTGGTAGAGGAGTAGCCCTATGATGATCATGAGAATCAAGTCCAGAAAGCCCATGGCCATGGTAGAGTGAAATAATAGAAAGAGTTTCTATTTAGATTTTCACATTGGACTCGAATCGAATGATTACATCATATGACAGAGACTAGGGTTTGACGAGTTCACCTTAACCCTAATCTGATCGGGGCTCAAGATAGAAGAACTTAATCACACAGGTAGCTGCACCAAGAGGTTCGCATTCAGCTCTGATGGGTTGCCACCATATACTGCTAGGTGTCACTGGTGGATTTTGGGAGCAATTAGAATGATTTAGATGATCGATCATTCTAGCTGTTCGAATCAGAAGAGTTCTGATCCATCGAAAGGAGTTTCGATGATGTCGATGATAGAGATCATGACATATCCCATTACCATACAGAACTGAACCTAACTGGGTCACACAAACAAGGGTTTGAATCTGGTGATCATCAATTGAACTGATCTAGTTCAATTGATCTGAATGAGATTCAATTAGGTTCAAGGAAATCGTGCTAGCACTCGATTGAACCTAACGTTCTTCTTTTACTATCATAAATAAGTTGTCCTGACTGAGCCAAAGGAGTTTGTGCTCAATCAGAGGCCTTCATATGGTCTGACTGGAGGTTGTCCAAGTCAGAATAGGTTGTCTTATTTGTAAGACATTACCTGCCATTTTTGGTCACCTGCCATTTCTTGTTCTTTGACTTTGGTCAAAAGTCTACCTTTGACTGGTCAAACGTTGACCATTGACCCTTTGACTTTTGACCACATGTCATGCACCTATTGGAGAGCTGGTGGGGGCCTGTCCCCCTGCCAGAACCTGGCAAGGAGAAGGGCGCACGCCAAGGGTGGCGTGAGCCTAAGTAGGAGGTGCCTAGGAGTCCTTGTTGGACAAGGACTCCACCTCCCTTTTGGATTCCAATCAGAGTTCTACTAAGAATCCAGTTTGACTGGTCTTAGGCGCCCTCTAAGGAGGAATCCAGGGGTCTCTATTCCAACCAATCAGATTTAGATCTGATTTCACAAAGGGTTGTGATTGGTTGAGAGGAAGAGGAGTTGGATCACAAGAGGTCTATAAATAAGACCCTGCGCCCAACCCTAATTCTAATGCAATTCAATTGAGATTTCCCATGCCCCAAGGCTGCCTCTCCCCTCCTTCTCCATGCCATAGTCTCTTCTCCCCTTGCTCTCCACGTCCAAAAGTAGTTTTGGACTTTGGTTGGTGCGATTCAGATCAAGAGAAAGGCGATCAAAAGCAAGAAGGCTGCGCTGCTGCAAAAGGACGACTGCTGATCTTCAAAAGAGTTTTGAAGATCCTCCAGATCAGATCCAGATCTAATTTTTGGAGGTGTGATAGAGAAGAAGAGGATCTCCAGATCCAACCCTGAGTGGATACCGGTAGAGGCCAGGCGCTTGCGTGGCTAAGATCCAGAACCTTCCTGCTGCTTACAGGATCATCTACATGGGTAATAGGATTATCCTACATCAAGGTAAATTAAATTTGATTTAATTTATCTATATTTTGTTTTTATTATTAAAATAATAATAATCAGATCTGAAATATCTTAAATCTAATTTAGATCAAAGAGAAAAATTTTTAAAATATATCTCTTGATTCAATCAGATCTGAACGAACCTGGTCCAAAAAATTAGGATTTTCCCTTTAGAAGAAAGATAGTTACTTAATTGATTCTGTTAGCTTATCTGGCCAAGAATAACTGGTGTTTAAGGCAAGCAATGGGAGGACTCCCACCGATCTTACACTTGCCTGGCTAGTTGAGTGGCTAATTCTTTACTTGGAGGGCTTGAAGGGGAGCTTGGCAATTAGAAGTTGTTTAGATCTAAGATAACCCTTAGCCATGATTGACTGTATAACTTGATTGCTAACAAACATTAAAATATAATTAAACTTTTCTAATCTATTTCTTGGTTTTAGGACTCTCTAGGCTCTCATCTTTAGAATTTCTTTCATCTCTTTTCTTTTATCTTATTAAAAAATAATAATAATAATCTAAATATATATATATATATATATATATATATATATATATATCTTTCTGTGTTTGCTCTATGGTATAATTGTAGGGTGTTTACTTGGACATTGTTCATTACGATCCAAAATTCAACCCTTAGATCCTGAAATTGAATAAACCCTTAGAGAGTTGACAAATCTAGAATTATGGCTGCACCCTTTCGTCAATTGAGGAAATATTTTATCCCTTCTTATACCTATGACCTCTATACACACATGTATGAACCTAATAGTGGTGGAATCTATGAGGCTAAAGACTCTATAAATATCCATAATTAGGTAGATGAGTTGTCCCAAAGACTTGACCGTCTATTGAATATGAGACACTATCCTACCTCACATTTGCATATGTGTAATATATGTTCCAGTCCTACCCACCTGGTTAGTGAATGTCCAACTGCATATCGATCTTGAAAATTTGCACATGAGCAAACATACCCAACCCAAACCCAGACTACTAATTATTATAATTTTTTTTCCAACACCTACAATTTGGATTAAGAAAACTATTTAAATTTCTATGAGACATCACAACCAACAACTAATTATGAACCTAGTTATCCAGAGAAAACTTATACAGCGTACCAATATCAAAATATTCTGCAATCCTCTTCAAGTGCCTATAGTTCAACATTTAAAAAAAATATTTTACACATATTAGAAACCCAAACTTAGTTTATAGCCAAGCTAGAAATCCAAAGTCAGCTAACTATTGTATTTAATAGTTGGAAAGAGGAAGAATTATCTAGTCAGCCCATAAGTGACTCAAGGGAGCAATATATAACCGTAATGTTCATGAAAACATTATAGAACACCCCAATATACAAACTAAAAATTATTTTGAGATGGATGTACTTAAAGATGTAATTAAGGAAGCTATCCCTAGAATTATTTCTTAAGATCTAGTGCTTACAAGTAGGGATCCTTTTGGGATGGATGATTTTAATATAGATGGATGTGCTGAAAATGTGAACACATTATTAGAGCTATCTAATTTTAGCACTACTACCCCAAGGGTTGAGAAATATAAAATAATATTGTCTCCAATAGCTTCTCCTCTAGAATCATCACCTCCTCCAGATCAAAATTCATCCTTGGTCACACATGAGTATGCATGTTTAGAATTAAGTGACAACCTTCCGGTATCCATTACATCGGACTCAATCTTTACTCTAATAACTAAATTCATGAGCATACCAGAAGAACAAATAGAAAAAATTCTCAATAAACAAGGATCTATGAATGGGTTCATAAATTATTTTTTTTAAATTAGAAAAATAAAATTGACTAAGAATGGAGCTATGAGTTACTTTCTAAAAATTAGCGAGAAAATACTAAAATTTATAAATAATGAAATTATAAGTCATCTTTTTGAGATTGACAATCCAAAATCATTAGAATTTATCAATCCAATTTTTGACATGGGATAGGCAGAATCGTATGGTCTGGCTGAAGACATTAAACTTAGCACTTATTCGAAGGCAATCCATCATCTTTTTTTTTTTTCTTTCTTTCTTTCAAATTTCTAGTCTTTTTCTTATTTCTTTTGTAGGATACTAATAAAGATGATTAGCCCAAGTTGGGGGGAGTACATTAAAAATATCCTGTATGAACTTGATGGAGCATAATGAAGGACTTGCAAACAACAAATCAAATGGTATCCCTCCTTGATAAATATTTTTATTTTTTTCTTCTTCCATTAAGGATAATGAAAATTAAGTTGGAGGGAGAATAACTAACTTTAAAATTTATGAGTCTTCAAGTATGATTTGAAATAATTTGCTTTATGTACCTAAACTTTATTTTGATTAAGAGTTAATTAGACATCCTAATCAAAGAATGATTAATGATCCAGATAATTTTAGAGATATTAAGGAATATATTATTAAAAAAATTTAATGAATGTTAGGATTTGATTGGACCAAATTTTAAGAGTGATTCTAGAACCTTCTTCTTATTGATCTCAATAAAGAATCTACTTCATGGAAGTTGGGTGGAAAGATTGAACTATACAAAAATCTTTCTTAAAATCTACTTCTAATAAATAAATAAATAAATAAAAAATATTAGTTTTACATGAGTAATCGGACCTCTTCCCCTAAGTAAGTATTGTGGTTCACATAAAAAGATGGACAATGTAAATTAAAGAAAGATCTAGCATTGTCTTACAGAGTAACCAGGCTCTTTCACTTAAGTAACCATTATGGTTCACGTCAAAAGATGGGGATGCATGAAAAAAAGAGAAAAAAAAAAGAAAAAAAAGAGAAAGATGGATAATAAGGGGACTAGATTGTAAAAAGATAATAACCTAGCTTGCATCAAGTTAGAGGATTTAAAGAGTAAAGTGGAGAGTTGGTGAAAGAAAAATCTCTAAAAATTTCTATGGTTAACACTGAAACCACTAATTGAGTCGAATTATGTTGTCCAAGTATGGCTACCCAAGAGGAAGGATGAATTGGGTTCTTTTAAAATCTTGGCCAAATTTAGCTCTAATGTAAATATGTGCTTCTAATGAGATTAATTTAAGTGATTGTATTATGTATGATATATACAATAATGGAATTGAAAATTGAGTGAAGCTATGTATGAATTAAACTAGTTTCAAGTACGTAAAATGAACAAAATAAGGCACAATACAAATACAACAAATTTATAGTGATTCGGTGTAATCCCGCACCTACGTCCACTCTCCAAGCTTTTCTTGAGAGTTTCACTATAATCTCTGGATTACAGTGTGTTTGTTTTGATCCAAAATCATAAACAAACTCAGTTGGTTTTACCGGGCTCACCAACCATAATACTACATCGATAGTTTTTTGGGTTCACTATCAATCCAGTTGATTTTATGAACTCACCAACTAAAATCTATACAATCCAATTTTGGGCTTGGATGGGCCTAATCCCCAAATTTTTTTCTCTAAAGAAGCTTATAAAAAAATAAAAATACAAGTATAAGAATTCAACATAAAATATAAAATAAAAATTAGAACTCTTTGAAGCTTGAAGAAGT
This sequence comes from Cocos nucifera, assembly GCA_006176705.1. NCBI lineage: Eukaryota > Viridiplantae > Streptophyta > Magnoliopsida > Arecales > Arecaceae > Cocos > Cocos nucifera. The sequence continues at coordinate 475,856 of QRFJ01000345.1, read as the reverse complement.
TGCTGTTGGATTGCTCAAATGATGCTTCAACTTCTCTTGAATAATTTTTGAGAGGATGGGGATGAAATTGGAGATGATTTTTCTTTGAAAGCTCTCTATTCGGTGTACTAATTCCTCTTTTTTCTCTCTTTCCAATTGGTATTCAATAAACCTCACTTAATCTAATAATTTTTTCTTTAAAAATTACTTTGTTGCTTTTCTCATTAAGTCTCTAGCCATTTATATGCTTGAAAGTGATTAGAGAATGAGTTTTGACCATTGGAGCCCTTGAAATAGCCATTGAAGTCATTTTGGATAAAAAGTTAAAGTTTTGAAAAACTAGCCATTATAGTCACCGAGTCGGCTCAATTTTTTACTAGATTGGCTCTGTATCAATAGACTTTAAAAATCAGCTTTTTATATTTTTGAGATCGAGCCGACTAAGTACTGAGCTAGCTCAGTTTTTTACTGGGTCATCTAAGTTCTCAGCCTTCAACAATTCTGCTTATATTTCTGTATAAGTGGCTTTTTATCTTCAACTTTTAAGGACTTCTTTCATCTTGATTTTTACGATCTTTTTCATCGTTAAGACTTCCAAAATTTTTTGTTTTAGCTTTATTTGAGCATTTGAAATTATTTTATTTTGACTTTTCTTCTTTTGAGGAGATTTCTTCCATGGATAATTTTTTCATTTTAAGTACTTGAAAAGTTCTACATACATTCTTGAAATGCATGATTAGTATCATTTATACTCAACATTTTGGAATCATCAAAATTAATCTTAGGGTCAATAATCTTTTTCTTTTTGATGATGACAAAATCTTGAGTATATGCACAATAAAAATAAATAATATGTTTCAATGAATTTTGTCAACATGTATCATGAAGTATCATGAAGTATAGATTAAACAAATGAATGAGTACTTCATGAATGTTCTTAATTAATCTTTTAGTTTGTACATAATTAATTTATTATACATATTTTATATACTCATTTCAAATTTATGTCTCAATTCAAATCAATGAGTATTAAGATTTCAATCATTAAATTCATTAAGTTTCTTAAGCATTCATTTTTTAAGCATATACTCAACATTTCTCTCTCCCTTTTTGACAGCATCAAAAATCTCATGAAAAGGATTAAGAAAAATTATCAAAATCAATAAGATGTAAGAGTGTTTCAAATAGGAGATGTATCAAATTAAAGTCAAATGAATCATCTTCCTTTTGAAAACTTATCTTTTGATTTAAAATATATTTAAAACATCGCTTCTCTTTTAGAAATTAGCTTGAATTCAAATATTAAAGATCCTTCTCCTTTTTGAATGAGTATGATTTTTTTTAATTAGATTTTCAAATATACTCTTTTAAGCTTTAAGAGGAATAGAGCTTTTCAAAAGAATTGATCATGAAATCAAGCATAATATATACTTTAATATTCAATCATTTTTTTCGTAAGAAATTTTAATCAATTAAATTCGAAAAAGGTATGTATTGAAAATGTACTAAGCAAATCAACGATGGTATTAGTGCAAAAGTAATTTTATAATGATTTCTAAATATACATCAAAAGTTTTGTATTATATTTAGATTTTTAAATGAGTTTCAAAATTAGAAGTATATATCAAAATTAATTTATTTGGAGTAAGAATATGTTTCAAATTTAATTTAACTCCAAAATTATCAAGTTCATGCAAATTAGCATTTGAATAATATCTAAATTTATAAATAATTTTTGATAATAAAAATCAATTTATTCATTTGATACTACTTCAAATTAAGTAAATCAAATTTAATAACCACATGTAAGCATAGTTAGAGAAAAACTATAAGATACATGATTGTGAGTCTAAAATCAATTAAAGCAAAGCTCCAAATGAAAAAGTTTTGAGGTAAATAATTGGGAATTTAAAATTAATATTAAAATTTATTAATATTTGTAATCAAATTTAAATTAGTTAACTTAATCGATATCTCCTCCCTGAATATTAGAAAGTTCATCACATGATATTTTCTCCCCCCCCCCTTTTTTTTATAATTCTTATAGAATATATTTTAATATTTAAAATTATTTTTTCTTTTTTTCTTTCAAGTTAAGCATAATTAATTGATACCACATTAATCTTAATTAATACAAATTTGATTTTTAAGCTTAGATTTTCAAATTTGATTGATACCAAGTTAGTAATTATTTTAACTTTGGTATTTTCTCTCCCTTACTTTTGCAAACAAAGGTATTAAAATTAAATAAAATTTTAAGAGAACAAGCATCAATTAAGTGAATTACATATTAAATTATGTATTCAATTCAAATAAACATATCATTCACTCATGTAGAAACTAAATTTTTTTAAAAAATATTTTTTATTTACTTCAAAAGATATTTACAATGATAACAATCCATTAAAAATCTAAAAGTATACCATGTAGATGTACTTCTCAATTTTAATTTATAAAAACTTTAGGCTTTAAAAATTTGAATAATATAATCTTAAAAATACTTTTCTTTATTTTGGTATTAAAGTAAATCATTCAAACATATATCATAAGAATTTATCTCAAACATTATAATAATAAGAATATAGCCATGAAAATTCAGATTTGAGACAAAGCAACTATTCTTTTGCCTTGATATAAATTATGATATATTTTTGAGAATTGCTTGTTTATACTATTTGAAAGAAGTTTTTGTTTGTTTCTTTAAGCTTTATAAGTCTAAGATAGATAGATCCTTCCAAAACTAGAAATTTGAATAAATCATTCAAGGCAAATCATAAAGGTGCTTTGTTTGACATTTTTCTTTTTGAAAAATATATCTTTCTTTTCTTAAGTAGTATCAATCAATTTGAAGCATAAAGGTACCAATCTTATAATTTATTCATAGTATAATGTCAAAAATATATTCATGCATACCAGATTATATGCAAGAATATTTTTTTGATTTGTCAAAGATAAAGCAATAGAATATATGACAATAATGATCTATGTGATATCAATCATTGAAGTTTTTGATCAAAAAAGATGAATCAATGAAATTCAAATCAAATTATTTTGATAAGTTAATTTGAATTGACATCAACAGATCATGCAAAATAAATCATAGAGAGATATTCTATTTAAACTTAGATATTTCTTTTCTTAAGAAATATCATTTAATTAGGTTCAAAAAGATATGAAATTCTTGATTTTATCTCAAATAATATCATATAAGCTTTGCAAAACTAGATTTGAGATAAAACATTCTTTTCTTTTGCCAAAAAAAATTTAAAGCAAGAATAGACTGTTTGATACCAATTATGAAAGGCATTCTTCAAGTTGGGGAAAAAAATTATTAGATGTGTGCCCTAGAAGCTAGATTGGCTGACACTTGTAATACACTTCTAAGGATAATTTTATAATTTTGACTTAAATTAATAAAAGGTTAATTTTTATTCTATCACATTATGTAAATAGTATCTGTGATACATCCTTTGAGTTAATGAAAATAACAACTCATATTTTCAAGAGTTGAAAATTTAAGACATGAGTTTTCATAATTAACTCATAAATAGTTTTCGACCATAGGATCATCACGAGGATGGTGATCAATCCGAAAGATTAGTGTACGATCGCTTTCTTAGGATAGATGAGTCTTGAGTCTATGTTGTGGAGACACCGGAGTGAGAGTACAGGTACTCGTTAGAGAATAAGGGCACTGAGCATGACCATCTCGAACAGTCATAAGAAAGTCTACCTTCTCATCAATGACTGGCTTGATGCTAGATTGGTGTGTCTGGTTCTTTGATCTAAGGTGCATCGGTAGTTCACCTTGAAGGTGTTATAGTTTGACAACACCATAACTCGATCTCCTAATCATTCAAAATCTTGAGGTGTATATTGGCTATAGCATGTTCATTGTAGGAATTGGATTGCACCAATAAAGGATCTATCTACCTCGGTAGATAAGGAGCAGCCCTATGATGGTTATGAGATCGAGTCCATAAGCCCATGGCCATGGTCGTATGAATATGATAGAAAAAGTTTCTATTAGGGTTTCACATCGAATTTGAATCAAATGATTAATTCATATGAAGGATGTTGGGTTTGACGAGTTCACCATAACCCTAATCTAGTTGGGGCTCAAGATAGAAGAACCTAATCACATAGGTAGCTGTATCGAGAGGTTCGCTTTTGATTTTGATGGATTGCCACCATATATTACTAGGTGTTGCTGGTAGATTTTGGGAGTAGTTAGAATGATTTAGATGATCAAACATTCTAATTGTATGAATTAGAAAAGTTCTGATCCATCGAAAGGTATTTCGGTGATGTCGATGATAGAGATCGTGATATATCTCATTACCATACGGAATTGAACCTAACTAGATCATATAAATAAGAGTTTGGATATAAATGTTATCAATTGGACTAATCTAGTTCCGTTGATTTGGATAAGATCCAATTAGGTTTAAGAAAATCATGCTAGCATACGATTGAGCTTAACATTCTCCTTCTGTAGTCATTCTGGTTTGACTCGGCTAAGCCAAATTTGTTTAGACTCACTCAAGAACCTTGTCTTAATCTAACTAAAACTTGTTTAGGTTAGAAAAGGGTTGTCCTAATTCATTAGATGGATTTAAGATGACACCTACCAATTTCTGTCACTTGCCAATTCCTATTTTCCGGCAAGGGTCAACAGTTGACCCTGGATACTTGGACAAAGGGCCATGTGTCATATGCTCATTAGAGAGCACTTGGGGCTTTTATCCCCTGCTATAGGAAGGAAGAGAGAGGGCATGTGGCATGCGCCCCATGAGGATAAGGCAGGAGTCCCATGTAGATGGGACTCCAAGGTATTTTGATATAATCAAACACTTGGGCACCAAACATTTTGGGTTTATCCAATGTTGGTGCCACCTATGTGATTTTTTGAGGGACTCTCATCTAATTGGATCAAATAACATCATCCCACCAATCAGATTTAGATTTGATTGAATGAAGGCCTCTGATTGACTAGAATGATGTGGCACCGCATGGCACAATAGGGTCTATTTAAATCCTATCTGTGCCTAGGGTTTAAGTGCTACTTTCTTTCACCATGCTGCAAGGCTGCCCTCCTCTCTTTCATGCCTTCCTCTAATCCTCTCTCTCTCCTCTCCACACATAAGAAGTTTGGCATAAGTTCAAGAGAAGTCCAAAGTGTATTGGGGCCCAGATCAGGAAGAAGACAGCACTACTGAAAGAGAAGACTGCTGCTTCTTCAAAAGGAGATTTGAAGAACTTCAAGATTAGATCTAGATCTAAATTTTGGAGCATTGATTCAAAAGAAGAAGATATCTAGATCCTGCCCAAGTGGACTCCGGTAGATGATAAGTGGTAAAAATATACTAACAAAAGTATTAAATTATAAAATAAATTAATCTATTTCTTTAAAAATTGATACTTTTATTAATCTTATGCAGGAAAGAAGGCCATCAATGTGAAGATCTTATTTTTTTGGTTCAGATGAAATAAATTTCAAGCAAATTAGACTTCAAATGAGCCCAAAATTGAATTTCAAAAAAAAAAAATCGGTTCAAAAAATTGGCTCAGCAGACCGACCCACTGACGTAGCGCTGACGTCATCCTGACGTCAGCATTTTTTGCGACGCACGATGGACCAACATGAGGGCATTTTGAGAATTTTACATGAAGAAGCGCTCTTCGATTGGCTGAAGAATGCAGCGGTCCATGCAACACTGGGCTCGCGCATGGTCTATAGAGGGCAATTTGAGAATTTTGTCTGATCCAATGGGCACCTTTCACTGAGACTTGATCGGACGGTCGAAAAGAATGTACTGACAAATGGCATCCGCAGCTCTCGATTGAGATCCAACAGCTGAGATTCATCTCGACGTTAAACTAAAGATCAAAAGCCTTCTTTGTGCACGATCGGACAGCCCAGATTCAATCTAACGCTTGATCCAATGGCTAGCATGAAATCTGACTTGATCTGGGATGTTTTAAAGGGTTTTTAAGTGGTTTTTGAACCGCTTGATCAACATCTAATGGTCAGAATCATCCAGATCCTAATTTAAGTTGTTGTGGGAGTCTTAAACCTAATTTTCAAAGAAAAAATCGATCTTTGGGCTATAAAATCTACTGTTGTCGTAGAATAAAAAGAGAAGTAAGAGAAGAAAAAGAGAGAAGTAAGAGAAGAAAAAGAGAGAAGTTAGAGAGAAAAAGAGAAAAAGGGAGAGAGTCAGAGAAATTAAAAAAAAAAAAGAGAAAGAGAGGAGAGAGGTAGAAAGAGAAGAGAGATTTGTGAGAGAAAGAAAAGGGTTTTTAATTTCTTTCAACAATCAAGACATTGATCAAGGAGCATCTTCTTCTTCACTAAGTTCTCCACACCAAGAGCAACAGACAATCAATTTCAACAATCAAACAGTCTAATTTCTCTATGCTTTTTATTTTATTTGCTGTTTTTGAACTTGTTATCATGAACTAAATTTTTTTTTACTAAGGCTAAAGTGTAGCCACTCTTTTGATGCAATATTCAGTGTGATTTATTTTTAAATTTTATTCATGAGGAGTATATAAATCTGATCTTAATGCTTTTAGATTACTGGCCATCTTCTAATTGATCTAATGAACATAGATGTTATGGACCAAGTACATCTATGTTAGTGCTTCTTGATTATGTACCTTGTATTATAAGTCAAATTAGAATTTATATGCATGCGGAAATTTTAGTGCGTTTTGGACGCAACGTATTTTAATTAGAGGATTTCACAAAACTTAATGTGTTAATATTTATTTAAATTACTCTTGGACCAAAGGATAATTAATAAATATTGATAGTTTTACTATGCCTGGACCAAAGGGTAGTGAATAAATTAGGAGACTCCACAGTCACATGAAATAAAATTAATCTAATAATCTGAATATTGTATTGACTGAGTTGGTGAACCGATTGCCTTAGTAACCCATTGCTCTTAAGTTTAAAACCCTAATAATTACACTCTCTCTATTTTCTTAAAAATTTTTAATTATTTCTTTATTTTGTTCTTTGATTTCGTATTCTCATAAATCGGTCTTCTAAATAAAGCATCGGAAAGAGCTTTTCAGTACTTATTTTTCAATCCTCTAGGGACGATACTCTACTCATTCACTTTATTACTTGATCGACTGGTGCACTTGCCATAGCTATTGATTAGCACGCATCAAGTTTTTGGCTTCGTTGCCGGGAATTGTGTCTAAAATAATATTAAAATTTTGATCCTAGCTTTACTTTAGAAATTTATTTTTTAATTTAAAAAAATATATATATATATTCAGTGCGTGACATGTACTGGACATAGTAACTTACTATCTTTAGATTCAGAAATTAAAAGGACCATTAGAAGACTACAATAAGAAAGAAATATGGCAGCTGAAGATCCTAACGACATCAATCTAGGATTGGATATGGCGACTGAAGGACAGCATGAAGCTATTCGATCAGTACATCATCCATTAAATGATTACATCACACCATCTATAGTCGATGCAGCTTCAAGTATCAGGAGACTGCCTGTACGAGCAAACAACTTCTAAATAAAATTGACGATGATCTAGATGATTCAATCAACTGTCCAATTTAGTGGATACGTGCATGATGATCCGGATGCCCATATTTCTAATTTTCTTGAACTTTGCGATACTTTTAAAATTAATGGGTGTCGGATGATGCTATTAGATTAAGGTTATTTTCTTTCTCTTTACGGGATAAAGCTAAGAGTTGGCTTCATTCTCTTCCTGCAGGTTCTATCATAACTTGGGATGTTTTAGCCCAAAAATTCTTAGCCAAGTACTTTCCACCTTCCAAGACTGCCAAGATGTGCAACGATATCACTTCTTTCATGCAGATGGACATGGAGACACTATATGAGGCTTGAGAGCATTTCAAGGAACTACTGAGGAGATCTCCACATCATCAACTACCCGTATGGATTTAGGTACAAACTTTTTATAATGGTTTATCTCCTACTCATTTTATGATTGATGCAGCAGTAGGAGGAACCATTAATCAAAAAATGGAGGAAGCCTTCGATCTGATTGATGAGATGGCATCAAATAGCTATTAATGGCAGACAGAATGCATGATGCCAAAAAGACTAGTAGCTATGCAGGGAGTAGATTGCGTGCTAACCTTATTAGCTGAAATTGCAGCCCTTAGAGCCAAAGTCAACAACTTAAAGGGAACAGCTATACATGTTCAGAGCATTACTTGTGACCTGTGTGGAGGAGGATACGATACGAGCAATTGCCAGACAGATAATCCTTTTGCTAAAATAATTGATAAAGCTAATTATATTAGTATTTTTTTTAGGCCACAACAAAATAATCCCTACTCTAACACATACAATCAAGGGTGGAGGCAGCACCCAAATTTCTCGTGGAGCAATCAAAATGCAGCACAACAGCCACCCCTGGGATTTCATGTACCTAAAAAGAAGTCCAACATGGAAGAGCTGATGGTCAAATTTATTCAAAACCAAGAAGCAACTATAAAAAATTTGGAAGCTAAACTTACACAGAACCAAACAGCAGCAATTCAAAACTTGGAGATGCAAATAGGTCAAATGGCTAAAATAATCTCTGAGAGACCTCAGGGATCCTTGCCTAGCAACACGGAGACCAATCCAAGGGAGCAAGTCAATGCTATCACCCTAAGAAGTGGTACAAAGTTGGAGGAGCCACATCAGAAGAAAAAGACTGAAGAGCCAACTATAAATAAGGAACGATCAACTAAAATTTATCGATCATCAAAACAACCAGCAGATGGATGGTCTCCAGGTATATGATTTGCCGATCCAAATGTAAAGCCCTACATGCCACCACTACCATTCCTAGAGAGACAAATACAGCATCTAGATAAGGAATTTTCTAACTTTTTCAAAATATTAAAAAATTTACATATTAATATTCCTATTGTAGATGCTATTACTCAAATGTTCAGGTATGCCAAGTTTCTTAAAGAAATCCTAACAAATAAGAAAAAGCTGAAGGAACATGAGAGAATAAATTTGAATGAAGAATGCTCAGCAATACTTCAAAATAAATTACCATAGAAGCTAAAAGATCCAGAGAGTTTTACTATCCCCTGCATTATTGGTGATTGTAGTTTTGATAAAGTTTTATGTGATTTAGGAGCAAGCAGTAATCTCATGTCTTTTTCTATTTTTAGAAAGCTGGGTCTAGGAGAACCAAAACCCACCACCATTACTCTTCAATTAGCCGACAAATCCATTAAATATTCAAGAGGTATAGTGGAGGATGTCTTGGTAAAGGTAAACAAGTTTATTTTCCCTGTTGATTTTATTGTTCTTGATATGGAAGAAGATTATGATGCACCCCTTATTTTAGGAAGACCCTTTTTAGCTACTGGAGGAGCTTTAATAGATGTTCAATAAGAAAAATTAATTCTTAGAGTCCAAGATGAACAAGTTACTTTTAATATTTTCAAAGATACTAAACATCCTGATGACAATCAAACTTATTTTCTAATTAATATTATTGATAATTCAGTATATAAGAATTCTGTAGAAAATAGGTTTGAGACTATAAAGCCTAGCAATATCCAATTGAAAGAGGACTCGACCAAACATGAAAGTATTCCAATTGAAGTGGCACCAGATTGATCCACTTTAGAATTCAAAGAAAGTCAAGCTGAAGACTATAAATCAGAACTATTAGATAGGTTGTTTCTTTTCTTTTTAGTTTTGATCATTTTTCCTTTCTTTTATTTTTCGATAATTTGTTGTTGCCCTTTTACTGCTTTGGTGTGTATTTTCAATTTTGCAGAAAAATCAATGAGAGCTTAGGGCAAAATTTTAAAGCTCCAAAGAACTAGACTGAACCAAATCAGGTGTATTCCTTCCTATCCTTTATTGCAGCCTTTACTTTTTTTTCTCCTTTAAGATAATGTAGAATAAGTTAAAAAAAAAAAACCATGGGTCAAGAAGAAAATTTTGAGCAAGATAGACTGGACAAATGATAAAAGATAGAATTATTTGCTAATGAATATAACGAGTTAAAGAAGTAGATTAGTTGGTCAACTTTTTGTAGCCTACTTAGGTCACTAAAAGACTATTAGCACTTCTAATTGCACATGCACACTAACAAGGCAAAGTAGGTATTGATTATAAGGCCAACTAAGGATTCAATTATCACTAAAAATTGGTAATTAATATACATTCTAATCAAAAAAACTTGAATTTAAGGAAAGAGCTATCTGCCTAAAAATAAAGTACAAAAGATAGAGTATATGTGGATTGCCCAAAGCCTAGTAACTGGGTCTTTGCACCTAGGTCAAGTGTGAAAATTCATATAAAATGGTGAAGGAAAGACCAGGATGCTCAGCACACACAAAAAAAAAAGGAAGGCAGTGTGAAAGCTACCTTAATTCATGAGTATAAAATTAAGAATGTATAGAAAATTGACCAAAATAGGTGATAAGGGAGAATACTTTTATTCTTTTAATTTAATACTAAAATGCTAAAGTTAGTCATCATGAACACAAGTGCTATAGATTATTGATGCACTCTAAGAAAGTTTTTAATTGTATTGATTGAAAAAATTGCTTCTGAAGCTTAATGCTTAATTAGCAATATTTTCTAAACTTTTTGATCTTTAGTCCTAGATTTTATCTTTGTGATGGATAATCTTATTAAAACATAGTATTAAATAAAATATTGCTAAGGGACTAGCAATGGCTAAGTTGGAGGGTGTGATAAGTGGTAAAAATATACTAACAAAAGTATTAAATTATAAAATAAATTAATCTATTTCTTTAGAAATTGATACTTTTATTAATTTTTATGTAGGAAAGAAGGCCACCAATGTGAAGATCTTATTTTTTTGGTTCAGATGAAATAAATTTCAGGCAAAATGGACTTCAAACGAGTCCAAAATTGAATTTCAAAAAAAAAAAATTGGTTCAATTCAAACTAGTTTAGAAAATTGGCTCAGCAGACCGCCCAATTCGACCGCATCAGCAGACCGACCCACTGATGTAGTGCTGATGTCAGGATGACGTCAGCATTTTTCACGGTGCATGATGGACTGATATGAGGGTATTTCAAAAATTTTACATGAAGAAGCGCGCTTCGATTGGCTGAAGAATGCGGCGGTCCATGCAACACCGAGCTCGCACATGGTCTACAGAGGGCAATTTAGAAATTTTGTCTTATCCAATGGGTGCCTTTCACTGAGACTTGATGGGAAGGTCGAAAAGAATGCATTGACGAATGGCATCCATAGCTCCCGATCGAGATCAAACGACTGAGATTCATCTCGACGTTAAACTAAAGATCAGAAGCCTTCTTTGTGCACGATCAGATGGCCCAGATTCAATCTAACGCTTGATCCGATGGCTGGCATGAAATCCAACTTGATCTAGGATGTTTTAAAGGATTTTTAAGTAATTTTTGGATCATTTGATCAACATCTAACAGTCAGAATCATCCAGATCCTAATTTGAGTTGTTGTGGGAGTCTTAAACCTAATTTTCAAAGGAAAAATCGATCTTTGGGCTATAAAATCTACTGTTGCCGTAGAATAAAAAGAGAAGTAAGAGAAGAAAAAGAGAGAAGTTAGAGAGAAAAAGAGAAAAAGGGAGAGAGTCAGAAAAATTAAAAAAAAAAGAGAAAGAGAGGAGAGAGGTAGAAAGAGAAGAGAGATTTGTGAGAGAAAGAAAAGGGTTTTTGATTTCTTTTGACAATCAAGATATTGATCAAGAAGCATCTTCTTCTTCACCAAGTTCTCCACACCAAGAGCAATAGACAATCAATTTTAGCAATCAAACAGTCTAATTTCTCTATGCTTTTTATTTTATTTGCTATTTTTGGTTTGTTATCATGAACTAAATTTTCTTTTACTAAGGCTAAGGTGTAGCCACTCTTTTGATGCAATATTCAGTGTGATTTATTTTTAAATTTTATTCATGAGGAGTATATAAATCTAATCTTAATGCTTTTAGATTACTGGCCATCTTCTAATTGATCTGATGAATATAGATGTTACGGACCAAGTACATCTATGTTAGTGCTTCTTGATTATATACCTTGTATTATGAATCAAATTAGAATTCATATGCATGCAAAAATTTTAGTGTGCTTTGGATGCAGCGTATTTTAATTAGAGAATTTCACAAAACTTAATGTATTAATATTTATTTAAATTACACCTAGACCAAAGGGTAATTAATAAATATTACTAGTTTTGCTATGCCTGGAACAAAGGGTAGTGAATAAATTAGGAGACTCCACCATCACATGAAATAAAATTAATCTAATAATCTGAATATTGTATTGACTGAGTTGGTGAACCAATTGCCTTAGTAATCCATTACTCTTAAGTTTAAAATCCTAATAATTACACTCTCTCTATTTCTTTAAAAATTTTTAATTATTTTTTTATTTTATTTTTTAATTTTTTATTCTCATAAATTGATCTTCTAAATAAAGCATAGAAAAAAGTTTTTCAGTACTTATTTTCCAATCCTCTAGGGACGATACTCTACTCATTCACTTTATTACTTGATCGACTGGTGCACTTGCCATAGCTATAGATTAGCATGCATCAGTAGAGACAAAACACGTGCGAGGCTCGATCCAAAACCTCAGGAGCGTCGGGATCATCATCAAGATAATACGATTACCCAAAAAGAAGGTATGAAATTAAATTAGATTTTATTTTATTTTTATTTTAATATTAGATCTTTAAGATCAAATCTGAGATATCTCAGATATGATTAAGATTTTTTTAGAAAAAATTAAAATATTTCTTTAGATCCAATCAGATCTGAATGATCCTATGCAGGAATATAGGATTTTTTCTTCAACTGGTATTAGAGCCAGGTTAGCAGTTCTTCTGATCTATTTTAGATCTGATTTAATTTTTATTTATGATCTAATATTAAAAAATTTTAGATATCACATTAGATATGATTAGATCAAAAATCAAGAAAATAAAAATTATATAATTTAGATCTATAATGTATGAGATGCATGACTAGACTAGGAATAGAATAGTTCTATATGTAGTCCTGTATAATCATGTTGTTAATTTAATTAAATATAATTTTAAATTTATTTTATTTTTATTTTTTTGATGTTATAATTATTATAACAAGATCTAAAAAATAGAAAATAGAGTTTTTTTAATTTTTAATTTATTCATATGAGATATGAAAGATGCATACTTAGACTAGTTATAGAATAGTTCTATAAAATATCTAGAATAGTTTTATTTTGATGTGATCAAATTTAAAATTTTATTTTTTAGATTTAATATGTGATATATCAGATCTGAAAGTATGCATGGTTGATTGAGTTATGATATATGAGATGTATGCAAGGCATGTATTAGTTAGATCAATAATTGTATATGAGATACATGTTTTACATCTAACTTGTTTTGTAGTAAAATGTATATTTCTGATTAAAGCATTCTCCTTGGCCATCCGATCATAAGAACAAAGTAGGATTTAATAGTCCTCTCCTTCCATTCGATGGAATGTTCTTATGGCGTGTAGGGGTGCTGCGCGTTCGTTCTTAATCAAAAATTAGAACTTACTTTTTGCAAAATCCTAGATCTTGAAATTCTAGGATTTTGATACATATCTTATTTATGAATCCAAACTTAATTAAGAATTAATATTATAAAATTAATTAGATCTAAAAATTATGAATTTTTAGATCAAGACACCTTCATAAGATTGGGTTCAGGCTTAGGTAGCTTAATTAGATCTAGCGGTTAATCCAACCAAATCATGAGCTGGTTAGGTGGGATCAAAGAAAGCTTAGATTTGACTAGCCTAATAGGATTAAGTCTGGATTAAGATCGAATCACATGAGATATGACTCGATCAAGTCAAGACCTAATTTGGCTCCATGGTTCAAGCTTGGATTGTAGGCTAACTTAATTGATTCTGGTTTGATAATTTGGTATCTAAGGTAAGTTTGGCAGATATGATCGACTGATTTTTAATTGAGAGTTACTCGACTCGAATGCATTCTTGTCGAGTTAATAGCATATCCCATCCATCGGTCTCACTTACCTACCCATATGCATCAATCCAGTTTTGATTAGAGGTGGCTAACAATTCTAGCCAACCCATGCCACTAGATTAGTCATAATTATTATGACTAAGTCAAGTCAAGTTTAAAGAGACCTAAATTAAATCTTTCTAAAAAATTATTAAGTCTAAGATCTTCCACCATTATAGATGTGCGGGCCCTTCCTGGGGTTGATTGTTCTCGGCTGGATATAGTGGTTCAGTTGCACCAAAAAGATGCAACCATGTCTATTAGGCATTAGATGCTATGGGTTGGAGGATGGGTTGGGCTCAATATTCTAGATATGGTAAGGGACCCAATCAGGAATCCAATTCATGCAAGTTGTGGGTCTGACTTAACTAAGGAGTGGAGTAATATTCCAGGCATGGTGAGCTTCATGAATTAGAGTCTAGGTTTGGATGCATCATGATTAGAAAATCATTGGACAAGAGTTGTCCACTCATCAGCTAACCCATCATCAATAAATATTAGGTGAGGTGGTGAGCTTGTCGGTGGGACCGCACCATCTACTAGAAGTCTTTAATCATGGAGATTTTCACATCTTTACCAAGAAAGTGTAGGGATCCAAGTAAATAGTGGAAGTCTAATTTATTTAAAAAAAATTTCTAAATAAATTGATCAAGTCTAATTATAAAATCTAACTAAAAATTTTGACTCTATGTAGGAAAAATATCTACGTCCAACCCTTTAGCCAAGATGTTAGATACCCACAGATTGAGTGGACCTAATTTTAAGGACTGGCTAAGGACCTACAAAATTGTTTAGGATTCCAAAAAGCTATCTCATGTATTGGACCAGGATCCAACCACTATACAGGTCCATCCAACAACTAAATAGAGAGTTTCTTTGGAAAAGTGGACGTGAAGAAAAAAATTCTATTTTCTGGGTCAGGTTCGTTCAGATCTGATTGGATCAAGAGGGATATTTCAAAAAAAAATTCTTAGATCCAAATCAGATCTGAGACTTTTCAAATTTGATCTTATTGATCTAATAAAATAAAACAAAATAAAATAAAATCTAATTAATCATACCTTTGTTATGGGTAATCCTATTACCCTATGATGATCCCGATGTTTGCCTGAGATTCTGGATGTAGCCATGCAAGCGCTTGGCCTCTACTGGTATTCACTCGGGCAGGATCTGAAGATCTTCTTCTTCTCAATTTATTCTCCAAAAATTAGATTTGGATCTGATCTTGAAGGTCTTCAAAATGGCTTTTGAAGATCAGCCATTATCTCTTGCAGTAGTGCTGCTTTCTTCCTTTCTTATCATCTTTCTCTTGCTCGGATCGCACTAAACTCATGCCCAAAAACTTTTGGATGTGGATAGGAGAGAGAGGACCTGAAGGTGGCATGGAGAGGGAGGGAGAGAAGCCTTGTGGCATGGGCAAAGGGTAGAACTCTAAATGTTAGGTGCATATAGGGTTTATATAGACCCTGCTGCGCCATGCAGTGCCACATTATCCCGACCAATCACCACTCTTTGTACAATCAGATCTAAATTTGATTGGTGGGATGACATCATCTAATCCAATCAAATTAGAGTCTCTCATAAACCTCCTTAGGTGGTGACAAGACTAGTTAAATAGGACTCCTTGGCGCCACCTAAGTTGAAACCATGAAGCAACCTGGAGTCCCATCTATATGGGACTCCAAGCATGATCCCCATGGGGCGCATGCCTCCCTAGGTGTGCATCCCTCTCTTTCTACTTTTTAGTAGGGGGATAAAGCCCCATGTTCTCTCCTATGGATGCATGACACATGGGCAGATGTCTAAGTGTCAAAGGTCAACATTTGACCAAAGTCCAAGGACAAGATTTAGCAGATCATGAAAAATGGCAGGTGTTGTCTCAAATTTATCTCATAAATTAAGATAATCCTTTTCTAACTTGGATAAGCTCTAGTCAGACCAAGTAAAGGTTTCTGAGTGAGACTAAATATATTTGGCTTAGTCAAGACAAGTTTTAATGATTGTTGAAGGAGAACATTAGGCTCAATCGTGTGCTAGCATGATTTTCTTGAACCTAATTAAATCTTATTCAAATCAATTAAACTAGATTAGTCTAATTGTTGATATCCAAATCTAAATTCTTATTTATGTGATCCAGTTAGGTTCAGCTTCGTATGGTAATGGGATACGTCGCGATCTCTATCATTGACATCATCGAAACATCTTTCGATGGATCAGAATTTTTTTTGATTCAGACTAGTATGATCGATCATCTAAATTATTCTAATTGCTTCCAAAATCCACCAGTGATAGCTAGCAGTATATGGTGATAACCCATCAGAATTGAAAATGAACCTCTTGGTGCAGTTACCTGTGTGATTAAGTTTCTCTAACTTAAGCCCAGATCGGATTAGGGTTAAGGTGATATCATCAAACCCTAATCTTCGTCATATGAATTAATCATTAGATTCAAGTAAAAATGTGAAAATCCTCATAGAAACTCTTTCTATTATTTCACTCTTCCATGGCCATGGGCTTATGGACTTGATTCTCATGATCATCATAGGGCTGCTCCTCATCTACCGAGGTAGATAGATCCCCTATTGGTGTAATCCAATTTGTACAATGAACATGCTATAGCCAACATACACCTCAAAGTTTCGAATGGCTAGGAGATTGAGTTATGGTGTAGTCAAACTATAACACCCTTAAGGTGAACTGTCGATGCACCTCAGGTCAAAGAATTAGATACACCACTGTAGTTTTGAGCCAGTCATCGATGAGAAGGTAGACATCCTCATGACTGCATGAGATGGTCATGCTCGGTGCTCTCATTCTCTAACGAGTATCTGTACTCTCACTTTGGTGTCTCTATACTGTAGACTTAAGACTCATCTATTCTAAAGAGGCGATCGTACACTAACCTTCTGGATCAATCACCATCCTCATGATGATCCTACGGTTGAGAGCATTTTATGAGTTAATAATAAAAATTCATATCTTAAATTTTTAACTCTTGAAAATATGAACCATCATTACCATTAACTCAAGGGATGTATCACAGATACTTTCAAATATACATTGTGATAGAAAATAACCCATTTTGTTATTTATAGTCAAAATTATAATTTTGCTCTTAGATGTGTATTACAAGTGTCAGCCAATTCTAGCTTCTAGGGCACACATACCTAACAGGATGGATAAAGATAATAAAGCAAGGTACTACATGTTGGGCTCCATGTCAGATGACTTACAGTGCCAACATGAGAACATCATGACTACCTGACAGATGTTGGCTCACCTACAAGAGTTGTTTGGTGAGCAGAGTTGCGTAGCTAAGTATCAAGTCTCCTGTAGACTTTTTAAAGCTCAGATGCATGATGGGCAGTCATTCCAAGATCACTGTTTGACAATGATCAAGGATCTTGAGGAGCTTGAAAAGCTTAGTGTTATTATGGATAGGGACTTGTAGATTGATGTGATCCTGTAGTTCTTGATCAATGCATATGGTCAGTTCATTATGAACTTTCATTGCATAAGATGCAATGTACCCTAGCCAAATTAATGAACATGCTGGTCACTATTGAGCTTTCTATGAAAGATTCTAAAGGCTCAGTATTTGCTGTGGAGTAGACTTCTTCCAAGAGAAAGTCTTTTGGAAAGAAGATGAAATTCATAAAAAAGCAGAAGGTGAATGGTGGGAAGAAGAAGAAGGAAAAGCCAAAGAAGAAGGCCATTGATAAAAGAAAGTATTTCCATTGCAATGTCGACGGCCACTAAAAGCAAAACTACCCTCAATACCTAGCTAGCCTGAAGAACAAGGAGGCAGGTTCTTCTGAAGGTATGCTCGTTATAGAATCTAACCTTATGAATTCTTCTGTATCTAGTTGGGTGCTTGACTCTAGTTCTAGTGCTCACTTGTGCACTTCTATGCAGAGTCTTGAGGAGACCAAGAGATTGAGGGATAGTGAGATGATCCTATGCATTGAAAATGGAGCAAGAGTTGCTGCTGTGATCGTAGGAACCTACCCTTTTCGACTACTATCAGGATTAGAACTAGTACTTAGGGATTGTTTTTATGTGCCTACAGTAAGCAGGAATTTGATTTTTATTTCATGCTTAGCAAAGGAAGGCTATGTAATTAGTTTTCTTAAGGACTACTGTAATATTCTTTTTGAAAGTAATAAAATTGTAAGTGGTTTCTTTATAAATGGCTTCTATCAGTTACATGTTGATGTTTTTATTTTTGATATTGAGCAAAATGTGAATGCCATAGGATCAAAGCAATCTAGGGATAGTCTAAACGATAGGTATCTATGGAACCTTAGGCTAGGTCATATAGCTGAAGACAAGATTAACAAATTAGAGAAATCTGGACTATTGAGTTCGTTGATTTCACATCTTAAGGAAGATATCTATATGGAACAGTCATTTCATTTCACATCCAGTGATGGAGATCACAAAGTCTGTAAGCTACAAAGATCCATATATGGACTTAAGAAAGCATCTTGAAGCTGGAATGCTTATTTCAATGATGTAATCAAAATATTTGGATTCATAAAAAATGAGGAGGAACCATATGTATTCAAAAATATTAGTGGGAGCGCTGTTGTCTTCCTCATGCTATACATGGATGACATCCTCCTAATTGAGAATGATATTCTCATGCTAACTAGAGTCGAAGTATGGTTATCAAAGGAGTTTTCTATGAAAGATCTAGGAGAAGCATTGAAAATAAAGGTTTATAGGGATAGACCAAATAGAATGCTAGGACTTTCATAGAAGATGTACATAGAGGAGGTGCTAAAGAGGTTTAGCATGAAGAACTCCAAGAGGGGTCTAGTATCTTTCAAACATGGCATTCATCTCTCCAAAAAGATGTGCCCTAGCACACATGAGAAAATTGATCGTTTGAGCAAGATCCCTTATGCTTCTACAATAGGGAGCCTCATGTATGCCATGCTATATACACGACTTGATATAGCCAATGCTGTGAGTGTCACAAGTAGGTATCAGTCAAATCCAGGCAAAGAACACTAGACTTCTATAAAATGTATCCTCAAGTACTTGAAAAAAATTAAGGATATGTTTCTAGTCTTTGGGAATGGAGAACTCCAGGTTCAAGAATTTATAGACTCAAATTTTATGTCCGACATATATGATCGAAAGTCAACATCTGGGAGTCTCTTTATATGCAATGGTGGAGCAGTCAATTGGAAGAGTTCCAAACAGACAATGATTGTAGACTTAACAATGGAAGCAGAATACATTGCTGCATTGAAAGCTTTGAAGAAGGCATTCTGATACAAAAAATTCACCGCAGAGCTAGGAGTGATGCAATCAGATGTCGTCCCTCAGTACTGTGACAACAATGGTACCATAGCCCTAGCTATAGAGCCAAGGTCTCACCAAAAATCCAAGCATATCGAAAGGCGATACTAACTCATCCGTGATTACCTCGAGAAGGAATATGTCGAGGTTAAGAGAGTTGACACTGCAGACAATGCGGTGGACCCACTGATAAAGTCATTGAGCCAGTAGAAGATCGAAGCCCACTTAGAGAAGATGGGACTTAGATTTATAGCCAATTGGCTTTAGGTCAAGTGGGAGTTTGTTAGATGTGTGTCCAAGAAGCCAGATTGGCTGGCATTTGTAATACACTTTTAAGGATAATTTTTTAATTTTGACTTAAATTAATGAAGGATTAATTTTTATTTTATGACAATGTGTAAATAGTGTCTGTGATAGATCCTTTGAGTTAATGAAAATGATAACTCATATTTTCAAGAGTTGAAAATTTAAGACATGAGTTTTCATAATTAACTCATAAACAGCTCCCAATCATACGATCATCATCAGGATAGTGATAAATCTGGAAGGTTGGTGTATGATCACTTTCTTAGGATAGATGAGTCTTGAGTCTACATTATGGAGACATCAGAGTGAGAGTACAGGTACTCGTTAGAGAATGAGAGCACTTAGCATAACCACCTCGAGTAGTCATAAGAAAGTCTATCTTCTCGTCGATGACTGGCTCGATGCTGCAGTGGTGTGTCTGGTTCTTTGACCTGAGGTATATCAATAGTTCACCTTGAGGATGTTATAGTTTGGCTATACCATAACTCAATCTCCTAGTCATTTGAAATCTTGAGGTGTATGTTGGCTATAGCATGTTCATTGTAGGAATTGGATTACACCAATAGGAGATCTATCTACCTTGGTAGATGAGGAGCAGCTCTATGATGATCATGAGATCAAGTCTATAAGCCCATGGCCATAGTAGTGTGAATATAATAGAAAGAGTTTCTATTAGGATTTCACATCGGACTTGAATTGAATGATTCAATCATATGATGGATGTTGGGTTTGACGAGTTCATCTTAATCCTAATCCAATTGGAGCTCAAGATAGAAGAATCCAATCACACAAATAGCTGCACCAAGAGGTTTACTTTCGATTCTGATGGATTGTCACCATATATTGCTACGTGTCACTGGTGGATTTTGGAAGTAGTTAGAATGATTTAGTTGATCAAACATTCTAATTATATGAATCAGAAAAGTTCTAGTCCATCGAAGGGTGTTTCGATGATGTTGATGATAGAGATCGTGACATGTCTCATTACCATATGGAACTGAACCTAACTGGATCACACAAATAAGAGTTTGGATCTGGATGTTATCAATTAGGCTAATCTAGTTTAGTTGATTTAGATAAGATCCAATTAGGTTCAAAAAAATCATGCTAGCACATGATTGATCCTAACATTCTTCTTCTATAATCATTCTAGTTCAACTCGGCTGAGCCAAATTTATTTGGACTCACTCAGGAACCTTGTCTTAGTCTGACTGGAGCTTGTCCAGGTCAAAAAAGGATTATCCTAATTCATTAGATGGATTTAAGACAATACCTGCCAATTCCTACTATCTGTCAATTCCTGCTGTTGGACAAGGGTTAACAATTGACCTTGGACACTTGGACAAAGGGCCATGTGTCTTACGCTCATTGGAGAGCACCTGGGATTTTGTCCCCCTACTATAGGAAGGAAGAGAGAGGATGCACGCCACCCTTGACGTGCGCCCCATGAGGATAAGGCAAGAGTCCCATGTTGATGGGAATTTAGGATATTTTGATATGATCAAACACTTGGGTGCCTAACATTTTGGGTCTATCTAGTGTTGGCACCACATATGTGGTTTTCTAAGGGACTCTCATCTGATTGGATCAGATGACATCATTCCATCAATTAGATTTAGATTTGATTGAATAAAGGCCTCTGATTAGCCAGAATAATGTGGCACCGCATGGTGCAATAGGATCTATTTAAACCCTATCTATGCCTAGGGTTTAAGTGCTTCTTCCTTTCACCATGCTGCAAGGCTATGTTGGGAATTATGTCCCAAAGCCAATCATCAGTCTATTGACGATTGAGCTATTTTATAATTATAATTAATTTATTAATTAATAAAAATATTTTAATATTTTTTTCATCATAAGTTTATATTTTCTAATGAACTTCATTATTGTGATGAAGTTCTAAGGACTGTTTAGTTTCGATAAAGAGAGGATTTATCGATTAGTCCTTAAATGGGTTTACGACCAAATGATAGACTGTTAATTAGGACAACAGCATCTATCGAGCATAGATCGCTATATGCCACATAGGTTGGTTGTCCTCTTAACCAAGGAGTGTGGAGACACTGGTATGGCATACAGGTGAGATGTATGGGTATATCATCATTGAATGTGACCAACTTCAGAGCATTCTACTATTGAGAATATCTCTGATGGGATATAGGTATAAATATCCCTTAGACCTGAGATCACCTCAGTGACTTGCAAGCAACTCACTGTGTTTTGATACTAGACTAACTGAATTTCTAAATTCAACAATGGAAGATTTCTATGCATAGTTAAGTACTTGCAAAGTCGGAGTGTGATCAAGATGGAATTGACCACTCCAAGAGTTGAAGAAGAATGTATCACTGTATTTCAATATAGCAAAACCTTGGCTAGGGTAATCCATCAGATGGATTTGATATTTTGAAATACAATGTGGACAACCTAATCAGAGTTGATAGTTGAACTCTAAGATGTCCTACGAGCATTGTGGTCAAGGGGATAAATTATATGAAAACTATATCCGCATGGGTTCTAAGGATGGTGTTCTACACCTTCGACCTATTCGGCCGTCGGATATCATTGCTAAATGGTTACTTTGATTGGTATAAAAATTTATTCTTATACTACCGACTTAGGTTTGAATCTATAATATCACACATATTAGAGCTTATGATCTGATTGGATGGTTGATCAACGATTAAGAATCGTTCTAGGGTTAAACAATCAATACGATTGGTCTTTAACCTAGTGCAAGTATTGTAGGTGGATCGATTAGCAATTGGATTGCTAATTGGCTTAATTTGATTAAACCAATAGCCTAAGATTAAGTCTAATTAGATTTGGTTTGGGCTTGATTGGATCAAGTTCAATTGGTTTATTGAATAAGACAAGTGCAAGGAAGAACTAGTCCTACTCTAACTAGGATTAGGATTAACTCAATTTTTTAATTTGATTAAAAAATAAATTAGAATTAAATTTAATTTAATCTAATTTAATTAAGTCCTTAAATGGGTTAGAACTTTATTTAATTGGGTTGGTTTAATCTTGATTTTATTTGGTTAAAAGATCTTCTTTGACCAAGTCAAAATAGGAGTCCTAGTGTGACTAGGACTCCCTATCACTTGCTTCACTTAATCCTCACACCCCAAGCCCTTTTTGTTTTGTTTCTTATGTGAAAATTCTCCACTCCCATGGCTTCTCATGTCCTCTTTCTCTCCTCCTTTTCTCATAAGGCAATTTGTTGGAAGACAAGTTAAAAGAGGAGTTAGTTTTGCTTAGGATTCTATGAGATAGAATCCTTATTGACCCAAACACCTTTCCTTGAGTGTCGCCCTCTGTTTTAATTAATTCTTCTCTTATTCCATAAAAATAATCTCCTTTTTTGTGCACCCTTCTTTACTGGTCCACGCTAATAATTATGGAGGAGGCGCCCAAGAGTTGGGCGCCCCAACAACTTTCCATGTTTGGATATTCCTTGTCTAAAATTTTGATCTAACTTGAACTCTTCTTTTTCCCTATTTATTCGATGAATTTTATTCTCATTTCTTCATATAATATAGAGCTTTGGGAGAGATTTGGAGTGTACAAAAATTAGAGGAAGAGGGTCCTTGGGTGTTGGGGTTCCATAGGCACCAAACTAGGTGTCTAGGTGAGAGAAAAGAGAAGAAGAAGAGGATCTTCTTTTAGGGCTGTTTTATTTTCAATCTCTCTTCCTTTTATTTTTGAGTTTTTTTTTTGAGAGAGTCTCAAATCAGTAAACTCTCATCTTCCTTCTCATATTTTGAAGAGTCCAAATTTTGAAGAAGGGAGCATCGGATCGACCATCGAAGAAGGATCCACACAGTACTAGCATGCTATGCTGATTTTCTATATCGGACATCAGATCAGAGATCGTAGGCTCGTGTGGATAATTTCTAGAGGCTGGACACATATACGACTCATGACATCATTCTCAAGTCTGGATCAGCAAGTTAGAATATCTAACTTGCTTAGGTATTAGATATGATCTATAAACTTCTTACCTACATTTGATGTAGTATAGATCTAGGTTGATTTGATCAACCCTTTACTTTCTTATTTAATTTTAATTTTTGATTTAATATCATATCTTGATCATGTAATAGATCTGAGATCTAGATATTTATATATTTATTTAAATAAATATTTAATTTATTTAAGTCTTCCGCTAGAAGATCTTGAAAAAATTTTCGAGATCTACCTATAAAACCCTAGATCTGGTTCCTTCAATTGGTATCAGAGCCAGATTATTATTACATAATTTTTATGCATGTTTAGATTATTTCTTAGATTAGATCTAATTTATAATCTAATTATTTAATCTAAAATTTTAAAAAAAAATTTAGATCTCACGAACTGCCATAAGATTGTCCTGCTGTTTAGATCTCATGATGATCTGACTCTAATCATAAATTTATTAAATTTAATCTAATTTTATTTATGATTTAATAGATTTAAAATAATTTTAGATCTAAAAATAAAATATTTTAGATTACACAGACTGCCATAAGGTTATCTTGCTATAAGGTTTATCCCTTACAGTGAATAGATTATCCTAGTATGTGCTGATCTAAAATATTGATCATAAAATTTTAGATTAGATCTAAGAAATTTTATGATCTGATTAAAAAATATTTTAATCTAATTTTAATCTTCATAAATATATTAGATTTGATCTAGGAAAACTTATGATTGATTATTATTAAAACTGTTTCAATTATATGAATATGTTTAGATTAGATTTAAAGTAGATTCATGTTTATGTTACTTACATATTGATTATGAATCAAACATGCAACTTGGTTGATAGAACCATGTTGTAAAAATATTTTATAAATATAAAAACTATTTTTGAAAAGCCAAACTCCAATCCTCAATCCAAAACTTAATTAAGAATTAAGAAGTTGTTTGATTAGATTCTAGGATTGTAAATTGAAGATCCTTTGACACGAATCATAACACATTGGGTTAATGGGTTAGTGGGGATTAGGTCCATTAATTGGGTTAGACTTAGGGTTAGATTAGAGAATGGACTTAATTAGAGAATTGACTAAATCTAATCAATTATTGTCTAAAATTAGGTCAAGGATTCTCTGGATCAATTGCAATAGTTGTAGTTGGTCAAGTCTATATCTTTAACAAAACCCAAGATGGACTTGATTCTTGGCTACGTGGTCTAGCATGAACTGTTAGGTTGATTTAATTAAAACTAATTAAACTAGTTGGTATCTAAGATAAATCAGACCAGTAGTTTTTAATTAGCAACCCACTTACCTGGCCATTTCTGATGGTGTCTAAGGCAGGCCTGACAGACCCTTCCACTGATCAAACTTACCTAGCCTCTTGGTGAGATTATGTTTTAATCAGATCGCTTAACTATTCAAGCTGATCCATGTCAGCTAGGTAAATCAGTTTGATTGATTTTGGTGCTCCTAGACCAGCCTATTAATGGTCTCCCTTAAGCTGACTTGGTGAAGTTAGTGGGAGAATCATGACAAGCTGGTTAATCTGACCTACTCGCTTTTATAAATTAAATCCTTTAAAATTATTAGGTCCCTAAAATAAAATAGTTATATGATAACTGGATCATAGCCTCCAATTAATATGGATGATAATGAGTCCATTAGTTGGATAATCATTAGAGGCCTAAAGGTCTGGTGCTTATCGATTGATAAAATTATCATTCATTATATGATCTCTTGGATACATCTTTCTAAATGGTAGTCAGGTGGGCCAACCAAAGTTGGGCCTGATCATTCATTCGTTGGATGGACCAAGTATGGTCATGTTAATGGTTGGACCTAACTGGATCCTTTTCTGGGAAGGCCAAAGCCAACTGATTAGGGTCTAGGGCAAAATTTAATTACTGAAAATTATTTGGAGAAATAATTGCTTGTGAACCTATCCTTAGATGTACATAGGTAGGCCAACCAAAGTTGGGCTCGTGTACAGTCTATGTGGATTCTAGTACCTACTAAGAAATGAGGGTAATTCCTCGAATTGAAGGTAGAGGCTACCAATTCGAATAAAATAGTAGGAGAAATCTTTTGATTAAAATCTAAATCTTTAAGTTTAATGAATCAATTACTAATTAGATTTTGATTTTTCTTTGTGCAAACATGGCCACTTTTCTATCGCTCCGATCATTATTGGACAATGATAAGTTGGTGGAACCCAACTTCGGTAGCTGGTACCAAAAGTTGAAGATTGTCCTAGAGCATGAATGGATCCTATATGTGTTGACAGATCCTGCACCTGAGAAGCCAGCTATCAATGCATGTGGAATAGTCAGAGACACTTATCAATAGTGGCTCAGTGATCGAACCATGGTGCACTGCATTATGCTAGCTGTGATAAGCGATGAGTTCAGTCATAGATTTGAGACAGCTCAGCCAAATGAAATGCTTCAAGTGTTGGAGGATTCTTTTGGCACACCTGATGATGTTGAGAGGCACAAGACTAGTTGCGCCATCTTCAATGCTAGAATGCGGGATGAAGCCTCTGTCACTAATCATGTACTGTATATGATCGAGCTAATAGAGCGCTTGAGCAAACTTAGCTTTTCCTTGCATGAACAACTTGGAAAAGATGCAATATGGAACTTGCTGCCAAAGTACTTTCTCCCTTTTCTTACTCATTACAGAATGATAAAGGTTGAAGTAAACTACCATGGCTTACTAGGGTTACTTTAGAACTTTGAGAAGGATCACTAGCTTCATAAAGAGTCAATGAATTTAGTGGGTAGTTTGTCTTCTGGTTCTCGACCCTTTAGGAAAGAAAAGAAGAACAAGAAAAAGAAAACAAAGAAGGTGCAAGTTCAGACTAGGACATCAGTGTAGGGCCAAACCAGGAAGATCAAGCTCAATAAGAGTCAAGCTGAATGCTTCTTTTGCAAGAAGCGAGGGCACTGAAAGAGAAACTATCCTTAGTACATTGCCTTCCTAGATCCGAACAGGCAGAGAAAGAAGCAAACTATTGCTGGATAAGGTATTTATATGATAACTCCTTATAATTTCTCTATTTGTGATATTACTGACTGGGCATTGGATATCGATAGCTATTACCATATTTGCAATTCATTGCAAGGGTTGCAGGTCAGTAGAAGATTCGAGCAAGGCGAGAGATTCCTAAATGTTGAAGATGGAAGACCAGTTCCAGTTCTAGCTTTAGGAATTTTGAAACTTGTATTTGAATCTCATACCGTTGTTCTTAGTAATTGTCATTTCTATTCTAGTTTTTTTTTAAATATCATTTCTGTAGGCCTTTTGGCCATGAACAATTATAAAATTTCAATAAAGAAATGAGTTTGTAATGCCATTGTGAATGGTGTTACTGCTTTCTATGGACAATTGAATAATGGTGTATATATGTTATCACAACCTGTTAATGTAGTCTATTCTACTGGTAAGCATCCTAGATTAGATAGTGTATCAGATATCTACTTATGGTACTATAGGTTAGATCATATAAATAAGAACAGGATAAATAGGTTGACTCAAGAGGGAATCCTCGAAGTCAATGATTGTGAATCACTTCCAACCTATGAGTCCTATCTTCTTGGTAAAATGACCAAGTCATCTTTTACTGGAAAAGGTGAGAGAGCCAATGAGCTCTTAGGTCTAGTACATACTGATGTATATGGATCAACAAGCACAAGTGTCAAAGGTGGATATGTCTGCTTCATCACTTTCATAGATGATATATCCAAATATGGATATGTCTATTTGATGAAACATAAGTTGGATTCTTTTGAAATGTTCAAACGATTCCGAAGTGAAGTAGAAATACAAATTGAGAAGAGTATTAAAACTCTTTGGTCTGACCAAGGAGGAAAATACCTTTTTGGTGAGTTTTTCACATATCTAGAAGAGAATCGAATTCTCTTCTAATGGACTCCTCCTGCAATACCACAGCATAATGGTGTCTGAAAGGAGGAATCGAACTTTGTTAGACATGGTCCAATCGATGATGGAATTTGCTAGTTTGTCGATATTCTTCTCGAGATATGCACTTAAATCAGCTTGTTATCTATTAAATAGGATTTCAAGTAAGTCTGTTGTTAAAATTTCATATGAGATATGGATAGGGCATAAGCCAGCACTTTCATACCTTAGGATTTGGGGGTGCCAAGCTTATATCAATTAGTTAGTTACAGACAAACTTGGACCTAGGTCTGATAAGTGTACATTCATAGGATACCCAAAAGAGACCAAAGAATACTATTTCTACCATGCTAATAAACAAAAGATGTTCGTCAGCCTTAGGATAACCTTTTTGGAAAAGGAGTTCCTTGGTGAAGGAACTGCTGCCTCTAGGGTTGAACTTGATGAAGTTCAACAGGTAGAAAGTCCGACACCGAATGTTGAACCTAAGTCAAATTTGATTAGATTAGATCCAAAGCCTAGTGAACCCGCACCATTAAGCCGATCCGGTAGAGTACTGCACCATCTGGATAGATACTATGGATTCTTGATCCAAGATGGTGATCCCATCAAACTCGATGAGAACGATGAGGATCCGATCATTTATATGGATGCGATGCAAAGATCCGACTCTGAGAAATGGCTAGAAGCCATGAGATCCAAAATGGATTTCATGAAGGTCAATGACGTATAGACATTAGTTGACCCATCTGAAGGGGTTAAACCCATTGGATGTAAATGGGTTTTCAAAAGGAAGAGAGGTGCAGACAAAAAGGTGGAGATCTATAAAGCCCATTTGGTTGCCAAGGGATATCATCAATATTATGGTATTAACTATGATGAGGTGTTCTCCCTAGTGGCAATGCTCAAGTTCATTCGGATCATGCTTGCTATTGCTGCCCATCTAGACTATGAGATCCGGTAGATGGATGTGAAGACAACTTTCCTAAATGGAGAGCTGACCAAAGAGATGTATATGACACAACCTGAAGGGTTCACATCCATAGATGAGTCCAAGATGTGCAAGCTTCAGAGTTTCATTTATGGATTGAAGCAGGCATCTCGGAGTTGGAACATGCATTTTAATAAAGTGATCAACACGTATGGCTTCATTAAGAATGGAGAAGAATCCTGCATTTATAAATGGGCAAATGGTCCAGCATTGGAATTTCTTATTTTGTACATGGATGACATTCTCTTAATCAAAAATGACATCCCCATACTATAAGAAATAAAAGTCTTGTTGTCATTACAGTTCTCCATGAAGGACTTGGGTGAATCATCCTACATCCTAGGGATGAAGATCTATAGAGATAGATCTACAAGATGCTTGGTATATCCTAGTCCATGCACATAGAAACTTTGCTGAAGAGGTTCAGCATGGAGAATTCTAAAAAGAGCTATCTTCCGATAGGCCAAAAAATTTCTCTCTCTAAGAAGGATTATCTGACAACTCCTGAAGAGAGAAAGTGTATGAGTAGAATTTCATATGCTTCAATAGTGGGATCTATTATGTATGCAATGATATGTACAAGACCAGACATGGCATACTCACTAGGAGTAGTGAGTAGATACCAGTCTGATCCTTGAGAAAATCACTGGAAGATGGTTAAAACCATCCTTAAGTATTTGAGAAATACTAAGAATCAATGGTTGGTTTATGGTGAATCAGATCTGAAGCTTGTGGGGTTTATAGACTCCAACTTTCAATCTGACCATGATGACAGTAAAAGTATGTTGGGCTATATTTTTACTCTAAATGATGGAACCATCTGCTAGAAAAGTTCCAAGCAGCATACAGTTGCTGACTTTGTTTGCAAAGTAGAGTACATGGCAGCATCAAATGCAGCAAAGAAAGTTGTGTGGCTGAGGAAGTTCATCATCGAGCTCAGAGTAGCATCCTTCATTGATGGTCTAGTCCTGCTCCACTGCAACAGCACTGGCGCTATAGCTCAGGCAAAGGAATCGAAGGCACACCAACGGATAAAGCACATTCTACGTTGCTTTCATTTGGTCCATGAGATCGTGGATCATAGTGACATTGACCTTCAGAAGATCGACGAAAAAGAGAACCTAGCTGATCCCTTCACTAAAGCCCTGGCAATTAAGGAGTTCAACAACCATAAGTCAAAAATAGATATTAGATACTATGTCGAATGGCTTTAGGACAAGTGGAAGTTGTTAAAAATTATGTTTCAAAGTCAATCATCAACCTATTGATGGTTGAGTTATTTTATAATTATAATTAATTTATTAATTAATAAAAATATTTTGGCATCTTTTTCATTACAAGTTTACATCTTCTAATGAACTCCATTATTGTGATGAAGTTCTTAGGACTGTTTAGTTTCAATAAAGAGATGATTTATTGATTAGTCCTTAAATGGGTTCATGACCAAATGATATGCTGTTAATTAGGACAACAATGTCTATCGAGCATAGGTCGCTATATGCCATATAGGTTGGTTGTTCTCTTAACCAAGGAGTATGGAGATACTGGTATGGCATATAGGTAAGTTGTATGGATACATCATCATTGAACGTGACCAACTCCAGAGCATTCTACTATCAAAAATATTTTTGATGGGATATAGGTACAAGTATCCCTTAGACCTGAGATCACCTCAGTGACTTGCAAGCAACTCACCGTGCTTTGGTACCAAACTAACTGAATTTCTAATTTAGCAATGGAAGGCTTTTGGGCACAGTCAAGTACTTATGAAGTTAGAGTGTGATCAAGATGAAATTGACCACTCCAAGAGTTGGAGAAGAATGTATCACTATATTTCAATATAGCAAAACCTTGGCCAGGGTAATCCATCAGATGGATTTGATATTTTGAAATACAATGTGGACAAATTGATCAGAGTTGATAGTAGAACTCTGATATGTCCTATGAGGATTGTGGTCAAGGGGATGAATTATATTAAAACTATATCTGCATGGGTTCTAAGGATGGTGTTCTACACCTTCGACCTATCCGACCATCCGATATCATTGCTAGATGGTCACTTTGATTGGAATAAAAATTTATTCCTATGCTATCGACTTAGGTTTGGACCTATGAGATCACATACATTAGAGCTTATGATTTGATCGGATGGTTGATCAATGATTAAGAATCATTCTAGGATTAAAAAATCAATACGATTGGTGTTTAACCTAGTGCAAGTATTGCAGGTGGATCGATTAGTAATTAGATTGCTAATTGACTTAATTTGATTAAGCCAATAGGCTGAGATTAAGTCTAATTAAATATAATTTAATTAGATTTGGTTTGGACTTGATTGGATCAAGTTCAATTGATTTATTAGATAAGCCAAGTGCAAGGAAGAACTAGTCCTAGTCTAACTAGGACTTGGATTAACCCAATTTTCTAATTTGATTAAAAAATAAATTAAAATTAAATCTAATTTAATTAAGTTCTTAAATGGGTTAGGGCCTTATTTAATTGGGTTGGTCTGATCTTGATTTTATTTGGTTAAAAGATCTTGTTTGACCAAGTCAAAACAGGAGTCCTAGTGTGACTAGGACTCCCTATCACTTGTGCCACTTAATCCTCATGCCCCATGCCCTTTTTGTTTTATTTCTTATGTGAAAATTCTCTACTTCCATGGCTTCTCATGCCCTCTTTTTCTCCACCTTTTCTTATAAGGCAATTTGTTGGAAGACCAAGTCAAAAGAGGAGTTAGTTTTGCTTAGGATTCTATGAGACAGAATCCTTATTGACCAAAACACCTTCCCTTGAGTGCCGCCCCCTTTTTTAATTAATTCTTCTCTTATTCCATGAAAATAATCTTCTTTTTTGTGTACCCTCCTTGGCTGTTCCATGCCAATAATTATGGAGGAGGCGCCCAAGAGTTGGGCAACCCAATAACTTCCCATGTTTGGATATTCCTAGTCTAGGATTTTGATCTAACTTGGTCTCTTCCTTTTCTCTATTTATTGTACGAATTTTGTTCTAATTTTTTTATAAAATACAGAGCTTTGGATGAGGTTTGGGATGTACAAAAATCAAAAGAGGAGGGTCCTTGGGCATGGGGGTTCCATAGGCACCAAACTAGGTGTCTAGGTGAGAGAAAAGAGAAGAAGAAGAGGGTCTTCTTCTAGGGCTATTTTGATTTTCAATCTCTCCTCCTTTTTTTTGAGTTTTTTCTAAGTGAGTCTTAGATCAGTAAACTCTCATCTTTCTTCTCATATTTTGGAGAGTCCAAATTTTTAAGAAGGGAGTATTGGATCGACCGTCGAAGAAGGATTAGCATAGTACTAGCATGATGTGCTAATTTTCTGTATCGGACTTCAGATCAGAAATCGTAGGCTCATATGGATGACTCCTAGAGGCCGGATGCATGTGTGGCTTATGACATCATCCTCAAGCCTGGATCAGCAAGTTAGAACATCTAACTTGCTTAGGTAATAGATATGATCTATAAACTTCATACCTGCATTTGATGTAGTGTAGATCTAGGTTGATTTGATCAATCCTTTTACTTTCTTATTTGATTTTAATTTTTGATTTAATATCATGTCTTGATCATGTAATAGATCTGAGATCTAGATATTTATATATTTATTTAAATAAATATTTGATTTATTTAAATCTTTCGCTGTAAGATCTTGAAAAAATTTTCAAGATCTATCTGTGAAACCCTAGATCTAGGGTTTCACAGATCAGGAAGAAGGGAGCACTGTTCAAGATCAGGAAGAAGGGAGCACTGTTGAAAGAGAAGACTGCTACTTCTTCAAAAGAAGTTTTGAAGAACTTCAAGATCAGATCTAGATCTGAATCTTTTGGAGCATTAGATCCATAAAGGAAAAAGCATATCTAGATCCTACCTGAGTGGACTTATGGTAAGAGGCCAGGCACATTGCATGGCTCGATTTCCAAGAACCTTCAAGTGCATAATAGATCATCGATCATGGATAAATTCTGTTTACCCAACCAAGATAAGGTATAAAATTAAATTAGATTTAATTTTAATTTTTAATTTTAATATTAAAGATCTTATAGAATTCAGATCCTGAGATATTTTAAATTTAATTAAATTTTTTAAAAAATATTTTAAAATATTTTTTTTAGATCTAATCAGATCTAAACGATCCTATGGCAGAAAATAAGATTTTTCCTTTAAATAGTATCAAAGCTACATTAGCAGTTCTTCAGATCTATTTTAGATCTAATTTTAATTTTTATTTATAATTTAATATTAAAAAATTTTCAAGATGTATCATATTAGATGTGATTAGATCTAAAATTAAAAAATTAAAAATTAAATAATTTAGATCTATAGTGTATGAGATGCATGATTAGACTAGGTATAGAATAGTTCTATTGTATAGTCTAGTGTAATCATTATGTTGTTAATTTAATTAAATATAATTTTAGATTTATTTTATTTCTATTTTTTGATATTATAATTATTATAACAAGATCTAAAAAATAAAAATAGAGTTTAATTTTTAATTTTTAATTTATTCATATGAGATATGAAAGATGCATGTTTAGATTAGTTATAGAATAATTTCTATGAACTATCTAGAATAAGTTTTATTTTGATGTG
The DNA here is from genome assembly GCA_006176705.1 of Cocos nucifera. Taxonomy (NCBI): domain Eukaryota; kingdom Viridiplantae; phylum Streptophyta; class Magnoliopsida; order Arecales; family Arecaceae; genus Cocos; species Cocos nucifera. The sequence goes on along the minus strand of QRFJ01000345.1, from coordinate 442,724 downwards.
ATCAAATTTAAAATTTTATTTTTTAGATATTAATATGTGATATATTAGATTTGAAAGTATGCATATTTAATTAAGCTATGATACATGAGATGTATGCAAGGCATGTATACGTTAGATCATTAATTGTATATATGATATATAATTTAGATCTAACTTATTTTGTAGTAAAAAATGTATATTTTCTAATTAAGGATATTTTCCCTTGGCCATCCAGTCATAAGAATAAAGTAGGGATTTAAAGGACCCTCTCCTCTCATTCGATGGCGATGTTTCTTATAGTGTGTAGGGGTGTTGTGCATGTTTCGTTCCTTAATCAAAAATCAGAACTTATTTTTTTGCAAAATCCTAGATCCTAAAGATTCTATCCTAAAATTCCTAAAATTTTGATACATATTTTTATTCAAGAACCCAAACTTAATTAAGAATTAATATTATGAAACCAATTAGATCTAAAAATTATAAATTTTTCAGATCTATGATACCTTCATAAATGATTGGGTTTCGGACTTGGGTAGCTCAATTAGATCTAGTCGGTTGATCAAACCAAATCAAAGAGTTGGATTAGGATGGGATTAAAGAAAGCTTAGAATTTGATCAGCCTAATAAAGGATTAAGTCTGGGTCAAGGTCGAATTCACATTCACATGTGACTCGATCAAGTTCAAGACCTAATTTGGCTTTCGCGGTTCGAGCCTGGATTGTAGGCTAACTTGATTGATTCTGGATTCAATAATTTGGTATCTAAAGATAAGTCTGGTAGATACAACTGACTAATTTTTAATTGGAAAGCTACTCAACTCCGAATGCATTCTTATCGAGTTGATGGCATATCCCTTTCCACCGGTCTCACTTACCTGAAGCACATTTATGTCGACCTAGTTCTTGATTAGAGGTGGCTAACAATTCAAGCCTAACCCATGCCACTAAGATTAGTCATAATTGTTATGACTAAGTCAAGTCAAGTTTAAAGAGATCTAAAATTCAAATATTTCTAAGAAAATTATTAAGTCTATAGGTCTTCCACCATTGTAGATGTGCGGATCCTTTCCGGGGTTGATTGTTCTCGACTGGATATAGTAGTTCGGTTGCATTGGAAAGATGCAACCATATCTATTAGGCATTGGATACTATAGGTTGGAGGATGGGTTGGGCTTAATATTCTGGATATGGTGAGGGACCCAATCAGAAATCTAATTCATGCAAATGATGGATTCTGACTTAACTAAGGAGTGGAGCAATATTTCGGACACGATGAGCTTCATGATTTAGAGATCAGATTTGGATGCACCATGATTAGAGAATTATTGAACAAGAGTTGTCCACTCATTGGTTGATCCATCACCAATAACTGTTGATGAGGTGGTGAGCCAGTCGGTGAGACCGCACCATCAATTAGAAATCAATTGATCATAAAGATTTTCGCATCTCTATCAAGAAAGTGTATGAATCTAAGTAAATAGTGAGAGACTAATTTATTTAAAAATAAAATTTTTAAATAAATTAGTTAAGTCTAATTATAAAATCTAACTAGAAACTTTGACTCTCTATAAAAAAAATATCTGCATCCAATCCACTTTAGCTCAAGTATCCTGGACACCCACAGATTGACTAATCGAACCTAATTTACAAGGGATTGGCTCCAGGAACTTTACAAAATTATTTTAGGTTTTAAAAAAGGCTGATCTCATGTATTAGAATAGGATCCTACCCATTTATATCAGTCCATCCATCTACTGAAGTAGAGAGCATCTCTAGAAAAGGTGAGATGGATGAAGATAATAAAGCCAGGTATTACATATTGGGCTCGATGTCCGATGAGCTCCAGCGCCAACATAAAGACATAAAGATTAGCCATAAAATATTGGCTCACCTGCAAGAGTTGTTTAATAAACAGAGTCATGCAGTCAAATATCAAGTCACTAGGAGACTTTTTAAGGCTCAGATGCATGATGGACAGTCGATCCAAGATCATTGTCTGATGATAATCAAGAACTTAGAAGAGCTTAAGAAGCTTAGTGTCAAGTTAGATTAGAATTTACAGATTGATATAATTCTGTAGTCCTTGACTGATGCGTATGGATAGTTCATCATGAACCACTATATGCATAAACTGTAAAATATCTTGGTTGAGCTTATGAACATGCTGGTCACTGCTGAGCTTTCCATGAAAGGTTCTAAAGGCTCAGTACTTGCTGTGGAGTGAACTTCTTCCAAGAGAAAATCTTTTAAAAAGAAGAAGAAGACCATGAAGAAGCAGAAGATAGAAGGTGGGAAGAAGAAGAAGGTAGAGCCAAAGATGAAGGCTACTAACAAGAAAAAATATTTTCATTGCAACATTGATGGCCATTGGAAGTGGAACTACCCTCTATACCTGGCCAGCCTGAAGAATAAGAAGGAGGCAGGTCCTTCTAGAGGTATGCTTATAATTGAATCTAATCTAATGATTTCTTCTGCATCCAGTTGGATGCTTAACTCTAGTTCTAGTGCTCATTTGTGCATTTTTATGCAGGATCTTGAGGAGAGCAGGAGGCTGAGGGATAGTGAGATGATCCTGCATATTAAAAATGAAGCAAGAGTTGCTGCTATGGTCGTGAGAATCTATCCTCTTCGACTACCATCAGGATTAGATTTAGTACTTAGAAACTATTTTTATGTGCCTGCAGTAAGCTAGAATTTGATTTCTATTTCATGTTTATTATAGAAATGCTATGTCATTAGTTTTCTTAAAGACCATTGTAATATTTTTTTTTGAAAGAAATAAGATTGCAAGTGGTTTTCTTATTATTGGTCTCTACCAGTTATATATTGATGTTTTTGTTTTCAATATCGAGCAAAACATGAATCCCATAGGATCAAAGTAACCTAGGGATAGTCTAAACGATAGATATCTATGGCATCTTAGGTTAGGTCATATAGCTAAAGACAGAGTTAATAAATTAGAAAAATCCAGACTATTGAGTCCATTGACTTTCGAGTCATATTCGATTTGTGAATCATGCCTTCATGGCAAAATGACTAAGCTCCCTTTTGTAGGACATGGAGAAAGGGCCATAGACCTACTTGCCCTGGTATACATAGACATGTGTGGCCCATTTGATGTGCCAGCTAGGAATAATTATATTTACTTCATCATCTTTATCGATGATTTGTCTCAGTATGGGTATGTGTATTTGATGCGAGATAAGTCTGAAGCCTTTGAAAAGCTCAAAAAAATTAGACTCAAAGTAGAAAAATAAATAAAAAGACCCGTTAAGATTCTTCGATCAAATCGAGGAGGTGAATACCTTAGTCGAAAATTTCTAAATAATCTTAAGAAAAATGACATAGTCTCACAATGGACTTCACTTGGAATGCCTCAACTTAACGAGATTTCAAAATGAAGAAACTAGACTCTATTAGATATGGTCCAATCCATGATGAGCTTCATGGACCTCCCAGAGTTTCTTTAGGAACATAGTCTAATGACTGATATATATTTACTGAATAGAATTTCTTCTAAAATCATTTCTATCACACCATGTGAGATTTGGCATGGTAAGAAATCAAGTCCGAGTCACCTCAAAATTTGGGATTGTCTGGCTCATGTCAAGAGATAACAGGTGGAGAAGTTAGAATCTAGGTTCTTCAGAGCTCGGTTCATTGGTTATCCTAAAGAGTCGTTAGGATATTATTTCTATCTTTTAGAAGATCATAATGTGATTGTGAGTCAACATGCCATTTTTCTTAAAAAATAATTCATTCAAGATGATGGCATCGAAAGATAGATCAGGCTCAAGGAGAAAGTCTCCCAAGAGCAACGAGCTAAGGAATCTAGAAAATCCAATCAAATTGAGCTAGTCCAAACACTACCTCCTCCACCTTGAAAATCAACTAGGATTTTCTGTCTTCCTGAAAGATACTTAAGTACTATTTCAGAGAATATAGAGAAAATATTCCTCATGAGAAATGAAATTTATGGTGATGATCCCAAAACCTATGATAAGATGATATCAGATATCGACTCTAAGAAATGGTTAGAGATAATGAAATTAGAAATTGACTCAATATGCTCAAACCAAGTTTGGACTTTGGTAGATCCACCTGAAGATATAATACCTATTGGATGTAAATGGATCTTCAAGAGAAAGATAGATGCTGATGAAAATATCAGAGACATTCAAAGCCAAGGACTTGTAGTAAAAGGGATATAGTCAGCATGCGAAGGCATTGACTATCAGGATATCTTTTCGCCAGTAGCCATGCTTGAAATTCCATCCGCATATTGCTTGCCAATTGTAGCCTATTTTGATTATGAAATATGGTACATGGATGTAAAAAGTGACATTCTTAAATGGATATCTTGAGAAAGATATCTATATGGAAGCAGCCACTTGGATTTCACATCCAGTGATGGAAGATCATAAAGTGTGCAAGCAACAAAGGATCCATATATGGACTTAAGCAAGCATCTTCAGAGCTGGAATGCTCATTTCAATGATGTAATCAAAATATTTGGTTTCATAAAAAATAAGAAGAAGTCATGTATTATTCAAAAAGATCAGTAGGAAGCGCTGTTGTCTTTCTTTCGTATTGTACGTGGATGATATCCTCCTAATTGGGGAATGATATTTCCCATGTTGACTACATGGTTCAAAGTATGGTTGTCTAAAAAGTTCTCTATGAAAAGACCTAAGAAGAAGCATCCTTTATTCTGGAAAATTAAAGATCTATAGAGATAGACTGAATAGGATGCTAGGGACTTTCACAGAATGATGTGCATAAGAGGAGGTGCTAAAGAGGATTTAGCATGGAAAAACTCCAAAAGAGGATCTAGTATCCTTTCACACATTGGCATTCATCTCTCCAAAGAAGATGTGCACTTAGCACACCTAAGGAAAATTGAATGCATGAGCATGATTTCCCTTATGCTTCGATAATAGGGAGCCTTCATGTATGCCATGCTATGTACACGATCTGATATTTAGCCCATGCTAGTGAGTGTTCACAAGTAGGTATTAGTTCGAATTCCAGGTACAATAGAACACTGAACTTCTGTAAAATATATCCTCAAGTACTTGAGAAGGACTAAGGACATGTTTCTAGTCTTTGGGAATAAAGAACTTCAGATTCAGAGATTTACAGACTCAGACTTTATGTCCGACGTAGATGATCGAAAGTCGACATCTGGGAGTCTATTTATATGTAATGGTAGAACTGTCAGTTAGAAGAGTTCCAAGCAGACAATGATTGCAGACTCAACAATAGAAGCAAAATACATTGCTGCATCAAAAGCTGCGAAGGAGGCATTTTGGTACAAAAAATTTATTATAGATCTCGGAGTGATGCCATCAGATGCCGTCACTTTATACTGTGACAACAATAGCACCATAGCCCTAGTTAAGGAGTTGAGGTCTCATCAAAAATTTAGGCACATCGAGCGGCGTTACCATCTCATCCACTATTATCTCGAGAAGGGATATGTCGAGGTTAAGAGAGTCGACACCATAGCCAATGCAGCAAACTTGCTGACAAAGCCATTGAGCCAGCAGAAGATCAAAGCCCACTTAGAGAAGATGGGACTTAGATTTGTAGCCAATTGGCTTTAGGTCAAGTGGAAGTTTGTTAGATGTGTACCCTAGAAATCGGATTGACTGATACTTATAATACAGTTCTAAGAATATTTTTATAATTTTGACTTAAATTAATAAAGAATTAATTTTTATTTTATTACATTGTGTAAATAGTGTCTGTGATACATCTATTGAGTTAATGGAAATGACAACTCATACTTTCAAGAGTTGAAAATTTAAGACACAAGTTTTCATAATTAACTCACAAATAGCTTCCGACCATAGGATCATCATGCGGATGATGATCGATTTGAAAGATTGGTATACGAGCGCTTTCTTAGGATAGATGAGTGTTGAGTCTACATTGTGGAGACACCAGAACGAGAGTATAGATACTCGTTAGAAAATGAGGGCATGGAGCATGACCACCTCGAGCAGTCATAAGAAAGTCTATTTTCTCGTCGATGATTGGTTCGATGCTGTAGTGGTGTATCTGGTTCTTTGATCTGAGGTGTATCGATAGTTCACCTTGAGGGTGCTATAGTTTGACTACACCATAACTCGCTCTTCTAGCCATTTGCAATCTTAAGGTGTATGTTGGCTATAGCATGTTTATTGTAGAAATTGGATTGCACTAATAGGAGATCTATCTACCTTGGTAGATGAGGAGGAGCCCTATGATGATCATGATATTGAGTCCATAAGCCCATGGCCATGGTAGTGTGAATATGATAGAAAGAGTTTCTATTAGAATTTCACATTGGACTCGAATCGAAAGATTAATTCATATGATGGATGTTGGGTTTAACGAGTTCACCTTAACCCTAATCTAGTCGGAGCTCAAGATAGAAGAATCCAATCATACAGGTAGCTGCATCGAGAGGTTTGCTTTCCATTATGATGTTTTGCCACCATATACTGCTAGATATCACTAGTGGATTTTGGGAGTAGTTAGAATGATTTAGATGATCAAACATTCTAATTATATGAATCAGAAAAGTTCTGGTCCATGAAAAGATGTCTTATTACTATACAGAACTGAACCTAACTAGGTCATACAAATAAGGATTTGGGTCTGGATGTTATCAATTAGGCTAACCTAGTTTAGTTGATTTGGATAAGATCCAATTAGGTTCAAGAAAATCGTGCTAGCACACGATTGAGCCTAACATTCTCCTTCTATAATCATTCTGGTTTGACTCGACTGAGCTAAATTTATTTGCACTCACTTAGAAATCTTGTCTTAGTCTAACTGGAGCTTGTCTAGGTCAGAAAAAGATTGTCCTAATTTATTAGATGGATTTAAGACAACATCTATCAATTCTTATCACCTGCCAATTTCTATTTTTGGACAAGGGTCAACAGTTGACCCTGGACACTTGGACAAAGGGCCATGTGTCATACGCTCATTGGAGAGCACCTGGGGCTTTTTTTCCTGCTATAAAAAGGAAGAGAGAGGATGCACGCCATCCTAGGTGTGCGCCCCATGAGGATAAGGTGGGAGTCCCATGTAGATGGGACTCCAAGGTATTTTGATTTGATCAAACAATTAGGTGCCAAACATTTTGGGTTTATCCAATGTTAGTGCTATTGCTGTCCACAATGTCCCAGGAATCATCTAGCTCTAATACCAAATTATAGACCCATGATATCACTTGAACGTCAATCATCCTTGACATCACAAGCATCGATACCATGTTGCGGAAGCCCCTGATCTTTAGCATGGATCTGAAGGAACTTGTGACATTCTTTATGGGCAGCAAACCACCGACCCTCCACCTGAATCTATGATGGGGCGCCTCCCTCCTTTGGATTGAGGGAGATTCCCCCTTCTCTAGGGCTTTTTCAAGAATCCTAAGGCGGCAACTCTAGAGAGAAGAGAAGAAGAGAGAATTGAGGGAGAAAAGATCTGTATTGATTCTACTCTTTTTAAAATCCCTAATACATCCTATATATTTATACATAGCCATTAGGTCCAACCAAAAACTCTCCTGGCTAACCCAACACATGAAAGCACTCACTGAGCCAATGTACACCCATGTCTCCCATGCTGTCATCCTTTAGATCTAGGTCCGATCCATACATGAATTAGCCACCTTAAGACCTCTCAAACCAGACCTTAAGACCCCTAGGATCAACTCAGACCCTAGCCCAAAATAGACCATCGTGTAACTCTGCCCATGCACTGAGCCGGCTCAGTCTCAGCACTGAGCCGACTAAGTTTCACAGGATTGGCTCCATCCAAAATTGAGCTGGCCCAGTCCTATGCCATGCCAGTAGTTCCAAATGCTTAGCTCTTTGTTTTGCCTATGCTCTGAGACTTAGCCGACCTAATTTTGGACTGAGCTGGCTAATCTATAGAAAATCTTCCTTCTATAGTCTTGATTCTCCAGCTTTGGTTCCTTGCTTTACCTTATATCCTGGATCTCCGAAGCATTAACCAAGCCCCTGAAATCCCCAAAGCCAATGCCCTGGCTCCTCCCGTGGCCTCCCAAGGCTTCGGAGCACCATAAATCTTCACAATCTCCATCTTGGTGTCCCAAGGCTTGGCAAACCCCTCGACAATATCCTTCTGCACGATCCCACTGTCTCTATGCACTCAACGGCACCTGTGCAAACATTTCCTCTATCAATCCTCTTCAGCTGTTGTGCATCTTTGAGGCCTTTAGAATGACTGCCTCCATTACTGAAGATCTATGCTTGCTTCTTGGCACCATCCTAGAATTGTAGGATCCCTTTTGCTTAGCAGCTGCATCACTTTCTTTGGACCTTTTTGGAGAACCTACAGCATTTCTGCACCAGCACATGGTGTACCACCTGACACGATCTTCTTAGAGCTACGCCTGTCCACTTGCACACGCTGCTCCACCTAGAACTGTGCATCACCGATGCTGACCCTCAGCTCTGAACTCATGCCAAATTTTCTCTCCACTTGTGAAGCCACCACTGTAGAGCTCCACCTATATTCGAAGTTCATCTGATGCTGTAGAAGTCGACTCTATTACCGAGTCCCTCAAGGCCAACCACTCAATGCTGCACTACTGAGCCTGCCGCTGCATCTCGAGCACCATCACTGTCCCTTCGAATCCTCCACACTCTATGGTCTTCTTCAAAGCCATCTCGGATACCTCTGCAACCCGCGGGCACCTCCAAAACCTAAGAGCTCATCCAACTCTTCTGAATCCAATGACTGAACCCTAGGAAATTCCACCCTAGTCCTTCTCTTCTATCCCTACACCAGCCATTGCTTCAGTTCCATCTGGAGAACCATCCTCCACCTGAACGTGACTCTTCCTAGTGCTCCTGCAGAAGAAACCTAATCCATGATACTCCTGACTGCTAGAGACCTCCTGGCTCTCCCTAAGACCTGCTTCTGATCTTCCTGAGATACCACTAACACTCTCTGCTGAGATACACTCCTTGACTGTTGCACCGTTGAGCCTCTCTCAACCCCTGTGCCTTCAAGGTAGCGCTCTTGCAACACTCCAGCGCTCCCTGGCCTTATCTCTGCACCGCTCTATAGCTGTCCAGTCCTAACCTACTGGACCTCCATGGATCATTCATCTCCATCATCCCCAAGGCTTCACAAATCCATGCTCTGGTCGAATCGCTGAATAAATCTCCAACTACTTTCCTGCCTTTCCGACACCGAAGGATGTATAGTCGCTTCTTTAGCCTTCCTTCGACCATTATCCCTTGGGAAAGCTCTCTTCAATAGCCCCACACTGTCCATCTTTCTAAAGAACCCTAATGCTCTCTGCTGAGATATCTTCCTCGACTGCTGCATCGTCGAGCCTCTCTCAGCCCTATATCTTCAAAAAAATGCAACTGCAGCACTCCAACACTCCTTGCCTATCACATAACCGTCATACACCCTGACCTTTCCACCAGGATCAATCAGCAAATCATGCATCCAATCCTTCCACCCTAAGAAAATTTCTTTTCATTAATCCTCTCAACCTCCACCTTTAACTCGCTGCTTTCAGTTGGCCAAACCACAGCAACAACAAGATAGATTTGAGACATACCATGGAATCCTTGTGCAGATTTTTGATTTCATCTTGTACGACTTCTCCTTTGTTTCCACACATCATCAGGCTTTAAAACCTAGCTCTGATACCATGTTGCCATCCACAACGTCCCAGGCATCATCTAGCTCTGATACCAAATTGTAGATCCATGATATCACTCGAATGCCAATCATCCTTCACATCATAAGCACTGATACCATGTTGTGGAAGCCCCTGATCTTTAGTATGGATATGAAGGAACCTATGATGTTCTCTATGGGTAGCAAAGCACCGACCCTCCATCTGAATCTGTGATGGGGCATCTTCCTCCTTGTGCTTGAGAGAGACGCCCCCTTCTCTAGGGCTTCTTCAAGAACCCTAGGATGGCAACTCTAGAGAGAAGAGAAGAAGAGAGAATTGAGAAAGAAAAGATCTATGTTGATTCCACTCTTTTTAAAAATCCTAATACAACCTATATATTTATACATAGCCATTAGACCCAACCAAAAACTCCCCTAGCTAACCCAATACATGGAAGCACTCACCGAGCCTATATACACCCATGTCTCTCATGCTTTCATCCTCTAGATCTAGACCCAACCCATACATGAATTAGCCACCTTAAGACCTCTCAAACCAGGACTTAAGACCCCTTGGATCAACCCAGACCCTAGCCCAAAATTGACCCTCGCGTAACTTTGCCCATGCATTGAGCCGGCTAAGTTCCACTGGATCGACTTAGTCCAAAACTGAGTCGGCCCAGTCCTGTGCCATGCCAGCAGTCCCAAACACTTAGCTCTCTATTTTACCTGTGCTTTGAGATTTAGCCAATCCAGTTTTGGACTAAGCTGGCTAATCTATAAAAAATCTTTCTTCTGTAGTCTTGATTCTCCGACTTTGGTTTCTTGTTTCACTTTGTGTCCCAAGTCTCCGAAGTACCAACCAAGCCCCTGAAATCCCTAGAGCCAATGCCCTGGCTCCTCCCATAGCCTCTCAAGGCTTGGGAGCACCACAATGTTGGGAATGCGTGCTCTTTCCACATGGATCGACATGGCCACCAATGATTAGCCAAGCAACAAGAAATTACTTCTCAGAGATTTCTGCAGAAGCACGATCAAATAATTCAAGAAATAGAAAAGAAGAGATTTTCGAGAGAAAAGAGCTTTTATTCGGTATATTTCAACACCATTTACAACCTTGACCTATTTTCAATATATATATTTTACAAAGGGTCAAGCCTAAGCTCATAGAAAAATTCTCCAAACCCAAATAATCCACATACACAAAATAATAATCCACAAAAACTGAGCCGACCCAGTTTCAAACTGAGTTGGCTAACCTATGATTAGGTTGGCTCAGTCCCAAACTAAGCCGATCCAGTTGTGCACCATGCCAACAGTCCAAAAATGCTGCTTTCTATCTAAATTTTCCTCTGAGACCTAGCTGATCTAGTCCTAAATTGAGCCGATCCAGTTTTCAACTTAGTCGACTCAGTCTCAGGGTGAGCCGGCTCAGTTTCAAAACTTTTGTAAGAGAGTTGATTTCTCTTCTAGCTCACTTTCATCTTTCCATGACCTATCTTCTCATATTTTCAAGACTTGGGAGTGCCACTTCTGAGCTCACATTCTCCATTTTGATACTTCCAAGTTGTTGTGAACTCATCTCTTCTCAACAGATCCATCTGTGCCACACATCTCTGAAAGCTATCGCAGGGGAGTACCTTCGTAAGTGCATCAGACTGATTTTTCTTGGTATAGACTTTCATCAGTTCCACTTTACCTTCCTCCATCAGCTCTCTGATCTTGTGGTACCTCACGTCTATATGCTTTGTGCACGCATGATAGACTAGGTTCTGTGCCAATAGTAGAGCACTCTAACGTGTAATCTTGCTCTGCTCCACCTCCAACTCATCAATCAACTTCCTAAGCCAAAGGGCTTCCTTTGCAGCCTCCGTTATCCCAATGTACTCAACCTCTATGGTAGACAAGATCGTGATTGGTTGAAGGGTTGATCTCCAAGACACCGGTCCACCATATACGCAGAAGAGGTATCCAGTAGTAGACCTCCTTGTATCAAGATCACCAGCATAATTTGCATCAACAAATTCTTTCAAAGGACCTGAACCTTCACACATCTTCATAGATTGTTCTCCAAATCCTTCTGGCTGCCCACCAAATACCAAATCATAATGCCTTATTCCATGCAGATATCTCAATATCCATTTCAATGCTTTTCAGTGTTTCTTCCTAGGGTTAGCCATGTATCTACTAACCGTGCTCACTGCATGTGCTATATCTGATCTACAGCACACCATAGTGTACATCACATTGCCTATAGCATTTGCATAAGAGACTCGTTCCATGTACTCTCTTTCCTCTTCTGATGGGTGCTCTATAACTTAGAGAGAGATATATGGCTTGGCAATAGCGTCTCTGTAGGTTTGGCCTGCTTCATCCCATACCTCTCTAGAACCTTCTAGACATACTTTTCTTGTGACAAATGGAGCACTTCTTTGCACCTATCTCTGCAAATCTCCATTTCAAGAATTTTCTCAGCTGGATCCAAATCCTTCATCTCAAATTTAGATGATAATGCCATTTTCAACCTTTTCACAGCATCCATGCTTCTACTGGCTATAAGCATATCATCTACATACAATAACAGATATAGGGCATCCTCCTTATTTACATCCTTGACATAGACACAACAGTCATATTCACATCTATTAAAATTCAGGCTCAAGACAAAGCTATCAAACCTTCGATAACACTGATGAGGGGATTGTTTCAAGCCATATAAAGACTTCCTGAGTAAACACACCTTTTCTTCTTATCCCATCTCCATGAAACCATCTGGCTGCTTCATGTAGATTCTTTCCTCCAAAGTCCCATGAAGGAAGGCCATCTTCACATCCATCTGTTCCAATTCCATGTTATGCTGTGCCACCAATGACAGCAAAACTCTAATAGATATATGATGCACCATAGGAGAGAAAATTTTTGCGTAGTCAATCCCTTCCCTTTATGAGTATTCCTTTGCTACCAACCTAGCTTTGAATCTGACTCCACCTTGTTTTGAAGGTGCTTTTTTTTTTGTGAACACCCACTTTGAGCCAATAGGTTGAGCACCCTCTAAAAGATCCACCAGCTGCCATATCTGATTCTTCTCAAGTGATTCCATCTCCTCCATCATAGCCTATATCCCTGAATCATGATCCTCACTCTCCCTCTGCATAATTCTCTGGATCTCCATTAGCAGTGATGAGTGCATAGGAGATAACCCTAATAGTATGCTGGGGCTTGTGCAAAGCCACTCCCATTAACACATTTCTATCTGATGTCTGTGGCTGCTCCTGCACATCTATCTAAACTGTCGGCCCTCCATGTTGATTTTCAATTTGAGATAATACTTTTCTGGCCAACTCCACCTCAACAGGAACACTCCTATAAGTGGATGTAACCTACATGCCATCATTCTCTGATTGGCCACCGCTGTTCATCTCTATTTTTTCAATTCTATCTATCCCAGACCTCCTTAAAATGCTCTTCTCATCAAAGATAATGTTCCTACTGATCACTGACTTCTATGCCTAAGAGTCTCACAGTAGGTACCCCTTAACTCCTTATGGATACCCTATGAATGTCATCTTTTAAGATTTCGGATCAAATTTGCTTCTCTCAATTGCCTCCACATGTGTATGGACTGTGCAACTGAAGACTTTTAGTTGGCCAAGCTTCACCTTCTTCCCACTCCAGACCTCCTCTAGAATGCCTCCATTAAGCTTATAATGAGGGGACCTGTTCACAAGAAAATATGACAAAGTTAGAGCATCACCCCAAAAGAATTTGAGAGTGATGTCTGCAGCCTCAAACTCCATGCCTTCTCGATTAGTGTCCAGTTCATCCTTTCTACGACACCATTCTGTTGGAGAGTTATCTTCACCATGTAATGGCATTTGATGTCATTTTTCTCACAGTACCTCCTGAAACTCCAGGCTAGTATACTCTCCTTTATTGTCCGACCTTAGACACTTCACCTATCTCCCTAACTCCTCTACTTCAGCTCTCTAGGCTTTGAACCAGGCAAACACCTCTAATTTTTTTTTGATCAGATAAATCCACACCTTTTTTGAGAAATCATCAATGAAAGTAATAAAGTATTTTGCCCCACCTCTAGCTGATACAGGAGTTGGTCCCCACATATCCAAGTGCACTAAATCCAGCACTCCTTCGCTGTGCTTGGTGCTTCTGGCAAACTTCATCCTATGCTGTTTGCCAAAGATGCAAGGCTCACAAAGATCTGTGCTCTCCTTCTTCAGGACTGGGATCATACCTCTTCTGCTTAATTCAGTGAGCCCACGATCACTCATATGACCCATCTGATAGTACCAGCTGATATAAAATCTGCTCCTATGCTACTGCTAGCACCTCTGCACTATCATTTACCACTGAGCCTTTCATTCTGTAAAGATTGTTGCTCAGTCTTCTGTCTCTCATCACCACCAAAGCTTTCTTAGAATTTTTTAGACATCCACTCCCAGCTTGGCTACTAACAGCATAATCCTGTTCCTCCAAGTAGCCCAAAAAAATCAAATTCTTTTTCAACACCGATACATGCCTAGTATTTGATAATGTATGAATGATCCTATTTTATATCCTCACCCTGATAAAGCCAATTTCAACTACTTTGCATGGATGATCTTCTCTAAGACTGACACTTCCACCATCAACCTTCTGGTAGATAGCAAACCACTTTCGATGAGAAGTATAGTGGTGTGAGTATGCTCAATCTAATATTCATATAGTATTGTATTCTGTGGATCTATCTGATACAACTAGCAGGTCTTCTCTACTACTCATAGAAGCTGTATCATCTTTCTTGCTAGCCTTCTCTTTTTCTGATCTCAAAAGGGGACAATCTCTCCTCAGGTGTCTAGGCTAATGATATTTATAACATTTCAATATCATCTTTCTCCAATCGCGAGACTTCGACCTGCCCTTGGATTTTCCTCTTGTCTTCTTCTTTGATCTTTCTTATCTTTCATTCATAGCCATGATCTCAGACTTAAGATCTCCCTTACAGATCCTTTTCCTTTGCTCATTTGATCTGAGCATACCAACAACCTCTTCATAGTTTAAGATCTCCTTTCCATAAACTAAAGTTGCTATGAGACCATCATACGAATCTAGGAGAGAACATAATAGTAGCAATGCCCGATCTTCCTCGTTGATCTTCACATCCAAACTCATCACCTTAGAACGCACCTGATTGAACCTTTGGATATGTGCAACAAGATCTCCACCTTCGAGCATCCTCAAACTATACACTATTTTTTCAACCATAGCTTATTCGTCATGTTCTTTCCCATGTATGTGTTCTCTAGTCTCTCCTAGAGCCCCTTTGCCATAGTTTCTGTGCAAACTTTAGGCAAAACCTGATCGGCCAAGCACATCCGGATTATGCTAAAAGTAATTTCCTACAACTCTTCTCAATCCTCAGCACTGATCTTTTCCGCCTTTCTTTTGTCAAGACCTTGTAAATCCTCTGCTGAACCAACAAGTCCTTTACTCTTTGCTGCCATAGAGTAAAGTTTCTCTTGCCATCGAACTTCTCAAAATTCATCTTAAATCCACTTGATCCCATGACTTCAAACAAGTCAAGAACAAATTCCTAACATCCTTCATGATCTCACACACCAGCAAAACTATCCTTCAAAGAAGATCTAACTAGCTCTAGATCCTCTTTCCAAACTTCTGTATCACTATTCCTCCGTGTAAACAATCTCCACCTCAATCAAGAGACAATCACGAAGCAAACTAAAAGTTTTAGGATAAAACCTGGTACAATAAATCTTGGATGTAGTAAACCCTAGGTGTCTTCTTTCCTTCCATGTAACACCGCTCTGATACAAAATGTCGGTAATGCACGATCTTCCCACATGGATCGATGTGGCCGTCGGTGATTAGCCAAGCAACAAGAAAGTACTTCTCAGAGATTTCTATGAAAGCATGATCAAATAATTCAAGGAATAGAGAAGAAGAGAAGAAGAGATTCTGAAAGAAAAGAGCTTTTTTTCTATATATTTTAGTACTATTTATAATCTTGACCTATTTTCAATATATATACTTTACAAAGGGTCAAGCCCAAGCTCATAGGAAAACTGCCCAAACCCAAATAACCCACGTATATAAAATAATAATCCATGAAAGCTGAGCCGACCTAGTTTTAGACTGAGCCAGCTAACCTACGACTGGATTGGCTTAGTCCCAAATTGAGCTGACCTAGTTGTGTACCGTGCCAATAGCCCAAAAATACTGCTTTCTATCTGAATTTTTCTCTAAGACCTAGTCGACCCAGTCCTGGACTGAGCTGGCCTAGTTTCCAACTTAGCCGACTCAGTCTTAGGGTGAGCCGATCCAATTTTTGAACTTTTCTAGGAGAGCTAATTTCTCTTCTGGCTCCCTTCCATCTTCCCATGACCTATCTTTGATGTTTTCAAGACTTGGAAATGCCACTTTTAAGCTCACACACAAATCCTCATAGGCACCATCTATGTGGTCTTTTGAGGGACTCTCATCTGATTGGATCAGATGATATCATTCCACCAATCAGAATTAGATATGATTGAATGAAGGCCTCTGATTGGTCGGAATGATGTGGCACTGCATAGCCCAGTAGGGTCTATTTAAACCCTATATGTCCCTAAGGTTTAAGTGCTTCTTCCTTTCACCATGTTGCAAGGCTACCCTTCTCTCTTCCATGCCTCCCTCTGATCCTCTCTCCCCTCTCCATGCCCAAGGAATTGGGCACAAGTTTAGGAGAAGTCCAAAGTGTATTGACACCTAGATCAGGAAGAAGGTAGCACTACTAAAAGAGAAGACTGCTGCTTCTTCAAAAGAAGTTTTCAAGAACTTCAAGATCATATCTAGATCTAAATTTTGGAGCATTGATTCAAAAGGAGAAGACATCCAGATCCTTCCTGAGTGGACTATGGTAGAGGCCAAGCACATACATGGCTTGATCCAGAACCTCAGGAGCATCAGGATCATCATCAGGATAATCCAATTATCCAAAAATAAGGTATAAAATTAAATTTCATTTATTTTTATTTTTATTTTAATATCAGATCTTTAAGATCAGATTTCAGATGTCTTAGATATGATTAGGATTTTTAGAAAAAAAATTAAAATATTTCTTCAGATCCAATTAGATTTGAACGATCAGGAAAATAGGATATTTTCTTCAAAGTTAAAATAAAAGGAATCTAAATATTGGCTCTATGTGTTGATCTAACTATGAAATTTCAAATCCTTTTAACCTAACATGCAATGCAGCTTGATACATCAAGTGATTGATGTTAAGTACTTATTTTTGTTAGATATATGTCCTAGAAGCCAGAATTGGCTGACACTTGTAATACACTTCTAGAGGCAAAATTATAATTTTAACTAATATCAATAAAATGGGTTATTTTCTATCATATATGTGTATTTAGTGTCTGTGATACATCCTTTGAGTTAATGGTAATGATAATTCATATTTTCAAGAGTTGAAAATTTAAGACATGAATAATCATTATTAACTCATAAAAATGCTCCCGACCATAGGATCATCACGAGGATGGTGATTGATCCGGAAGGTTGGTGTACAATCGCTTCTCTTTAGTAGATGAGTCTTGAGTCTACGGTGTGGAGACACCGGAGCGAGAGTACAGGTACTCGTTAGAGAACGAGGGCACTGAGCGTGACCACCTCGAGTAGTCATTAGGAAGTCTACCTTCTCGTCAATGACTGACTCGATGCTGCAGTAGTGTGTCTGGTTCTTTGACCTGAGGTGCATCGGCAGTTCACCTTGAGGGTGTTATAGTTTGACTACACCATTACTCGGTCTCCTAGCCATATGGAACCCTGAGGTGTATGTTGGCTATAGCATGTTCATTGTAGGAACTGGATTGCATCAAGATGGGAATCTATCTACCTCGGTGGTAGAGGAGCAGCCCTATGATGATCATGAGAATCAAGTCTCCAGAAGCCCATGGCCATGGCAGAGTGAAATAATAGAAAGAGTTTCTATTTAGATTTTCACATTCGGACTCGAATCGAATGATTACATCATATGACAGAGACTAGGGTTTGACGAGTTCACCTTAACCCTAATCTGATCGGGGCTCAAGATAGAAGAACTTAATCACACAGGTAGCTGCACCAAGAGGTTCGCATTCAGCTCTGATGGGTTGCCACCATATACTGCTAGGTGTCACTGGTGGATTTTGGGAGCAATTAGAATGATTTAGATGATCGATCATTCTAGCTGTTCGAATCAGAAGAGTTCTGATCCATCGAAAGGAGTTTCGATGATGTCGATGATAGAGATCATGACATATCCCATTACCATACAGAACTGAACCTAACTGGGTCACACAAACAAGGGTTTGAATCTGGTGATCATCAATTGAACTGATCCAGTTCAATTGATCTGAATGAGATTCAATTAGGTTCAAGGAAATCGTGCTAGCACTCGATTGAACCTAACGTTCTTCTTTTACTATCATAAATAAGTTGTCCTGACTGAGCCAAAGGAGTTTGTGCTCAATCAGAGGCCTTCATATGGTCTGACTGGAGGTTGTCCAAGTCAGAAAAGGTTGTCTTATTTTGTAAGACATTACCTGCCATTTTTGGTCACCTGCCATTTCTTGTTCTTTGACTTTGGTCAAAAGTCTACCTTTGACTGGTCAAATGTTGACCATTGACCACTTTGACTTTTGACCACATGTCATGCACCTATTGGAGAGCTGGTGGGGGCCTGTCCCCCTGCCAGAACCTGGCAAGGAGAGAGGGCGCACGCCAAGGGTGGCGTGAGCCCTAAGTAGGAGGCGCCTAGGAGTCCTTGTTGGACAAGGACTCCACCTCCCTTTTGGATTCCAATTAGAGTTCTTACTAAGAATCCAAGTTTGACTGGTCTTAGGCACCCTCTAAGGAGGAATCCAGGGGACTCTATTCCCACCAATCAGATTTAGATCTGATTTCACAAAGGGTTGTGATTGGTTGGGAAGAAGAGGAGTTGGATCACAAGAGGTCTATAAATAAGACCCTGCGCCCAACCTCAAATTAATGAGATTATTAATCAGAATTCCCCATGCCCCAAGGCTGCCTCTCCCCTCCTTCTCCATGCCAAACCACTCTTCTCCCCTTGCTCTCCACGTCCAAAAGGAGTTTTGGATTTTGGTTGGTGCGATTCAGATCAAAGAAAGGCGATCAAAAGCTAGAAGGCTGCGCTGCTGCAAAAGGACGACTGCTGATCTTCAAAAGGAGTTTTGAAGATCCTCCAGATCAGATCCAGATCTAATTTTTGGAGGTGTGATAGAGAAGAAGAGGATCTCCAGATCCAACCCTGAGTGGATACCGGTAGAGGCCAGGCGCTTGCGTGGCTAAGATCCAGAACCTTCCGCTGCATACAGGATCATCTCAACGGGTAATAGGATTACCCAAATCAGGTAAATTAAATTTGATTTAATTTATCTTATTTTATTTTATTTATTAAAATAATAAGAATTCAGATCTAAAATATATCAAGATCTGATTAGATCAAGAAAAAAATTTTTGAAATATATCTCTTGATCTAATCAGATCTGAACGAACCTGGACCGGGAAATCAGGATTTCCCTTCAACTGGTATCAGAGCCATGGTTCTAAAATTATTTAGATCTGATTTTAAATTTTATTTTAATTAGAAAATAAAGTGATTTTAGATGTCACATGAGATGTTATCAGATTTAAAATCAGAAAAAAAATAAAAAAAATTAAAATTAAATGATTTGGATCTAAGATTACATGAAGATATGCATGACTAGTTCTAGAATAGAATAGTTCTATAGAATAGTTCTTGCATGTTTTTGATTTAATCTGATTAAATCATATTTTAGATCTTCTTATTTACTATTTTTCTGATATTATAAGTGTTATAATAACATCTAAAAAATAGCAAATAAAAATTATTTAATTTTAAATATCATATGAGATATGATTAGATGCATGTCTAGACTAGTTGTAGAATAGTTCTACATAATTGTCTAGATTAGAATTTATTTTGATTAGATCAATTTAAATCTAATTTTTTAGATTATTATGAGATAATTTAGATCTGAAAATATGCATGATTTGATACATGAGATGTATGCAAAATATGCCATGATTAGATCTAATTTGTATATGAGATATATGATATAGATCTAAAACTGTTTTGTAGTATTACATGTTCCTGATTAAGGCGTTCCTCTTGGCCGTCCGGTCATAAGAACGAAGAAGGGTTTAAAGGCCCTCTCTTCCCATTCGATGGGGTGTTCTTATGATGTGTAGGGGTGCTGCGTGTTCGTCCTTAATCAGAAACCCAAAACTTACTTTCTGCAAAACCCTAGATCCTGAAACCCTAGGATTTATTGTGCATATTTTGTTTATGAACCCTACTTAATTAAGAATTAAGTTTATGGAATATTAATTAGGTCTAAAATTGAGAATTTCAGATCTAAGACATATTCATAATACTGGGTTCGGGCTTGGGTAGCTCAATTAGGTCTAAGCGGTTGATCAAACCGAATCAAGAGTTGGTTAGATGGGATCAACAATGCTTAAATTGACCAGCCTAATAGGATTAAGTCTGGGTCAAGATCGAGTCACGATCAAGCAAGACCTAATTAGGCTCAGAGGTTAGAGTCTGGATTGTAGGCTAACCCAATTGGTTCTGGACTCAACAATTTGGTGTCTAAGGTAAGTTTGGCACATAGACGACCGACTGGTTTTTAATTGGAAGCTACTCGACCTGAATGCGTTCTTGTATGCGAGTTAATGGCATATTCCTTCCACCGGTCTCACTTACCTGGCCATATCTGTTGACACAGTTCTGATCTGAGGTGGTCAATAATCCGAGCTAACCCATGCCACTAGGTTAGTCATAATTGTTATGACTAAGCCAAGTCTAGTTTAATGAGACCTGAATCAATTCTCCCTAAGAAAAGATTAAGTCTGAGGTCTTCCACCATTGTAGATGTGCGGGCCCTTCCCGGGGTTGATTGTTCTCGGCTGGATACAGTGGCTCAGTTGCACCGGGAAGATGCAACCATGTCTATTAGGCATTGGATGCTATGGGCTGGAGGATGAGTTGGGCTCAATATTTCGGATACGGTGAGAGACTCAATTAGGAACCCAGTCTATGCAAATGGTGGGTCTGACTTAACTAAGGAGTGGATCAATATTCGGATACGGTGAGATTCATGAATTAGAGACCAAGTTTGGGTGCACCATGATTAGAGAATCATTGAACAAGAGTTGTTCACTCATTGGCTAACCCATCACCAATAACTGTTAGGTGAGGTGATGAGTCAGTTGGTGAGACCGCACCACCCACTAGAAATCATTAATCGTGGAGATTTTCGCATCTCTACAGAGGGAGTGTAGGGATCCGAGAAAATAGTGGGAGCTAATTTGTTTAAAAATAAAATCCCTAAACAAATTGGTCAAGTCAAAATTACAGTATCTAACTAGAATCTTTGACTCTCTACAGGAAAAATGTCTGCGTCCAACCCATTGGCACGTATCCTAGACACACATAGACTGACTGGACCCAATTATAAAGATTGGCTCAGGAACTACAAAATTAGTTTTGGGTTTCAGAGAAGTTAACACATGTTTTGGACCAGGACCCTCCCACCTTACCAGCTCGTCCATCCACTGAACAGAGAGCGTCTCTGGAAAAATGGATTAGACGAAGATAATAAGGCCAGATATTACATGTTGGGCTCGATGTCTGATGAGCTCCAGCGCCAACATGAAGATATCGGGACTGCTCGCCAAATGTTGGCTCACCTGCAGGAGATGTTTGGTGAACAGAGTCGCGCAGCCAAATATCAAGTCACGAAATGACTTTTTAAGGCTAAGATGCGTGATGGGCAGTCAGTCCAAGATCACTGTCTGACAATGATCAAGGACATGGAAGAGCTTGAGAAGCTCGGTGTGAAGTTGGACTTGGACTTGCAGAATGATATTATTCTGCAATCCTTGACTGATGCATATGGGCAATTCATCATGAATTACCACATGCATAAACTTCAAAATTCCTTGGCCGAATTAATGAATATGCTGGTTACCGCTGAGCTTTCTATGAAAGGTTCTAAAGGCTCAGTTCTTGCTATGGAACGGACTTCTTCCAAAAGAAAGTCTTATGGAAAGAAAAAGAAGTCTGTGAAAAAGCAAAAGGTGGAAGGATCAAAGAAGAAGAAGGCAGAAGCCGAAGAAGAAGGCCGATGGCAAAGGAAAGTGTTTCCATTGCAACAGCGACGGCCATTGGAAGCGGAACTGCCCTACTTACCTGGCCACCCTGAAGAACAAGAAGGAAGGTCCTTCTGGAGGTATGCTCGTTATTGAGTCTAACCTTACGGTTTCTTCTGCATCCAGTTGGGTGCTTGACTCTGGTTCTAGTGCTCATCTGTGCACTTCTATGCAGGGTCTTGAGGATAGCAGGAGGCTGAGGGATGGAGACATGATCCTACGCATCGGTAATGGAGCAAGAGTTGCTGCAGTAGCCGTGGGAACATACCCTCTTCGATTACCATCTGGTTTAGACTTAGTTTTAAAAGACTGTTATTATGTGCCTGCAGCTAGCAGGAATTTGATTTCTGTTTCATGCTTAGCACAAGAAGGTTATGTGATCACCTTCTTTAAGGACCATTGTAACATTCTTTATGAAAGAAATAAAATTGCAAATGGTTTCCTTATTAATGGTCTTTATCAGTTGCATATTGATGTACCTATTCTAACTATCGAGCAAAACGTGAATGCCAAACGACCTAGGGATAGTCCAAACGACAGATATCTATGGCACCTGAGATTAGGTCATATAGCAGAAGATAGGATTCAACAAATTGGAGAAAAATGGGCTATTGAGTCCATTGACTTTTCGAGTCATATCCAACTTGTGAATCTTGTCTTCAAGGCAAAATGACTAAACTCCCTTTTGTTGGACATGGGGAGAGGGCCACAGATCTCCTTGCCCTAGTACATACTGATGTGTGCGGCCCATTTGATGTGCCGGCTAGAGGCAATTTTGTCTACTTCATTACCTTTACCGATGATCTGTCTAGGTATGGGTATGTGTATCTTATGAGACACAAGTCTGAAGCCTTTTGAAAAGTTCAAAGAATTCAGACATGAAGTAGAAAAACAAACTGGAAAAACCCATTAAGGTTCTTCGATCAGATCGAGGAGGTGAATACCTTAGCCGGGAATTCCTAGACTATCTTAAGGAAAAATGGCATAGTCTCTCAATGGACTCCACCAGGAACACCTCAACTCAACGGGGTTTCAGAACGGAGAAATCGGACTCTATTGGATATGGTTCGATCCATGATGAGCTTCACAGACCTCCCTGATTTTCTTTGGGGACATTCATTATTAACTTCAATCTATTTACTGAATAGGGTTCCCTCTAAAACCGTTCCTACCACACCGTATGAGATATGGCACGGTAAGAAACCAAGTCTGAGTCATCTCAGAATTTGGGGTTGTCCGGCTCATGTCAAAAGACAACAAGCGGACAAGTTAGAGTTTAGGTCCTTTAGAGCTCGATTCATAGGATATCCTAAAGAGTCATTAGGATACTATTTCTACATTCCAGAAGACCACAATGTGATTGTGAGTCGACATGCCATATTTCTTGAAAAATAGTTTATTCAAGATAGCGGCATTGGAAAGCAGATTAAGCTTGATGAGAAAGTCTCACAAGTAGAACGAGCTAAGGACCAAGTGGAACCAAATCAGGTTGAGCCAATAAGAACACTACCTCCTCCACCTCGTAGATCGGAAAGAGTTTTCCATCCCCCTGAAAGATACTTAGGTATTATTTCAGAGGACGTAGAGGAAATGTTCCTCATAGGTAATGGTGCTCATGGTGATGATCCCAAAACCTACAACGAGGCGATATCAGATATCGACTCCGAGAAATGGCTTAGAGGCAATGAAGTCAGAAATTGACTCGATGCACTCAAACCAAGTCTGGACCTTGGTAGATCCACCAGAAGGTATAGTACCTATTGGGTGTAAATGGATCTTCAAGAGAAAGATTGGTGCAGATGGGAATGTGGAGACATTCAAGGCTAGACTGGTGGCAAAAGGTTATAGTCAACGTGAAGGCATTGACTATCAGGATACCTTTTCCCCAGTAGCTATGCTAAAATCCATCCGCACATTGCTTGCCTGTTGCAGCCTATTTCGATTATGAAATATGGCAAATGGACGTGAAAACGGCATTCCTTAAATGGATATCTTGAGGAAGATATCTATATGGAACAGCCGCTAGGTTTCACATCCAGTGATACTGATCACAAGGTTTGCAAGCTGCAAAGGTCCATATATGGACTTAAGCAAGCATCTCGGAGCTGGAACACTCGTTTCAATGATGTGATCAAAAAGTTTGGTTTCATCAAAAATGAAGAGGAACCATGTGTTTTCAAAAAGGGTCAGTGGGAGCGCTGTTGTCTTCCTCGTATTGTACGTGGATGACATCCTCCTTATTGGGAATGATATTCCCATGTTGACATCAGTCAAAATGTGGTTGTCCAAGGAATTCTCCATGAAAGACCTAGGTGAAGCATCCTTTATTCTAGGAATTAAGGTCTATAGGGATAGACCGAATAGGATGCTAGGACTTTCACAGAAGATGTACATAGAGGAAGTACTAAAGAGGTTTAGTATGGAAAACTCTAAGAGGGGATTAATACCCTTCAGACATGGTATTCATCTTTCCAAGAAGATGTGCCCCTAGCACACCTGAGGAAATAGAATGCATGAGCAAGATCCCTTATGCTTCTGCAATAGGGAGCCTCATGTATGCCATGCTATGTACACGACCTGATATAGCCCATGCTGTGAGTGTCACAAGCAGATATCAGTCAAATCCAGGTGAAGAACACTGGACTTCTGTGAAATGTATCCTTAAGTACTTGAGAAGAACTAAGGATATGATGTTGGTCTTTGGTAATGGAGAACTCCAAGTTCAGGGATACACAGACTCGGATTTTCATGTCCGATATAGATGATCGAAAGTCGACATCTGGAAGTCTGTTTGTGTGCAATGGTGGTGCTGTCAGCTGGAAGAGTTCCAAGCAAACTGTGATAGCAGATTCCACCATGGAAGCAGAATATATCGCTGCATCAGAGGCTGCGAAGGAAGCATTCTGGTACAAGAAGTTTGCTGCAGAAATTGGAGTAATGCCATCAGATGCCATTCCTCTTATACTGCGACAACAATGGCGCCATAGCCCTTGCTAAGGAGCCGAGGTCTCACCAGAAATCCAAGCACATTGAGCGGCGATACCACCTCATCCGCGATTACCTTCGAGAAAGGTTACGTTCGAGGTCAAGAGAGTCAACTCCACAGATAATGTGGCAGACCCACTTACAAAGCCGTTGGGCCAGCAGAAGATCGAAGCCCACCTTGAGAAGATGGGACTTAGACTTGTAGCCAATTGGCTTTAGGACAAGTGGGAGATTGTTAGATATATGTGCCCTAGAAGCCAGAATTGGCTGACACTTGTAATACACTTCTAGGGGCAAAATTATAATTTTGACTATAATTCAATAAAATGGGTTATTTTCTATCACATATGTGTATTTAGTGTCTGTGATACATCCTTTGAGTTAATGGTAATGATAATTCATATTTTCAAGAGTTGAAAATTTAAGACATGAATAATCATTATTAACTCATAAAATGCTCCCGACCATAGGATCATCACGAGGATGGTGATTGATCCGGAAGGTTGGTGTACAATCGCTTCTCTTTAGTAGATGAGTCTTGAGTCTACGGTGTGGAGACACCGGAGCGAGAGTACAGGTACTCGTTAGAGAACGAGGGCACTGAGCGTGACCACCTCGAGTAGTCATTAGGAAGTCTACCTTCTCGTCAATGACTGACTCGATGCTGCAGTAGTGTGTCTGGTTCTTTGACCTGAGATGCATCGGCAGTTCACCTTGAGGGTGTTATAGTTTGACTACACCATTACTCGGTCTCCTAGCCATATGGAACCCTGAGGTGTATGTTGGCTATAGCATGTTCATTGTAGGAACTGGATTGCATCAAGATGGGAATCTATCTACCTCGGTGGTAGAGGAGCAGCCCTATGATGATCATGAGAATCAAGTCCAGAAGCCCATGGCCATGGCAGAGTGAAATAATAGAAAGAGTTTCTATTTAGATTTTCACATTCGGACTCGAATCGAATGATTACATCATATGACAGAGACTAGGGTTTGACGAGTTCACCTTAACCCTAATCTGATCGGGGCTCAAGATAGAAGAACTTAATCACACAGGTAGCTGCACCAAGAGGTTCGCATTCAGCTCTGATGGGTTGCCACCATATACTGCTAGGTGTCACTGGTGGATTTTGGGAGCAATTAGAATGATTTAGATGATCGATCATTCTAGCTGTTCGAATCAGAAGAGTTCTGATCCATCGAAAGGAGTTTCGATGATGTCGATGATAGAGATCATGACATATCCCATTACCATACAGAACTGAACCTAACTGGGTCACACAAACAAGGGTTTGAATCTGGTGATCATCAATTGAACTGATCCAGTTCAATTGATCTGAATGAGATTCAATTAGGTTCAAGGAAATCGTGCTAGCACTCGATTGAACCTAACGTTCTTCTTTTACTATCATAAATAAGTTGTCCTGACTGAGCCAAAGGAGTTTGTGCTCAATCAGAGGCCTTCATATGGTCTGACTGGAGGTTGTCCAAGTCAGAAAAGGTTGTCTTATTTTGTAAGACATTACCTGCCATTTTTGGTCACCTGCCATTTCTTGTTCTTTGACTTTGGTCAAAAGTCTACCTTTGACTGGTCAAATGTTGACCATTGACCTTTGACCACTTTTGACCACACATGTCATGCACCTATTGGAGAGCTGGTGGGGGCCTGTCCCCCTGCCAGAACCTGGCAAGGAGAGAGGGCGCACGCCACCCTTGGCGTGAGCCCAAGTAGGAGGCGCCTAGGAGTCCTTGTTGGACAAGGACTCCACCTCCCTTTTGGATTCCAATTAGAGTTCTTCTAAGAATCCAGTTTGACTGGTCTTAGGCGCCCTCTAAGGAGGAATCCAGGGGACTCTATTCCCACCAATCAGATTTAGATCTGATTTCACAAAGGGATTGTGATTGGTTGGGAAGAAGAGGAGTTGGATCACAAGTTAGTCTATAAATAAGACCCTGTGCCCAACTCAAATTACATGAGATTATGTAATCAGAATTCCCCATGCCCCTAGGCTGCCTCTCCCCTCCTTCTCCATGCCAAACCACCTTCTTCCCTTGCTCTCCACGTCCAAAAGGAGTTTTGGATTTTTGTTGGTGCGATTCAAGCAAGAGAAAGGCGATCAAAAGCTAGAAGGCTGCGCTGCTGCAAAGGACGACTGCTGATCTTCAAAAGGAGTTTTGAAGATTTTTCAGATCAGATCTAGATCTGATTTTTGGAGGCATGATAGAGAAGAAAAGGATCTCCAGATCCAGCCCAAGTGGATACTGGTAGAGGCCAGGCGCTTGCATGGCTAGATCCAGAATCTTCCGCTGCATACGGGATCATCAACGAATAATTGGATTACCCAAATTAGGTAAATTAAATTTGATTTAATTTATATTTATTTTATTTTATTTATTAAAATAATAAGAATTAGATCTGAAATATTTCAGATCTGATACAGATCAAAGAGAAAAATTTTTGAAATATATCTCTTAATCTGAGCAGATCTGAACGAACTTGGACCGAGAAATCAGGATTTTTCTTTAATTTTATACTAATTTTTATTAGAATTTAAATAATTTAGCATTTTATGGAGAAATATCAAATTTAATTTTATTTGTATATTCAATAATTCAAAAACATTCATATCCAATTATATATCTTTTAATTTTAGTTTATCAATTGCAAGATTGATATCAGGAGGCTTAAAATATCATGCTGAAATTCAAGTTAAAGCCATTTCAACCATAGCATGATATGGAGAGGAGGGTATTTGGATTTTAAGATCAACACATTCAAATCATGATATAAATTCATTTCAAGCGTCAAAATTATTTAATTATACATAAAAAAATTTCAAGCAAGAAATTTTATATGCATGCATATTAATCAAAGGATTCATTTAATCGAAGGAGTTTAATAATCATTGATAGTATGATGAGAGAAAAGTTTAGATTATATCAATCATCATCATCCATCATCTTTGACATCTATTGGGGGTAAACCCCGCTCCCGACTAAGTTCGGCCTGATGTTTAGCCAAATGCAGCTTGTAATCATAGAAGAGCTTCAATCACAACTTCTCCATCAGCCAAATTTCTTCAGTCAAATTTCTCCATCACAGGCAGACTCCTTTCAACCAACCTTCCCCCATCGCAAGTCTTCCAAACCTTTCCTTCAATGGACTCCTCCATCAGTCAGACTCCTTTCGGACTTCATCCTCAATCGGACTTCTCCATCAGTCGAACTTCTTCCGAATCCTTCCAGCAGACCTCCTTTCAACATTCCTCCAACCGACCTTCCCCGATCATAAGTCTTCCAAACTCCTCCTTCAGTCAGACTCCTTTCGGACTTAACCCTCAATCGAATTTCTCCATCAGTCAAATTTCTTTCGAATCCTTCTAACAAACCTCCTTCTAAATTTCTCCAGCAGACTTTCTTTAGAATTTCTTCAGTGGACTTTCAAACCTCTTCCGATCGAACTCCATGTAGTCGCCTGGAAGGGCCTCCATGCCTATGAGGATCTAGCAATCTGCATAGCATGAACCCACTTACACACAGACAACCCTGAAGGAGTTCGAACCCCTCAAAAATTGATGAAACTTGAAGCTCTTCACTGCCAGTGCCTATCTCCTCTGAACTTTAATAATTAAATCTCAACGGACTGGCACGTCGTGACAATAGACACTACTCTCTATAACAAACTTCACATAGCTCCGAATGGCTCACTACTAGATAGTTATGGTTGTCACCATCAGTTTGTTACAGGCTCCGTCTATAAAAAGGATCCTCTAGATATGTTTTTTCTAACTCTCATTCTTTTTCTTAAAATTCTGCTACTGTCTTTATTGAGCATTCCATTTCTATTGGCTAGAAGAGCTAACTTGACCGTCGGAGGGTCCTGTCGAAGCCACCCCTCCTCTAGTTTGGACTTCTTTTGTAGGTCCCGATGGTGACCTCGGCTTCTCCTGCTCCAGTCTCGATTCTGGTGACAACCAGATTCTACACCAATAGAATGGACGCTAGAGGAAGGGCCCCTGAGCCCTTATTATAAAAGGAGTGCTTAGTCGATTCTGTGAGCTTTCTCCTTCAAGAGTCATCTCCATTCCCTCCCTCGACCTCAAAATGCTTCCAAAGAAGATGACCACTCAAAGATACACCACCTCTATCGCTAGATCTAAGCCAAATCTGCCTACTTCACAAGCACCACAACCTCCTCTATTGGCAATAATGATAGATCTAGAGTAGTTCAACCTGCTGACCAGCAAGTTAGAGGCCTCACCAAAGTAGTTGATGCGTACTAATCTATAGCTATGGCAAGTGCACCAGTCGATCAAGTAATAAAGTAAATGAGTAGAGTATCGTCCCTAGAGGATTGAAAAATAAGTACTGAAAAGCTCTTTCCTATGCTTTATTTAGACGATCGATTTATGAGAATAAGAAATTAAAAATAAAATAAAGAAATAATTAAAAATTTTAAGAAAATAGAGAGAGTGTAATTATTCGGGTTTTAAACTTAAGAGCAATGTGTTACTAAGGCAATCGAATTCACCAACTCAGTCAATACAATATTTAGGTTATTAGATTAATTTTATTTCATGTGACGGTGGAGTCTCCTAATTTATTCACTACCCTTTGGTCCAGGTGTAGCAAAACTATCAATATTTATTAATTACCCTTTGGTCTAGGTGTAATTTAAATAAATATTAATACATTAAATTTTGTGAAACCCTCTAATTAAAATTTGCTGTGTCCAAAGTGCACTAAAATTTTCACATACATATGAATTCTAATTTGATTCATAATACAAGGTATATAATCAAGAAGCAATAACATAGATATACTTGGTCCATAACATCTATGTTCATCAGGTCAATTAGAAGATGGTCAGTAATCTAAAAGCATTAAGATTAGATTTATATACTCCTCATGAATAAAATTTAAAATTAAAAATAAATCATATTGAATATTGCATTAAAAGAGTAGCTACACCTTAGCCTTAGTAAAAGAAAATTTAGTTCACGATAATAGTTCAAAAACAGCAAATAAAATAAAAAGCATAAAAAAATTAGACTATTTGATTGCTGAAATTGATTGTCGGTCACTCTTAGTGTGGAGAAGTTGGTGAAAAAGAAAAGAAGCTCCTTGATCAATGTTCTAATTGTCGGAAGAAGAAAAGAAAAAAAAATAAAGGCCCTTTCTTTTCTCTCAAAAATCTCTCTTCTCTTTCTGCCTCTCTCCTCTCTTTCTCTTCTTTTTCTTTTTTTTTACTATCTCCCCTCTTTTTTTTTCTTTAGCAGCAGACCTTTTTATAGGCTGAGGTGCAGATTTTCCACCAAAATCCTATTGAAAATTAGGTTTAAAACTCTCAAAACAACTCAGAAAGAATCCTGGATCAATTCTAACCATTGGATGTTGATCAAACGGTCCAAAAATCACTCAAAAATCATCTTAAAATCCCAAATTAAGTCGGAATTCATTTGGACCATCGGATCAGTCTTAAAGATTGAATCTTAATCGTCAGATCGTGCATAGGAAAGCTTCTAATTTTTGGTTTAAAGTCGGGATGAATCTCAACCGTTGGATCTCGATCGGGAGCTGCGGATGCCATTCGTCAGCACAAGCATTTCGGCCGTCCGATCAAATCCTAGTGAAAGGCGCCCATTGGATTAGACAAAATTTCTAAATTACCCTCTATAGACCATGCACGAGCTTGGTGTTGCATGGACCGCCGCATTCTTTAGCCAATTGAAGCACGCTTCTTCATGTGAAATTTTCGAAATGCCCTCCAAACGGTCCATCGTGTGCCGCAAAAAATGCTGACATCAGCATTGCATCGGTAGGTTAGTCTGCTGGGTGTGGTCGGACTGAGTGATTTGCTGAGCTAATTTTTCTGAATCGATTTGAACCGGACCGGCTCTCTCTTTTTTTCTTTTCTTCTTTTTTTTGAAATTCAATTTCAGGCTCGTTTGAAGTCCGTTTTGCTTGAAATTTATTTCATCTGAACTAGAAAAATAAGATCTTCATATTAGTGGCCTTCTTTCCTATATAAGATTAATAAAAGTATCAATTTTTTAAAAAATAAATTAATTTATTTTATAATTTAATATTTTTATTAGTATATTTTTACCACTTTCAGTAGTGCAGACCATGTAGCAGCAACAACCACCAACATCAGTTCTATTGGAGAAAGCTTCATCAAAATATCAAGATCCGGTGCTGGAACGGCCCACCTGGGCTAGTCATCAAGCAACCCCCAAAAAGGGGAAGTGAAGGGTAGAGAGTCCTTGTTTAGATCATGACTCATCAGGCGACCCCCAAAAGATCCCTACTACTGTTCAGCTAGAGAACCCTTGAGATTCATGATCGAGAAGATCTCGATCAGAAACTTCAAGAAATAAATCGGCAAATTGAGGAGCTCCGCCATGCTGCTCTTGCTCAAATCGACGATATCTGCACTGAACCCCCTTTCTCTCTTTAAATAATGTAGGGGCCCATCCCGTCGAACTTCATGCTTTCCTTGTTTGAAAGCTATGATGGGATCTCAAACCCAATGGACCATCTCGTGGCCTTCCAAACCATGATGCTACTCTATGGCGTACCAGATGTCATTCTATGTCGAGCTTTTTTCTTCTCTGAAGGAAGCAGTAAGGAATTGGTACTCGAGCCTTAAGCCAAGTATGATTTGCTTTTTTGATCAAATGAGTCATCAGTTTGTAGCTCATTTCATCAGTAGCCGACGTACAAGGTGAGGTTCGGACTCCCTCATCAACATCAACATCATGGTCGGGGGAGTTTGGTAAGAAAAGATATATAGGAGCTATATAATGTCAACATTAAAATCTTGAAAACTTACAATATGCAATATCGTTAGCCACTTCTTAATAAAGAATTCTTATTTTAACATTTCTATCTTTCGTGAACTATAACAGGAAAAGATTAAGCTGGACTTCTTTCTTAAGCCAGATAGAGGGCTTCTGGAACTGGAGATAAGATCTCCTTCAACCTCGGTCGGAAATAAAATCTCTCCAGAGATTCAACTTCAATAGAAGATAAGATCTCCTTTAACCTCGACTGGAGATAAGATCTCTTCTGAGCTTCAACCTCGGCTAGAGATAAGATCTCCCCCGAGCTTCAACTTTAATAGGAGATAAGATCTTCTTCAACCTTGGCTAGAGATAAGATCTCCTCCGAGCTTCAACTTCAATAGCAGATAAGATCTCCTTCAACCTCAACAGGAGATAAGATCTCTTTCAATCTTGGCTAGAGATAAGATCTCCCTTGAGCTTCAACATCAATAGGAAATAAGATCTTCTTCAACCTCGGCTGGAGATAAGATCTCCCTTAAGCTTTAACTTCAATAGGAGATAAGATCTCCTTCAAACTCGACTGGAGATAAGATCTCTCCCGAGCTTCAACCTCAATAGGAGATAAGATCTTCTTCAACCTCGGCTGGAGATAAGATCTTCTTCGAGTTTCAATTTCAATAGGAGATAAGATCTTCTTCAACTTCAACAGGAGATAAGATCTCCTTCAACCTCGGCTGGAGATAAGATCTCCCCCAAGCTTCAACCTCAATAGGAGATAAGATCTTCTTCAATCTCGATTGGAGATAAGATCTCCCCCGAGCTTCAACTTCAATAGAAGATAAGATCTTCTTCAACCTCAATAGAAGATAAGATCTCCTTCAATCTTGGCTGGAGAAAAGATCTCCTCCGAGCTTCAACTTCAATAGAAGATAAGATCTTCTTCAACCTTGGCTGAGTCAATTTCAATAAAAGATAAGATCTTCTTCAACCTCAATAGGAGATAAGATCTTCTTCAACCTCGGCTGGAGATAAGATCTCTCCCGAACTTCAACATCAATGGAAGATAAGATCTTCTTCAACCTCGGCTGGAGATAAGATCTCCTCCGAGCTTCAACTTCAATAGGAGATAAGATCTCCTTCAACCTCAATATAAGATAAGATCTCCTTCAACCTCGATTGAAGATAAGATCTTTTCCGAGCTTTAACTTTAATAGAAGATAAGATCTCCTTCAACCTCAATAGAAGATAAGATGGAGATAAGATCTCCTTCAACCTCGGCTGGAGATAAGATCTCCCTCGAGCTTCAACCTCAATGGGTGCAGAGTCCAGAAAAGAACTTCGATAGTCATCTTTTTTATACTCCCTTTCTTCGAATTTCGAACTTGAAAGTAGAAAGACTATTATTGGGGGTAAACCCTGCTCCCACCAAAGTTCAGCCTGATATTCAACCTAATAAAGTTTGTAATCGCAAAAGAGTTTCAATTGCAACTTCTCCATCAGCCAAATTTCTTCAGCCAGACTTCTTCATCACAGGCAGACTCCTTTCAGCTAACCTTCCCCAATCGTAAGTCTTCCAAACTTCTTCTTTAGTTGGACTCCTCCATCAATCAAACTCTTTCTGGACTTCACCATCAATCAAACTTCTCCGTCAGTCGAACTCCTTCCAAATCCTTCCAGCAGACCTTCTTTCGACATTCCTCCAACCGACCTTCTCCGATCGTAAGTCTTCTAAACTTGTCCCTTAGTCGGACTCCTCCATCAGTCAAACTCCTTCCCCAATCGGACTTGTCCATCAGTCAAATTCTTTCTGAATCCTTCCAGTAGATCTCCTTCTGAATTCCTCTAGCAGACTTTCTTTAGGATTTCAACAGTGGACTTCCAAACCCCTTCCAACCAAACTCAATATAGTCATCTAGGAGGGCCTCCCTACCTACGTGGATCCAGCAATCTACACAGCATGAACCCACTTACATACAGACGACCTTGAAGGAGTCCAAACCCCTTTGAAATTGATGAAACTTGAAGCTCTCCGCTGCCAGCGCCTACCTTCTTCAAACTTCAATAGTTAAATTCCAACGGATTGGCACATCGCGACAACAGACACTACTCTTAGTAACAAACTTTATGTGGCCCCGAACGACCAACTACTAGATAGTTATGGCTGCCATCATCAGTTTGTTACAGACTTCATCTATAAAAGGGACCCTCTAGATACGTTTTTCCTAAGCTGTCATTCTCCTTCTCAAAACTTTGGTACTTTCTCTGCTGTGCATTCCATTTTTGTTGGCCGAAAGAGCTAACCTAACCATCGGAGGGTCCTACCGGAGCCACTCCTTCGGTTTGGACTTCTTTTGCAAGTCTCGATGGTGACCTCAGCTTCTTCAGCTCCAACCTCGATTTCGATAATAACCAGATTTCGCACC
This sequence comes from Cocos nucifera, assembly GCA_006176705.1. Taxonomy (NCBI): domain Eukaryota; kingdom Viridiplantae; phylum Streptophyta; class Magnoliopsida; order Arecales; family Arecaceae; genus Cocos; species Cocos nucifera. The sequence continues at coordinate 408,650 of QRFJ01000345.1, read as the reverse complement.
AACAACATCCAAGGCATCCAAGTAAGGATATTTTTCTCTTTCAAACTTATTGGATCCTTAGCAAACCTATAAGATTACTTCAAAACTTTTGATACCCAAGCCATCTTGGATCTATAGGAGTTAGTATTTAAGGTTCTTTTTGGAACCCAAATTTGTTTAATAGAAGTTTGGCCAGTTCTTTTAAAATTACACTCTAAAATTTTGTGATCAATTTGATTACACTTAAAACATTTAATAGTATGATCTTTCATTGGAGGTTTTATGAAAATATTTTTAGTATTTACTATTTTCTTAAAATATTAAAATTGATTTCTACTTTATTGAAAATAGCCTTATTGATTTTTGCCATAGATTGAAGATTTTGAAAGTTAATTGTAAAACTTTCAGCTATAGGTTTCAAAATCTCAACTTCTCTTCTTAATTTCTTATTTTCTTTCAAAAGTTCTTTCATTTCTTTTAGAAGATTTTCATTTTCTTCTAGGAAGAATTTCAAATTTTTATATTTCTTTTTCAGCTCAATATTTTTATTAACTAAGGATTTTCTAGATTTTACTATATTCTTCTTTTTCTTAGTTAGAGTTTCAATTTGTTCTAAGAAATCTTCCTTTTCTTTGGCCATAAATTTCATATTTTTTGATAGATCTTCTTTTTCACTAAAAATTTTATTTTTCTCTTCGACCAAAGATAAATTAGATTTTCTAAGCTCTTTATTTTGAAGCCTTATCTTTTTATGTTCATCCATTAGATTATTGAAGACTTCATATAATTCTTCAAAAGTAAAATCAAAAGAGTTATTAATATTTACCTCATTATCATTGGCCAAGAGGTAAGAATTTATAGCACTTTCTTTCTCTTTCTCATTTAGCTTTCTTTTTATTTACTCTTCCTTATTTATTGCTTTCTTTCTTCTTTGTTTCTTCTTTTTTTTCTTCTTTTTATCCTCATGAACCATGAGGCATATGTTGGGATGAGCTTGCTTATCCTCTTGGAAGCTTAGTTCTTCTTTTTGATTTGCTCTCCCAAAGTCATTTTCAATTTCTTTCATATTTGATTTGCTGAAGCACATAAAAAAATTGCATTAAACCCATTAATATCTAAGAAGCAATAAAGTATATTCATGGCCTTAGCATTAAGTTGGGCCATTTTCTTATGATGCTCTTTTAATGCTTTAGAGGTGTGTGAGCCATCAATTATAATCTTCCATAAATTATAATCATGTGATTGTATGAAAATTTTTATTCTAATTTTTAATGTATGTAATTTAATCCACATAATAGTGGAGGACAATCAATAAAATGACCTTCATTAAAAAAAGATTTCATTTGGATTTCCAAAATCTTTAGCTCTAGATGATTAGGTAAAAAATCACCAACAGAGCACTTGCTCTGATACCACTTATTGCCCAAGTATGGCTACCCAAGGGGAAGGATGAATTAGGTTCTTTTAAAATCTTGACCAAATTTAGCTTTAATGCAAATATATGCTTCTAATGAAATTAATTTAAGTGATTGTATTATGTATGATATATGCAATAATGGAATTGAAAATTGAGTGAAGTTATGTATGAATTAAACTAGTTTCAAGTAAGTAAGTAAAATGAACAAAATAAGGCACAACATAAATACAACAAATTTATAGTGATTCGATACAATCTTGCACCTACGTCTACTTTTCAAGCTTTTCTTAGGAGTTTCACTATAATCCCTAGATTATAGCATATTTGTTTTGACCTAGGATCACAAATCAACCCAGTTGGTTTTACCAGGCCCACCAACCACAATCCTATATTGATAGTTTTCTGGGTTCACTATCAATCTAGTTGGTTTTACGGGCTCACCAACTAAAACCTATACAATCCAATTTTGAGCTTGGATGAGCCTAATTCCTAAGTTTCTTTTTCCAAAGAAACTTATAAAGAAATAAAAATACAAGTATAAGAATTCAGCATAAAACAGAAAATAAAAATTAAAACTCTTTGAAGCTTGAAGTAGTTGCTATTGGATTGCTCAAATGATGCTTCAACTTCTCTTGAATAATGCTTGAGAGGATAAGGATGAAGTTGGAGATGATTTTTCTTTGAAAGCTCTCTATTCTATGCACTAATTCCTCTCTTTTCTCTCTTTCTAATTGGTATTCAGTAAACTTTGCTCAATCTAATGATTTTTTCTTTTTAAATCATTTTGTTACTTTCCTCATTGAGTATCTAGCCTTTTATATGCTTGAAAGTGACCAAAGAATGAGTTTTGGCCATTGGAGCCCTTGAAATAGCTATTGGGAGTTATTATAGATAAAAAAATTAAAGTTTTGAAAAACTAGCCATTACGGTCATTGGGTTAGCTCAGTTTTTAACTGGGTCAGCTCAGTTTTTTATTGGATCGGCTCAGTTTCTAACTGGATCGGCTTAGTATCAATAGATTTTAAAAATTAACTTTCTATATTTTTTGAGACTGAGCTGACCTAGTTTTTTACTGAGCCGACTCAGTACTGAGTCAGCTCAATTTATCACTGGGTCATCTAAGTTCTCAGCCTTCAATAATTCTGCATATATTTCTGCATAAGTGGCTTCTTGTCTTCAATTTTTGAGGGCTTCTTCCACCTTGATTTTTATGATCTTTTCCACCGTTAAGGCTTCCAAAAATTCTTGTGTGAGCTTTATTTGAGCATTTGAAATTATTCTTTCTTTAACTTTTTTTCTTTTAAGGAGATTTCTTCTATGGATAATTTTTTCATTTTAAGAACTTGAAAAGTTCTACATACATTCTTGAAATGCATGATTAGTATCATTTATACTCAACATTTTGGAATCATCAAAATCAATCTTAGGATTAACAAATTAGTAATTCAATGATGTACCTTTTTAATAGTCTGATCAGATATCAGTTGCCTTTAGGATTGTCTAACCTAAGTTTTAATTTAAGACTAAGTCGATATATACGAGCAAAGTTCAAGTTGGGGGATGTGATAAACACATTAAATATATTAATAAAAATATTAACTTATTATATAAATTTATCTTTATTCTTAAGAATTGATACTTTTATTTTATCTTTTGTAGAAAAAAGATCATGGATGGAAAGAGCTTAATTTATGGGTCACAATGAAATAAATTTGAAGTAAATTAAAGTTAAAATAAATCAAGAATTAATTTTTAAAAGAAAAAATAAAAAAAATAAAAATGGCTTAGCCGGCTTAAGCCGCCATGCAATATCAGCTGGCGCATCCAGACACACCCAGCCAGCAAGCCAAGCTAACCCAGCCCATGCGCTAGTGCAAGCCGCCCAGCTGACTCACTCCCACGCATTGCTGATGTCAGCGTGACATCAAAAACATTGCTGCTCATGGTAGACCCTTAAGCAAGGGTATTTTGATCATTTTGCTCACATGCCATGTGGTGATTAGTTCATATCTTCAGTGTAGCTAGTCTATAGTGATCCACGAGCATAGTAGAGTGTAATCGGATAGTAGCCATTCGTCCCACTCGAGATCCAACGGTCTACCATATTTCTCGATTTGATTCGAAGGCACCCAGCAAATGGGCATGATCCAACAGTTAGGAATCATGCCGATGAGGATCCAACAATGGGGAGGGTTCTCTGATTTATTTTAGGAGGTCAAGCACCATCCGATGGTCCAAATTCACTTGATCAAGTGACTTGATGGCTATGAATTGATCGGGGCCCTAATTAAGTTATATAAAGCTAATTTTGATGCAATCTAGCCCATTTGAACTCGATCTGATGGTAGAAAACTTTCACAAGTAGCAAAACTTGATCCTAACTTGATTTTCTTAATTTTTCTCTGATTCTAACTTGATTTCTTCCATGTTTCTCTCTATAAAAAGCCTCCTAAGCTTAAGCAACAAGCCAGAAGCTTCCCCTCTTGGGGAACCAACCCCTCCAAACCTCTCCAAGCCCTCCTAAGCCTCTGCAAAGCTCTTCCTTCACAAACAACAAGCTCTTTCTTCTTATTTCTCTCTCTCAAACCCTTCTTTCTATAACCTTTTTCGCTTTCTTTCTTCAACAAACTACCAAATCTTCTCTCCGGTGTCGGATTTCTACAACCAACTACTGTTCAGGTTCTTCAGCAAGGCTATAGGATGAAGATATCAACAAGAAGCTTTTCGATGTTCGGCTGATCTTCTTGTTATCAGAAGATCATTATGATCTTATATTGATGGTATTTTCTATTTTTTCATCTTTTGTATTTTTTTATTATGCAATAAAGATTGGTTTTCTTTATTATTCTTTTGTATCTTTAATTTCTTGCATGAGATTAATCTAGAATAGTTTATGACCCTTAGGACAAGCTGTAATCTATACGTACGGTTCGCACTCTTGGGATAGATTATATTTAAATTAATTCTTGATAATATATCTAAATTAATTTAGACTTATCTATAACTTTAAGGGATGGGCTGTGATCCAAGAATACAGGTTATGCTCTCTGAGATAGGTTATATCTTTATTGGTTAGGTATCAATTAAAGCATATTAAAAAAGAATACCAGCTATCAGCTAAGTGATCAATTAAAATCCTGAGAATCCATCTCCATACTTGCAACTTCTCTTTTAATTAATTTGCTATTTAATTTACTTTCTTAATTAATTTAAGTATTCTTTTAATTAATCTTAATCTTGCTTTTAATTTATTATTTAAATATAATTAACATGATCCCTATGGATTCAATCTTGATTCATCCTATCTATATAGTAGTGAGTTAGATTTTATTTTTTTATCACCTACGACAGCGATCATAGATACTTCCACTTAAAGTGCCCTGCTTTACCATACTTGAAGCACTTCTTGGACTCCTTTCTATCCCTCTACTCGTCCTTCTTCTTTTCTTTTCTTGGCCTCTTTGAAATCACGAGATCCTCTTGAAAGACCTCCCTTTTCTTCATCCATTTTCGCTACTCGTTGGACCTTAGCACCAATACGTTCTCCTTGTACACTAGTGTCTCCTTACCATACAGCAATGTCATTACTAATGGATCGAAGCTCCCAGATAGCGAACATAGCAGCAATAAACTCTTATCCTTCTCTTCGAGCTCCATCCGAATATTGAGCAAGTCCATGCTCATCCAGTCGAATCACTGAATATGTTCCACAACATCCTCACCCTCCTGCATCCGAAAGCTATACAGTTGCTTCTTCAGCACCAACTTGTTGCATATATTCTTTTCCATATACAATTGATGTAATCTCAATCATAAACCCTTGAGTGTCTTCTCCTCCAACATGTCATATAGCATCTCATCTATCAGACAAGCTCTAATCATGGCACATGCCCTTTTTTCCAAAGACTTCCACTCCTTATTTGTCATCTCCTCCAGCCTAACCTCCAAGGTCAAATCCAGCCTCATTTGAATCAGCAGATCCTCCATCCTAACCTTTCACATCATGAAACTATCATTTTCATCAAACTTCTAAAATCCTATCTTCAACCCATCGTTCTTCATGATCAAACCAAATCAAAAATAGCTAACAAATAGATTTGAAAAATTATCTTGACTAGGGATGGTGGACAGCAGCCCTTAGTGTAGAAACCAGATCTTGGATTTCAGAGTTAGATCATAAAACTTTTTCAAGATCAAACAATAGAAGACTAGAATTATTTTAAAATTAATTCTAAATATCTAAAAATACTCTAGATCTAAAATTTTATTATATGATTATTGCATGATATTTAAATAAAAATTAAAATCAAACAAAAAAGAAAAAGATTGATCAAATCAATCTAGATCTACACTACATCAAATGCAAGTATGAAGTTAATAGATCAGATCTATTACTTGAGCAAGTTAGATGTTCTAACTTGCTGATCTAAACTTAAAGATGAAGTCATGAGCCGCACACATATCTGACCTCTAAGAGTTGTCCACACAATCTACGAACATGATCAAAGATCCTGATGTAGGAAACAGCATAGTATGCTAGCACTGTATTGATCTTTCTTTGACGATCGATCCGATGCTTTCTTCTTTGAAACTTGGATACTCTAAAATATCAAAAGAAAAAAAAGAATATTTGTGATGCTGAGATACCTCTCAAAAGCTCACAAAAAAAGCGAAAGTAATCTAAAACAAAAATCCTAGAAGAAGATTCTCTTCTTCTTCTTTGTTCTTTTTCTAAACACTCTTATTTGTGTTTTTAATATCTCCATGACCCAGATGAATTTTTCTTTGATTTTTCTACACCAAAGAGATCTCTCAAATGTCTACAATTCACAAAAATTTTAGTAATTTTTTTTTTTAAATAAAGAGATATGTAGAGTCCAAGATTGGTCAAAAATCTAGATAGGAAAGTCACCAAATGGCAGGTTGTTGGGGTGCCCAACTCTTGGGTGGCCCCACTTTACTTTTCTACCATGGACCAATAAGGGATGGTGAAACAAATGCCAAAGAATGCCATGAGAGAGAGAGAGAGAGAGAAAAAATAGGGAGGTGGCAGCATGAAAGGAAGTCTTTTGGTTGACTAGGATTCTATCTTATAGAATCCTAAAGCAAAACCAACCTCCCCTTTTGACTTGGTCATCAAATAAATTTTCATATGAGGAAAAGGAAGAGAGAAGGGAGGCATGAGATTTCTTGGGGCCTAGAGATTTTTTACGTAAAAGAGAAGAAAGAAGGGGTGGGGCATGAGGAATTAGGTGGTGCAAGGATAGGGAGTCCTAGTCATACTAGGACTCCTATTTTGACTTGGTCAAACAAGATCTTTTAACCAAATAAAAATAAGAGTAATCCAATCCAATTAAATAAGGTCTTAACCTATTTAAGAACTTATTTAAATTAGATTAAATTAAATTTAATTCTAATTTATTTTCTAATCAAATTAGAAAATTGGATTGACCCAAGTCCTAGTTAGACTAGGACTAGTTCTTCCTTGCACTTGGCTTATCCAATAAACCAATTGAATTTGATCCAATTAAGCACAAAACAAATCAAATTAAATCATATTTAATTAAATTTAATCTCAACCTACTGGCTTAATCAAATTAAGCCAATTAGTAATCAAATTGTTAATCGATCTTCCTGCAATACTTGCACTAGGTCAAATATCAACCATATTGATCGTTTAACCCTAAAATGATTCTAAATTGCTAATCAACCATCCGATCGAAACATGAATTCTAATGTGTGTGATCTCATAGATTCAAACCTAAGCTAGTAGCATAGAAATAAATTTTTATACCAATTAAAGTGACCATCTAGCAATGATATCCGATGGTCGGATAGGTCAAAGGTATAGAACACCATCCTCAGAATCCATATGGATGTAGTTTCCATATAATTCATCCCCTTGACCAAAATGCTCATAGGACATATCAGAGTTCAACTATCAACTCTGATCAGATTGTCCACATTATATTTCAAAATATTAAATCCATCTGATGGATTACCCTGGCCAAGATTTTGCTATATTAAAATATATGATACATTCTTCTCCAACTCTTGGAGTAGTCAATTCCATCTTGATCACACTCCGACTTTGCAAGTACTTGACTATGCCCAGAAGCCTTCCATTGCTGAATTAGAAATTTAGTTAGTCTGGTACCAAAGCACAGTGAGTTGCTTGCAAGTCACTGTGATGATCTTAGGTCTAAGGGATACTTATACCTATATTCCATCAGAAACATTCTCGATAGCAGAATGCTTTGGTGTTGGTCACGTTCAATGATGATGTATCCATACATCTCACTTGTATGCCATATCAGTGTCTCCATACTGCTTGGTTAAGAGGACAATCAATCTATATGGCATATAGCGGCCTATGCTCAATAAACGCTGTCATCCTAATTAATAGTCTATCATTTGATCATGAACAAATTTAAGGACTAATCGATAAATCCTCTCTTTATCACAACTAAATAGTTTTAAGGACTTCATCACAACAATGAAGTTCATTAGAAGATGTAAACTTATAATGAAAAAAGATGCCAAATATTTTTATTAATTAATAAATTAATTATAATTATAAAATAACTCAACCGTTAATAGGCTGATGATTAGCTTTGGGATATAATTTTCAACAACTCCCACTTATCCTAAAGCTACTCGACATAGTATCTAATACCCATCTTCGACTTATGGTTATCAAACTTCTTGATTGCTAGGGCTTTAGTAAAGGGGTCGACAAGGTTCTCCTTTCTGTCGATCTTCTAAAGATTGATGTCACTACAATCCACGATCTCATGGACTAAATGAAAGCGACGTAGAATGTGTTTTATCCACTGGTATGCCTTTGGTTCCTTTGCTTGAGCTATGGAGCCAGTGTTGTCACAGTAGAGCAGGACTGGACCGTCAATGGAGGGTGCTACTTTGAGCTCGATGATGAACTTTCTCAGCCACACAGCTTCCTTTGTTGCATCTTATACTGTCATATATTCTACTTCGCAAATAGAGTCAGCCATTGTATGCTGCTTGAAACTTTTTCAGTAGATGGCTCCATCATTTAGAGTAAAGATATACCCCGACATACTTTTACCATCATCATGGTCAGATTGAAAGTTAGAGTCTGTAAACCCCACAAGCTTCAGATCTGAGTCATTATAAACCAACCATTGGTCCTTAGTATTTCTCAAATACTTAAGGATGATTTTAGCTATCTTCCAATGATTTTCTTTAGGATCAAACTGGTATCTACTCACTACTCCTAGTGAGTATGCCACGTCTAGTCTCGTATATGTCATGGCATACATAATAGATTCCACTGTTGTAGCATATGGGACTCTACTCATACGCTCTCTTTCTTCAGGAGTTATCGAACAATCCTTCTTAGAGAAAGAAATTCCATGACCTATTGAGAGATAGCCCTTTTTAAAATTCTCCATGCCGAACCTCTTCAGCACAGTATCTATGTACGTAAACTGGGATAACCCAAGCATCCTTTTAGATATATTCCTATAGATCTTCATCCCTAGGATGTAGGATGCTTCACCTAAGTCCTTCATGGAGAATGTGATGATAATCAGACTTTTATTTCTTGCATTGTGGGGATATCATTCTTGATTAAAAGAATGTCATCCACGTACAAGACAAGGAATACTACTGCTGGACATTTATCCATTTGTAAATGTAGGATTCTTCTTCATTCATAATAAAGCCATATGTTTTGATCACTTTATTAAAATATATGTTCCAACTTCGAGATGCCTGCTTCAGTCCATAAATGGATCTCTGAAGCCTGCACACCTTGGACTCATCTGTGGATGTGAACCCCTTAGGTTGTATCATATACGCCTCTTCGATTAGCTCTTCATTTAGGAAAGTCATCTTCACATCTATCTGCTAGATCTCATAGTCCAGGTGGGTAGCTATTGCAAGCATTATCCGAATGAATTTGAGCATTGTCACTGGTGAGAATGTCTCATCATAGTCAATACCATAACATTGACGAATCCCCAATTAGACGGACTTTATAGGTCTCCATCTTTCCATTTGCGCCTCTTTTTCTTTTGAATACCCATTTACACCCAAAGAATTCAACCCCTTCAAATGGGTCAACTAATGTTCATACATCATTGACCTTCATGAAATCCATTTTAGATCTCATGGCTTCTAGCCATTTTTCAGAGTTGGATCTCTGCATCACATCCATATAAGTGATCGGATCCTCATCATTTTCATCAAGTTCGATGGGATCACCATCCTGGATCAAGAATCCATAGTATCTATCCAGATGGTAGTGTACTCTACCAGATCATCTTAATAGTGCGGATTCACTAGGCTTCGAATTTGATCTAATCAAATCCGATTTAGGTTCAACATTCTATGTCAGACTTTCTACCAGTTGAACTTCATCAAGTTCAACCTTAGAGGCAACAGTTCCTTCACTAAGAAACTCCTTTTCCAAAAAGGTTGCCCTAAGATTGATGAACACCTTTTGTTCATCAGCATGGTAGAAATAGTATCCTTTGGTCTCTTTTGGATATCCTATAAATGCGCACTTGTCAGACCTAGGTCCAAGTTTATCTATAATTATCCGTTTGACATAAGCCAAGCACCTCCAAACCCTAAGGTGTGAAAGTGCTGGCTTACATCCTGTCCATATCTCATATGGAGTTTTAACCACAGATTTACTTGGAATCCTATTTAAAAGATAATAAGTCGATTTGAGTGTATATCTCCAAAGGAATATCAGCAAGCTGGCAAAACCCATCATGGATTAGACCATGTCTAATAGAGTCTGATTCCTTCTATCAGATACACCATTATGTTGTGGTGTTCCTGGAGGAGTCCATTGGGAGAGAATTCCATTCTCTTCTAGATATGTGAAAAACTCATCTGAAAGGTATTCCCCTTTCCTCAATCAGATTGAAGAGTTTTAACACTCTTTCCAATTTATTTTTCTACTTCACTTCAGAATCGTTTAAACATTTCAAATGAATCTGACTTATGTTTCATCAGATAGACATATCCAAATCTGGATAGATCATCTGTGAAAGTGATGAAGTAGACATATCCACCTTTGGTACTAGTACTCATTGATCCACATACATCAGTATGTACTTGACCTAAGAATTCAGTGGCTCTCTCACCTTTTCTAGTAAAAGGTGACTTAATCATTTTACCAAGAAGACAGGATTCATAGGTTGGAAGCGATTCACAATCACTAAGTTCAAGGATACCCTCTTGAGCTAACTTTCTTATCCTGTTCTTGTTTATATGACCTAGCCTACAGTGCCATAAATAGATATCTGTCACATTATCTAATCTAGGATATTTGCCAGTTGAATAGACTATATTAATAGATTGTGATAACATATATAAACCATTATTCAATAATCCATAGAAAGCAGTAACACCATTCATAATGATATTACAAACTCATTTCTTTATTGAAATTTCATAATTATTCATGGCCAAAAGGCCTACAGAAATAATATTTAAAAAAAATTAGGACAAAAATGACAATCACTAAGAACAACGGTATGAGATTCAAATATAAGTTTCAAAATTTCTAAAGCTAGAATTGGAACTGATCTTTTATCTCCAACATTCAGGAATCTCTCATCTTGCTCGAATCTTCTACTGACCTACAACCCCTGTAATGAATTGCAAATATGATAAGAGCTTTTGGTATCCAATATCCAGTCAGTAATATCATACATAGAGAAATTACAAGGAGTTATCATATAAATATCTTGCCCAGCAATAGCTTGCTTCTTTCTCTGCCTGTTCGAATCTAGGGAGGCAATGTACTGAGGATAATTTCTCTTCCAGTGCCCCTGCTTCTTGTAGAAGAAGCATTTGGCTTGACTCTTATTGGGCTTGGTTTTTTGGGTCTGAACCTGCATAAATGTCCTAGCCTAAACATACACCTTCTTGGCTTTCTTCTTCTTATTCTTCTTTTCTTTTCCAAAGGGTCGAGAACGAGAAGACGAACCTCCCACTTAGTTCACCGATTCTTTGTGGAGTTGGTGATCCTTCTCAAAGTTTTGAAGTAACCCCAGTAACCCATGGTAGTCAACTTCAGGCTTCGACATTCTATAATGTGTAAAGAATAGGAGATAAGACTTGGATAGCGAGTTCAATATTGCATCTTTCCCAAGTTGTTCATGCAAAAGAAAGCCGAGCTTGTTCAAGCACTCTATCAGCTTGATCATGTACAATACATGATCAGTGATAGAGGCTCCATCCCACATTCTGGCATTGAAGATGGCACAACTAGTCTTGTGCCTCTTAATGTCATTGGGTGTACCAAAAGAATCCTCCAACACTTGGAGCATTTTATTTGGCTGAGCTATCTCAAACCTACAATTGAACTCATCGCTTACCACAGCCAACATAATGCAATGCACCATGGTTCGATCATTGAGCCACTTTTGATAAGTGTCTCTGGCTATTCCACATGTATTGGTAGCTAACTCCTTAATTGCAGGATCTATCAACACATATAAAATCCATTCATGCTCCATGACAATCTTCAACTTTCGATACCAGCTACCGAAGTTGGATCCCACCAACTTATCATTGTCCAATAATGATCGAAGCGATAGAAAAGTGGTCATATTTGCATAAAAGAAAAACATAACCTAATTAGTAATTGATTTATTAAACCTAGAGATTTGGACTATAATCAAAAGGGTCTTCCACTATTTTATTTGAATTAGTAGCCTCTACCTCCAATTCAAGGAATTATCCTAATTCCTTAGTGGGTACTAGAATCCACATAGAGTATACACAAGTCCAACTTTGGTTGGCCCACACATGTACATTTAAAGGTAGGTTCATAATCAATTATTTCTTTAAATAATTTTTAATAATTAATTTTGCCCCAGGTCCTGATCAGTTGGCTTTAGCCTTCTTAGAAAAAGGTCCAATTAGGTCCAACCATTAACATGACCATACTTGGCCCATCCAATCAATGAATGATCAAGTCCAACTTTGGTTGGCCCGCCTAACCACCATTTATAAAGATGTATCCAAGAGATCATATAATGAATGATAATTCCATCAACCGATAAGCACCAGGCCTTTGGGCCTCCAATGATTATCCAACTGATGGATCCCTTATCATATACTTTAATGGGAGGCTATGATCTAATTATAATATAACTATTTCATTTTACGGACCTAATAATTTTAGAGAATTTATTTATAGAAGTGAGTAGGTCAGATTAACCAGCTTATCATGATCCTCCCACTGGCTTCACCAAGTCAACTTAAGGAAGACCACTAACAGGCTGATCTATGAGTACCTAAATCAGTCACACTAATTTACCTAGCTAACATGGGTCAACTCAAATTGTCAAGTGATTTGATCAAAACTCAATCTCATCAAGAAGGCCAGGTAAGTGAGATCGGTAGAAGGATCTGCCAAAGCTTGCCTTAGACACCATAAAAAATGGTCAGGTAAACGGGCTGCCAATCAAAAACCACCGATCCTATGTGCCAAACTTACCTTAAACACCAACTGATTTAATTAGTCTTGATTAGATCAACCTAACAATTCGAGCTAGACCTCTTAGCCAAGAATCAAGTTCATTTGGTTCTTGTTAAAGACATGGACTTAACCAACTACAACTGCTGTAATTGATCTAGAGAATCCTTGACCTAATCTAAGACAACAATTGATTAGATTTAGTCAATTCTCTAATTAAGTTCATTTTTTAATCTAACCTTAGGTCTAACCCAATTAATGGACCTAATTTTCACTAACCCATTGACCCAATGTGTTATGATTCGTGTAATAGGATCTTCAATTTACAATAGTAGAACCTAATCAAATAACTTCTTAATTCTTAACTAAGTTTTGGGCCGAAGGTTGGGGTTTGATTTTTTGAAAATAATTTTCATGTTTGTAAAATATTTTTACAACATGGTTCTATCAACCAAGTTGCATGTTTGATTCATAATCAATATGCAAGTAAAATAAACATAAAACTACTTTAGATCTAATCTAAATAAGTTCATGTAATTGAAATAGTTTCAATAATAATCAATCATAAATCTTGCTAGATCAAATCTAACATATTTATGATGATTGAAATTAGATTAAAATATTTTTAATCAAATTATATATTTTTTTAGATCTAATCTAAAATTTTATGATTAATATTTTAGATCAGCACGTACTAGGACAACCTAACCACTGTAATGGGTAAACCTTACAGCAGGACAACCTTATGGCAGTCCATGCAATCTAAAATATTTTATTTTTAGATCTAAAACTATTTTAAATCTACTAAATCATAAATAAAATTAGATCAAATTTAATAAATTTATGATTAGAGTTAGATCATCATGAACTAGGACAACCTTTTCATTGTAAGGGATAAACCTTACAGTAGGACAATCTTATGATAGTTTATGAGATCTAAATTTTTTAATTTTAGATTTAATAATTATATTATAAATTAGATCTATTCTAAGAAATAATTTAAACATGAATAAAATTCATGTAATAAAAATCTAGGCTCTGATACCAATTGTAGGAATCAGATCTAGGATTTCAGTGTTAGATCTTGAAACTTTTTTAAGATCAAGCAGTGAAAGACTAGAATTAATTAAAAATTAATTTTAAATATCTAAAAATACTCTAGATCTAAAATATTATTATGTAATTATTTCATGATATTTAAATTATAAATTAAAATTAAATAAGAAAGAAAAAGGTTGATCAAATCAACCTAGATCTACACTACATTAAATGCAAATATGAAGTTAATAGATCAGATCTATTACCTGAGCAAGTTAGACATTCTAACTTGCTGATCTAGGCTTGAGGATGAAGTCATGAGATGCACATGCATTTGGCCTCTAATAGTCATCCACATAAGCCCACGAATATGATCAAAGATCCTGATGCAGGAAATCAGCACAATATGCTAACACTGTGCTGATCTCTCTTCGACGATCGATCTAGTGCTTCCTTCTTTAAAACTTAGATACTCCAAAGTATTTGAAGGAAAATAAGAAGATTTTTGATATCAAGACACCTCTCAAAATCTCACAAAAAGGGAGAGAGAGATCTGAAACAAAAACCCTAGAAGAAGACCCTTTTCCTCCTTCTTTGTTCTTTTTCTAGACATCCAGATTTGTGTTTTTAATATCTCCATGATCTAGATGAATTTTTCTCTAATTTATCTACACCAAAGAGATATCTCAAATGTCTACAATTCAAGAGAATTTTAGCAAAAAAAATTTTTTAAATAAAGAGATATGCAGAGTCCAAGATTGGTCAAAAACCTAGACAGAAAAGTCACCAAATGCAGGTTGTTGGGTGCCCCCACCTTACTTTTCTGCTGTGGACCAGTAAGGGAGGGTGCAATAAATACCAAATAATGACATGAGAGAGAGAGAGAAAATAGGGAGGTGGCGGCATGAAAGGAAGGAAGTCTTTTGGTTGACTAGGATTCTATCTCATAGAATCCTAAAGCAAAACCAACCTCCCCTTTTGACTTGGTCATCAAACAAATTTTCATATGGAAAAAGGAAGAGAGAAGGGAGGCATGAGATTGCTTGGGGTGTGGAGATTTTTCACATAAAGAGAAAAAAGAAGGGGTGGGGCATGAGGAATTAGGTGGTGCAAGGATAGGGATTCCTAGTCACACTTGGACTTCTATTTTGACCTGGTCAAACAAGATCTTTTAATCAAATAAAAATAAGAGTAATCCTACCCAATTAAATAAGGTCCTAACCTATTTAAGAACTTATTTAAATTAAATTAAATTAAATTTAATTTTAATTTATTTTTTAATCAAATTAAAAAATTAGGTTGACTCAAGTCCTAATTAGACTAGGACTAGTTCTTTCTTGCACTTGGCTTATCCAATAAATCAATTGAATTTAATCTAATCAAGCTCAAACCAAATCTAATTAAAATATATTTAATTAGACTTAATCTCAACCTACTGACTTAATCAAATTAAGTCAATTAGTGATCAAATTGCTAATCGATCCTCCTGCAATACTTGCACTAGGTCAAACATCAACTATATTGAGCGTTTAACCCTAAAATGATTCTAAATTGCTGATTAACCATCCGATTAGAACGTGAACTCTAATGTGTGTGATCTCATAGGTCTGAACCTAAGTTGATAGTACATGAATAAATTTCTATACCAATCAAAGTGATCATCTAGCAATGATATCCAACGGTCGGATAGGTCAAAGGTGTAGAACACCATCCTTAAAACCCATGCGGATATAGTTTCCATATAATTCATCCCCTTGACCAAAATGCTAGTAGGACACATTAGAGTTCTACTGTCAACTCTGATCAAGTTGTCCACATTGTATTTTAAAATATCAAATCCATCTGATGGATTTTTTTGGCCAAGATTTTGCTATATTGAAATACAGTGATACATTCTTCTCTAACTCTTGGAGTGGTCAATTCTATCTTGATCACACTCCAACTTTGTAAGTACTTGACTATGCTTAGAAATTTTCCATTGCTGAATTAGAAATTCAGTTAGTCTGATACCAAAGCACAATGAGTTGTTTGTAAGTTATTGAGGTGATCTTAGG
The DNA here is from genome assembly GCA_006176705.1 of Cocos nucifera. NCBI lineage: Eukaryota > Viridiplantae > Streptophyta > Magnoliopsida > Arecales > Arecaceae > Cocos > Cocos nucifera. The sequence goes on along the minus strand of QRFJ01000345.1, from coordinate 392,677 downwards.
TCTAAGGGATACTTATACCTATATCCCATCAAAGACATTCTCGATAGTAGAATGCTCTAGAGTTGGTCACGTTCAATGATGATGTACCAATACATCTCACCTATATGTCATACCAGTATCTTCACACTCCTTAGTTAAGAGGACAACCAACCTATATGGTATATAGCGACTTATGCTCGATAGACACTGTCATCCTAATTAATAGTCTATCATTTGATCATGAATAAATTTAAGAACTAATCGATAAATTCTCTCTTTATCAAAACTAAATAGTCCTAAGAACTTCATCACAATAATGGAGTTCATTAGAAGATGTAAACTTATGATGAAAAAGATGCCAAAATTTTTTTTATTAATTAATAAATTAATGATAATATCTCAACCATTAATAGGTTGACGATTGACTTTGGGACACAATTTCCAACACTTAGATCACTTTCTTCCTCACAAAACCTAGAGAAAATCTTACATCTATATCTCGCTTTTGATCTCTGCTGAAACTGATCTTCTTCCTCCTTTATGCTCCACCGGGCTCTGATATCAATTGTTGGAACAATCGGTACTACTTTGATACCAATTATTGTACCTACGACTGCTCGAAACCACAATCGTAGATCTGATCTCTTGCACGAACCTAGGTGTTAATCCAAAAATATGAAGAAAAGTAAAAGTTGATGGCAGCACCTAGAGCTTGGTGTTGGAAATAGAGAGAAAAGAGAGAAAAGAGTCAGGAAGAAAAGCTCTATATTGAATTCACTTATTGTAAAGATTACAATACCTCGATTTATATATCCTAGGATTTCTGCTATACCATGTGAACCCTAATAAATCCAAACTCTAGTTAAAAAACTCTTCTAGGCTAACCTAATACATAAAAGCACTCATCGAGCCCATGTACACCCATGTCTCCCATGCTTTCATCTCCTCGATCTAAATCTGATCCATACATGAGTTAGCCACCTTAAAATCTTATTGGACCAGGCTTTAAGACCCCTTAGATTAATCTCAATCCAAGATCAAACAGAAAATCCATCTTGTTCTATATGCCACCATTGAGTCGGCTCTATAAGAAACTAAGTTGGCTTGATTGTGTCTTATTTGAATCCTATCTTTTGTCTACCTGAGATAGCTAGCTCGACTGCGTATCCGAGCTAGCCCGCCTGTATGTCAGCCTCTTGTCTTGGCTGATCTTCTCCTGGCTTTGGTCCTTTTCTCCATCTTGTGTCCCAAGTTTTTGGAACACCTATCAAGCCCCGTCAAGGTCTTCACACCTGAACCTCGAGCCTGTGCAGGGCTACACGCTACCTTCAATCTAAGATTAACTCTTGTCCTAGTCCTAGGACTCACACCCATCCTACTCTCTCGATGCCAACACCCTGGCTCCTCCCATGACCTTCAAGACTTGGAAGCACCACACCAAATCCTACATAAACATTATTGACCTTTATGGACTCCATTTTAGATTTCATGGTATCAATCCATTTTTTAGAATCAAGTCTCTGCATTGCATCCATGTAGATGATTGGATCCTCATCATTTTCATCAAGTTCAATAGGATCACCATCCTGAACTAAGAAATCATAGTATTTGTCCAGCTAACATGGTACTATATCAGATCGTCTTAAGGGTGCAGGTATAATGGGCTTTAGATTTGATCTATCAAATCTAATTTAAGTTCAGCTACTTGTATCTATTTTTTCACCTACTGAACTTCCTCAAGATTAACTTTAGAGGCATTAGTTCCTTCACCAAAGAACTTCTTTTCTAAAATGATTACATTAAGGCTAACTAACACCCTTTGTTCATCAGCAAGGTAGAAATAATATCCTTTGGTCCTTTTTGGGTATCCTATAAATTATACTTATTAGACCTAGTTCCAAGCTTATCTTGAAGGAGAATCCTGATTTCTCATATTAGGTTCGTTCAGATCTGATTGGATCAAGAGATATATTTCAAAATTTTTTTTCTTTGATCTAAATTAGATCTAAAATATTTCAAATTTGATCTTTATTATTCTAATAATAAAAATAAAATTTAGATAAATTAAATCAAATTTAATTTACCTTGATGTAGGATAATCTTATTATCCATTGATGATCCTGTAAGCAGCGGAAGGTTCTGAATCTAGCCATGCAAGTGCCTAACTGATAAGTATAATAAATTCACCAATAAAAGTATTAATTTATCAATTAATTGATATTAATTTTTAAGAATTAATAATCAATTTATATATAATTTTTAAAAAATTCATATTTTTATTAATTAAAAAATTAATTAAAAAATAATAAAAATTAATAAAAATTAAAAAATAAAATTTTACTATCAATAGAAAGAGCTCATTTTTCTGATCACAACGAAATAAATTTCAAGTAAAACGGAGCTAAAATGAAAAAGATATGAATTTTTAAAAAATATAAATTAAATAAAAATTAAATAAAAAAAAAACGGCTCAGCCGGCTCCGCAAGCCGAGCCACCAAGCCAAGCCGAGCCATCAAGCCGACTCAGCCGTTGAAGCCATCAGCCGGTCCACGATCCAGGCGTGGACCGCCAGCTCAGCAAATTCCGGCGAATCAGAGATTGCCACGTGGTGGACCTAGACCCCTTAAGGGTCTACAGAAATTTATCGCGGCTCACAAGGGTAATTCAGTCTTTTCGTCCGACAACAGCGGCGCTGATTGGTTGCGGTGTGCGGTGCGGCCGGTCCACGCGGTCCATGGGAACAGTTATTGCGCGATCGGACGGATGTGGTTGTTTGCGGTCAGGATCGGACGGCTGTGGTTGCTTCCGAATTTTATTCAGATACAAACATCACGCGGATCACCATCGGACGGCAGCGCTCGATCCAGGCGATGATCCGACGGTCCAGAATGCTGTCGGCGGCGATCAAGACTCCCGAAGCGCGATTTGCGGCCAGATTTCCTCGATCAAGCGCGATCCAACGGCCAGAATTTAATCCGACCCGATCTGAGCTTATCTGCATCCGATTTTGATGATTTTTGGACCGTTGGATTCCTGTTGAACGGCTGGATTTTATCAGATTTAGCAGAGTCATATCAGAGCTATTTTGATTGAAATTTTATCCAAATTTCTTTGTATTTTTATGATTACAAAGGCTATTAGTCCCATATTGCCTTTAGAAAAAATATCCAGCCCTCCTAGCTCTATAAAAAGGACCCCAGGCCATCAAGAAATCAATATCTCCGATCAAGGTGAAGCTTTGGTACAGGGCGAAGCCAGGCTATGGGTTAAAGGCTGCTTCGAAGCAACGGGTGCCGAGAAGAAGAGCCGAGCTTCTACACCATCTTTCTGCCAATGCCGATCCAAGATCAGAGATCAGGCTATTTTATTTTTTTCTTTTTAAATTTTATGTATTTAAATTCTAAAATTTTAATTAATAAAAATTTTATTTTTGCATTTTAATTTCTTGCTTTTTATTTTTATTGTAATTTAATTTCTGCACTTTAAATTATTTTTATTTTTTGCAAGTAGATGCTAAGATCTAACTAGTAGATCTTAGTACCAAGTTTAAATTTCTGCATCTTTTAATTTTTGCTTTTTCAATTTTCCGACTTCACTTTTGATTCTCAAAACTCAAATCTTTTCTTCTTTTCTTTTCAAAAAAATCAAAGATTTCAAATCTAAAAACACTACCTTCCCTGTGGATTCGACCCGACTCACTACTATCTATATATTTTCAATAATTTTAAGAAGTCGGATTAAACTGATAAACACGGTGTCTTAACGACAGCATCGCGTTCCCTATCAAGTTTTTGGCGCCGTTGCCGGGGAAGGTTTTTGATTTTTGATTTTGATTTCTTTGATTTAATTTTTTTGTTAAATTTAAATTATATTTTTTTAATATTGCTTACTAATTTTTTTTTTTATTTTGTAGGAAAAAAAAAGAGAAAACGAAGAATCAGAAGTTTTGCCTGGTGAGATCAATCCTAACCCTAGTCCTCTTTTCTTTTTATTTATTTATTTATTTATTTTATTTTTAAATTAATTTAAAAAAATATTCCATTTAAACCTAATTAAAAAATCTCATGATAAGATTAGAAATCTTAACTGCTTAGAGCATGCATCATATTAGTTTTATTTTTATCTTTATTTTTATTTTTATTTTTTTTGGTGATTGCTGGAGGCAAGGTAAGCCTTTCAGAATTTAATTAGTTGCATGCATCTAGTTTAAATTGCATAAAACCCTTTGATTGAATTTTTTTTTTTTTTCGTGCATATTCATATTAAATCAAATTAAGGGCACAACCCAATTAAACAAGATAAGGTGGGGATTTGATCACCCTTCCTTAGCCCACAAACAACCAACCAGCATCCTGCATTGACCTAAGCCTTTAATTTTAAAATCAATTAGACATCAACCCTAGGAACTCGAGCTCAATAGGATAAGGAATCCTAAGAGTTGAACCGGGTTAGGATAAGTCAATTTGACTGGTGTCTAGGAAAGTGGTTCAGGGACGATTGGGCCCGAAGGAAGGTGGTTTCTAATTGGTTCCGTTCGCTTACCTGGCCAAGCACAATTGGTGTCTAAGGCAAGCAACGGGGGGACTCCCACCAACCTTACACTTACCTGGCCTAGTTGATTGGCTAATCCTACACTTGGAGGGCTTGAAGGTGACCTTGGCAGTTAGGAGCTGTCTAGATCTAGGATAACCCTTAGTCAGGATTGATTGACCAACTTGATTGCTAACCGAACATCAAACCTAATTAAACCTTAATTCTTCTCTTTCTTCTTAGTTCTAGGACTCCTTAGGACCTCTTCTTTAGAACTCTTCTTTCTTTCTTCTTCTTACTCCTCTAAAAATAAAATAAAAATAAAATAAAATAAAAATTAAACTAACTAAAAAATATTAAAAATAATAATTAAATTAAATTAAATTAAATTAAAATTAACAAATAAAAATAATTAAAAAAAATTAATTTTTAATATAATAAAATAATAATAATAATAATAAAATAAAAAAATATTCTAAAAATTTTTAAACCATACATTAGGGTTACACTAATACATGCATGGTAGGAAATCGCTTTTTCTGATTTAGTTGAACTTAATTGAATGGTTGATTCACATTAAACATAATAATCAAATGGCTAATATAAATCTAATAGTCCAAAAATTAGATAAAGTTGACCTTCTTGATCAGAAAATAGATCAACTCCTAACCCTAGGTCAACAATCTTCTAATTATCAGGAGAAGTTATTCAATCTGTGCTAGTCCAACCCATCATGTAAGTGAATATCCTATGACTGCACAGTTTCCATATTTTATCCAAGAACAAGTTCAAGCTACTCAAGGATACTCCAAATTGATTAATGACCCATTTTCAAATTCATATAATTCAGATTGGAGTAACTTTAATTTTTCTTGGACATCCCAACAGACTCAGGCTCAGACCCAAATTTCACTTGAGCAAAATTATCAAAATTATGCCTATAATAATGGTCAGCCTAGTCAGTTTAACCAGCCATCATATTATAATCAGCCTTCATACCCACCTCCTCAACAGACCAATCTAGCTGATGATAGATTTAACCAACTTCAACAATTAATTCTAACTCAACAGCAATCTATCGCCAGACTAGAAGCTCAAATAGGACAATTAGTTGAGTCTAACATGAGGAGAGAACTAGATCAACTACCGAACCTACCAATTTCAAATAACCCACCTAATGACCACCAACCACCTGGATTAAATTATCAATCTAATGTTTCATCTAAGAATCCCCAATTTGAGAATACCAAAGTAATTCCTGAACTTAAAAGCTATAGGATTCTTATGGACCCATACCAAGACCAGGTGAGAGAGGCTAGTACTGATGCTAGCCAAAATGAAAATTTAGAGGAACTGGTTAGTACTGAGACTAACCACATAGAAGAACCCAAGCCAGGAATTAGTACTGATGCTAGTTCCAGTTTAAATGAGATAGAAATAAGGGAAAAGAGAATAGATGATTTACCCGAGACTTATAAACCTAATGTCCTATTCCCTTCAACCCTAGAAGCTGGTTCTTCTTATAAAAATCAAAAGGCATGTAATGAAATGTCAATGGAGTTGTTTAAGCAGGATCACATTAATTTACCTCCAGAATTAAAACCGCCTTTAGTCACCATTCCAGCACCCATTGAATCAAACTTAACTCCTAAAACTCCATTCATGAGCATTTTAGAAGAACAAATAGGAGTAATTCTTAATAAACATGGGTCTGAGAATGGAATCATAAAATTATATCCCAAAAATTAACAAAGTGAATATATCAATAATGGGATTAAAAATCAAATCAACTTTCTGAGATTGGCAATCCAAAACCATTGGAATTTGTCAATCCAATATTCGACACAGGATAGTGAGCTACATTGTGTCTGGCTGAAGACGGTAAACTTAGCGCTTGTTGGGAGGCAACCCAATATTTAGTTTTTATCTAATTTATCTTAGTTTTTTCTTTTTAGGATAATTTGAATAAGTTGGAGGGAGAGCTCAAATTTGTAAAGGCATGTGCTGGACCAAAAAAAATAAATAAATAAATAAATAAATAAAAATATATATATACTGAGTTAGGTGTATTCTTCCATTTTCTTTATTACATCCTTTATTTTTTTTCTTCTCCATTGAGGACAATGTCGATTAAGTTGGGGGGAGAGAAAAATAAAAATTTTAAAATTTTAAGTCCTCGAAAAAGTTAGTATTTAGTATTTAGATACTTGATTATGCTTAAGAATCGAATAAAACTAAGCATTTTTAAAAGAAAATTGATACACAGATCAGAGAATCTGTGAGATATTGAGGAATCAAGTATTAAGAAAATTCAATAAAGAGTTAAGTCCAGAACATAAAAAATTTTTTTCTTGGAGCATTTCTAATTATTTCTACTAGCATCAAAGAAAAGTCTACTTTTTATAGGCTTGTGTAGGGTAACTATACGTTTCTTCATATAAAAATTTATTTTAATAAAATAGTTTCCAAGTACTTCTCACTGAGTAACCGGGCCTCTTTGCCTAAGCAAGCATTGAGTTTCGCGTCAAAAGGTGGGAAGGGCAAAGAAGCTCGTTGTAAAGCTAGTCTTAACTCGTAGCCTATTTGATTCGAGCTAGTAAGCCCGAGGGGTATTCTATACCTAGTGCCCTAAAGCCAACTGGTTTGGGAGTCATTGGCCCAAGACTCGCTACATGGATCAAATAGAAAGCTTAAGGAGTTAAGACACTCAATAGTGGTACAACGTTAAAAAAAAAAAAAAAAAAAAAAAAAAAAAATGGATTTGGAGATCCTCTTCTTCTCTATCATGTCTCCAAAAATTAGATCTGGATCTGATCTGGAGGATCTTCAAAACACCTTTCGAAGATTAGCAGTTATCCTTTGCAGCAGTGCAGCCTTCTAGCTTTTTATCGCCTTTCCTC